>WHPX01000956.1:0-600000 GCA_011057435.1 Actinia equina | reverse complement strand
TGTAGTTGTTGAACACTTTGAGAAAAAGGTAAGAAAATAAACTGAAATTCTTGCTAAAGAAATCAAACAGTTTGCAACGCCATGTTCAATCACACAGGAAGCCCAAAATAATATTGACATAATTTTTGATTCAAATAATTTGCCCAAAATTAAGATTTCTTATCGGGGAATTTTGTTGATTTTTTTCCGATTTCCTTTCAGCTAGTGACAAATGATGTAGCATAAAGATTAATGGGACGTGTTGACGATTACCTATAACAGGTACGATTTCATATACGACGAAACTATAATAATATTATTTTACAGTTTTGGGTTTCCTCGTTTTCGCAGTGGGCCGATTAAAAAACGAAACAAAACATCAAATAATCCAATAAAATATCAGGCTTAGTGAAATTTACTTTGGTTGTCTTTCATTCAAATTCAAATTTTGGAGATTTTCGAAGTTTTTAAGGACAAATCAACCCCCAAAAACTGGCTTGAAAACTGGTCAAAAAGGTGGCTTACCTATACTTCTTTTACATAACGATGCTTGGTTATTCATCAGAAGATTTATGTTTTTATATGAACTGTATTCTTAAAGCAGTGAAATACATACATTTTTAATGCTTTGATAGCACCAGAAAGAAAATTAACTGGGGATTATTAACTTACTAACGTACTATAGTCGAATTTGCGAGGCCCTGAACGACAAAACCAAATGTTTCTGTATAGAAAATACCCTTTTCTTATCCTAATTTTTCATTCTTCGATAATTGACACTTAATGTTTTCGAGTATATTTTTTTCATGTCCCTCAACGACACAAATATAAGCTTATTTGTACATTATCCTACTATCTAGAAAAGCTAAATAAATGGCGAATATTTGGTGTTTTATAAGATTATATATTCCTTTTTATATTCCATTAAATATTGAGATTTATTAACTATTTTAATAGATATTACTGAAAACTATTGAATAGCTGTCGAGTCATGAAAAACAATCAAACATAGTCGATAATAGTCAAGCCATGAAAAATCAACTCGATGGTGGGGTTACCAATTCTTCTTCTTGAGTATGAATGCTTCGCTTACGCGGGCTCCGCTAAAAATAACCTGATTTGCAACAAGTTTAATGGTTTAACAGGTTAAAATGTGTTTGCAGCTCAGCTAAAAATGACCACGTACAGCCTCCCTGTATGTTATCTGTATTATTATTGGACTTTCATTTCTCGGACTTTTGACTCTTGAAAACCACTTTAGCTTGAGCATAATGTTTTCCCATTTCAGACCACCTGTTATCCCTTATAGTTTCACTGATTTCTTTGCTTAATGGCTGCACCTGAGAAGACACATGAATGTGATGGATCAACTGAAAGAAAGCCGAATCTTATTTTCTGGTGATGGAATGACACGTGGTCTGACATGTGTACCTACGGCCAAGATAAAAAAGTCGGTTCTTTGCTATTTAACAAAAACGAGAGCATGACTTTTTTATAATCTGATTCTCTTTAGAATAGTCGTCTTTTTGCCCTTTTTCTTAGAGGGTGTTAAAATGAGACTTATTATTAGACGAACCTATTGTTATGGGCCGACTCCCTTTTTTTAGGGGGGGGGGGGAGGGGGTGGGCAGTATCCTCTGAGGAAAGGAAAAGATGTCCCTAGCACTGCACTATGGTCACCTTATCTTCTTGTAAAATGTCTGGTCTCAAGTAAAAAGAAAAACCTTCCCAACTCACTACGCATTGTCAATTAGTTTAATGTCAAAAGGTGGGTGTTTTGAATACCTTAACGGAGACATTAGTGTTGAAGCTAAAAAAAGTTGACAACTGAAATATTTTCTCATCGAATGGCATCAGTTAGCCATCTCTAACCAAGCCGATCAAGTTTCTTAGTATATTTTTTACTTCCTTTGAATGCAAATATTTGGCTTTGAAGCAGAGATCTATATACACTGTTGACAGACTCTTATTGTTGTATCAGATTTTTGCGATCCCTTTTTCGGGAACCTCTGAGCCACAGTCAAGCCCTTATACTAAGTTATGCGAAGTTTATAAGCGGTCTCTAACAAAGACGTGAAGTTTCCTTTCCTTGATATATTCTTCAAGTGAATGCTTAGACGAATAACGGAAAGAAGCCGTAGGCCTTTTAATATCAGATCAAACGTTTCTTAGCCAAATAATCTTATTTAATTATCAAGTATAGTATTATAACAACAAACAGGTGGAAACTTGATATGACCATAAAGATATCGAGAAAAAGATGCAACATATTTTTCTTTTTGTTTCTTAAAGAATTAAGGTAAAATTGAACAAAATTGACTTTACAGAATATATAGATTGGAAGCAAATAACAAGAAAGGAAGAGTTTGGGCTCCTTCAGTTTTAACGTCAATAAAGTGTTGTGTTTTGTGTCAACCGAGTAAAATCGTTCAGTTGAGAGACAGTGACATTGTCTCCAAAGCGGAAGGAAAAATCGTGAAGGAGAATTTGATGGGAATAAACATGTCAAACAAGTGAAAGAAACGAAAAGTCAATTCATTAGCTATGAAAAGGAAAGTCAAAGGCGGGTTTTGGTTTGCTGCCATAACTAGAAGAAAATCCAAGAAAGGTAGGCTGTCATCGTTACGAGACAGAAGAGCAAATGTCATAGAACTGAAGAAGAAGGATATTAGCATAAAACACCTTGAAAGTTTTTGAGGGTGATTGATCAATGAGAAACAACTAAATCAAACCAGTTTCTCACGATGGAAGCGAAAAAAAAGAACTCATAGAAAGTCTACTAAGGCTTCGCCTTCATTTGCTTATGATGCGTCACGAGTCAGTTCTATCGCGGATCTCATCGCAGTAACTTCAGGTTAGGAAACATCGATTCCATTATGAAGTTGACGATTGGCAAAGGATCGAGAAGATCGCGATTCATTCGAGTTGGAACGACAAAAGTCGAGATAGAAAACTAAGAATGCTCGGACCGAATTCGATCAAAAGGTTCCTGAAACACGTTTTTTTTTTGTTATATCTTTGAGTAGTTTATACTCTCGACAGCACTTACCACTTGGAACTTGAAGTCCGCCGCCTTCGTTCAGGTTTCACAGTTTGAAGTGAGTAGTTCGTTCTCACAGCAGGTTTATATTTAACTCAAGCGGTTCAAGTTCCTTTAGATTTGAAGACAGTATCAGGAAGTATTGATGAACAAGAAGCCATTCATTATTTAGCGATCGTTTCCATACATTGTTCCTAATGGTTTTAGTTCAAATGAATGAATGAGCTGCGACATCGCGAATGACTTAAAAAAAAACTCTTAACTGAAAATTCACGCAAAGTGTTTTATCAATCCCTCATCTGTAAAACTACTTAACTTACCAGCTTGATAATTTGTTTTTACGATCAAATAATTCATAAACAGTGACTAGTTAAATCGGATATGTTCATAGTCGAATGACCTTTGAAGGAAATGGGAGTGATCGGTGACGCACAGAAACTGACTACGTTTCCCGCCGAGGAGTTGAAAAGGATTTACGAGATTTTAGTGCTTTTTAATTTCGATCATAAAATCGAGCAAAAAGAAAACCAAATGACGTTCGGACGTGCTCAAGTTACCGCTTCTACGCTCTGCATTTTATAGCCATCTAACCGACGGATATGGACTGGAATAAGGAGGTTTTATGGTAATGAAGGATTTTAAGAATATACACGTACATTTTTTTCAGATATTTGGAAGATATGTTTTGTTTCTTTTGGAATGTATAGATTTTGTTTAGACAGCTAATGCATGGGGTAGCTATGAGGTTCAGCCCTCGGATATGCAAGCTGTTGCCTGAAGACAATTCCAGTATGACGGAACAAGAAAGACAACCGAAATGAGTAATGTCAAGGTTAAGAGTTATTTCACACCTAGAATGACCTATTATGTATGTATATATATATATATATATATATATATATATATAAGCAGAATCGAATTTTTCGTTTTCCGAGTCTATCGATTGCAGCCGAATTTACAAATATGTGATTATCAGTCATATTAATCTAAAAATTAGTGTTTCTCATGTTTCAATGTTCGTGGCAGTGAACGCAATATATTTTATTGAGCGTGTTGTGTTGTGCGGCAGTGGGGTTGCTTGGCGTGGTGTCAGTGTTCTGTGCAGCGTTGCGTGAGGTCATGTGATGCTTTGTGTGCTATGGTGTCGTATTGTGTGTTGTGCTGTGTGATGTGCGGTTGTAGTGTGTAGTGTGGTGTCAGTGTTATGTACAGCGTAGCATGTTGTCATGTGATGCTTTGTGTTCTATGGTGTTGTGTTGTGGCTGTGCTGTATGATGTAGGCTAGCGTGGCGTGGAGTCATTGTTGTGGGTAGTGTAACGTGATGTCATGGGATGGGAAATTGGCATCAGTGCTTTGTCAGAACATTTCGTGATTAAGGTCAAGAGGACTTGCCGGAATCCTGTTATTATCTCATCTAAATTACTAAGGCTAACCGTTACAGGTTCTTTTAAGACCAATTATGGAAGTATGACTCCTTGTTAATTGGATGCGAGTCAAAATGCAAACACTCTAATTGCCTCGATTATGGGCAAACTTGCTTTATGAACGTACGATGCAATACTTGTCTTTCAGCTTGACTGACTGTTATACCGCGGTAACGATTTCTCGAGCAACTTCTTGTTGGGTGAGAAAAATTGTTTCAGATTGCAGACGAGCATCTTGAGTGTGTTAATACACGGCTCAAATTATAAGTTTCCAGAAAAGATAGAACTACGCAAGACAAGTTGCAACGTATATATACGGCGATTCCGTGTGTAACATCTTTCCAAGTTGTAAGACAAGTACTGACGAAAAATCTATCCTGTGCCAATCAATATTTTACTCCCATAATCACGTCAACATGCACTTACTACTAATTATCTTACTACTGCATTTCTAAAAACCCCAATTAAATTGTCGAAAAATGCTATTATGTACTAATTGATGTGCGATCGTATTTAAAAAAATTGTGCCGTTGCAAGCTTTTTGCAACAATGGACAAGACGTACGCCAAAGTTTTCTTTGATTATATTCAATTTGTTTTGGCCTTCCACGGGCTAAAACAAGGTAATAGCAAACCTGAAGCATTAATAACTTTTCCGCTAATCGGTGCTATTATAACCTTTATAACCATTGATTTGAGTTCTCATTAAAAATATAGTAAGGATAATACGGCTGTTACGCTAAAATATCGTGAACATATTCTGTACTAGACAATAAATAATTCAAGAAAACTAGGTGCAAATGAATTACAAAAGCTTCATGGTGCAACTCTTTGGGATGACCGATAATGGCTAAGAATGTCAAGAGGATATGAGAGCCGCCCATCGTTTGATTCCTCTTCTAGAGAATAACGTTTGATGTACGCCGAAACGGAAATACTTGGGTTAGTTGAATAATCGATACGGTTTAATTTATGCTTCTAGGATTTCCATTTGCAGTAAAGAGCCCTTAAATGTTTTAAATGTATAGATGATACCTTGCAAAGACAATAGCGAACTTTCATAATGGAAATACCAACTTAATGTTTTCAATTTTGCTGATAATGGTGGGTTTATACACTTCTGCTCACTTTTGCTAAGAATCAATCCAAATTCCTATGAATTAGACATCTTGAGCATTGTCCGAGAGTTAATCAATTTCTCGGCGACTCTACTTTATTAATTATGAAAGAACACTAGTTTATAAGTTGATGTTAAGCTGAAGTTCCTGCATAAAATTTAGAGCCATGTCAACGGCAAGAATATAATATAAAAAGTGCTTTACCTTTGATACAGCCTTACTCCAAAATTAGTTTTTAAGCAGTCCTATTTGGATGATTTTTCAAAAACGTCTTGTCCGAGTCCTGATCTCTAGAATTTTCTTTTATAGAATGGTCATTTTTTGCGCATTCACGAAAAACTAATTGAAGCCAATTTCAATGAACCTTGCGACCGACTGAAGTGTATAGAGGCTTTGCACCATCACTGTGATGGCAGCCAGATGACAGGAATCCACTTACCCAGGAGGAAAATGCTCTATTGTATATATGTTTGTGATTGACTATGCAATCGAGAATAAATCAAGTGATTTGATACTGTCCAGAAACAGGGATGAAACATGTAACACTGTAACCATGCTCCGGATTATTCGTAAATGTAAATTAGGTACTTTGATACCATATTTGGAATTAAAAGTTTGGTTCAAATTGGCTGCTTCTCTTACACATCAAACGATTTCTTGACTTTCAGACGAGATTAACTGATTTTTTTCAATAATCAATTGGGATATTTGGGAAATATTATATATATCTTTCTTTAATTTAGTTTTGAGAATTTTTGAAGCAAAAGAACGTGATTTACTGTAAAGAAATTTGTCAACAAAAAAGTAGAATATTCCGGAACATCGAGCAAAAAAGAAAAAAAAAATGCATGGGCGTTATACGTTTCAAACACCTCTGTGAGTTTCTGATGCTCTTCTCACGATTCTTCATATAAACCAGCTGCTCTGATATAGTGATGTAGAAATTGCGTCACTGCAAAACGTACTGAGGAGTCATAAATCCTTCGAAAGTTTACCAGAGAATAATAAAAACAAGCTAACCATTGGAATAAAACTCATGAATTACTGTGTCACTGTTATCAAGCGATTAAATTCGTGATTTCAAAAGGAAAAGGAACACTACTTTTTGCGATTTTTCAATTCTGATTGGTTCACTTTTTTCTCTCAGATAAACTGGATATCGTTGCCATGTAATCACGTGACAAATCCAACATCGACCACGTGACAATTTGCGTGTTAACAAGAAATATTGCGAGTAGAACAATACGAATAAAAAGTCTTAAACGAAACACCAAAAAATAAAAAATAAAAAATAAAAATAAATGACGTCAAGATGATGCCCGTTGCCAAGAAATAAACTATAGCATAGAACCAAAATATTTGTCACCCACTCGTATCGCAAACTCTGAACAATAAAGTTCCTTTGCCTAATGAATTGTTTAATTAAACAGAAATATCTGCCTACACATGGCATAAGCTGCTCCCACATCAAATTTGTACGTACTCTTGGAAACCATTCTGATGGAATTAAGCGATAACGAGCAAAAAAAGCTGAGGACCTTTTTTGCTTTAAATTATCTTCTCATAAATTGCTTGACCGATTCTTGTTTAATGTGAGTAAAATGTGAGCAAAATCAAAAATACTCTGTATGATATTATAGTAATTGAGGCGGGATAATGAGTAGAATAAGAAGCGGAGATTGTTTTCTCAAAAAATCTTCGCATAAAATTTGCTGGACTGTTTTTCTGCGTTCTTTTGATTGGAGTAAAATGTGAGCAAAATCAAGAGTACTAGTATACACCGAATCAAATTATATCGACATGCTCTGACTAGCGACTGACTAGCCTCTCATACATGTGAAAACGCCTTTATGTTTCCATGTGAACACGAGACTAGTCAGTCCAGAACAAAAGTTATTCAAATCGGTCGTCATATTTCGATTCGGTGTATTAAAAGCATTTTTATTAGTGTGGAAACCGCTATATACTTGGTGCTACAATCACGTACTCTTGTGGGTTAAATTACGATGAACCTATAAACCGATGCGTTTTTGACAACAATAATCAAACTGTTTGAAAAGTAGCGTTTTCAAGAGCCCACGCCATACTTGTTCAAAAACAATAACTTCATCCAATTTCCCGTAACAGTCAATAAATATGGTAATAGTCCATTTAAAAACATTATAAACCACGCTGTCATTTAAAGAAAATAAAAGCAGTGGCAGCAATGACATCGTAATTCGGCGGGCAGCCATAAACATACTATTCTTGACCTTCTGAATAGAACTGAAACATAACCGATGTTTAAATAAACCTGAGAAAAAAATTGAACGCTGTTCAAGTCATCTGTAAAAATTCGATAACAAAATTCTAGAAAATAACTGATTAACTGGCAATAATCATGATAACCAAAACAAGAGATAATTTCTACTAACGGACCAGACTTACTGAGCTTTCCAGGGCCATAGTTAAAAAATAAACATGAAGCAAGATTTGCGGCAAGATTTTTCTTTAATAGTTCATTTGTAAGCATGTTCAATGTTTCGAGCCATTCGATTCATAGTTAAACACACGCCAGCTTTTCAAAACGGATTGCGATTTTGATTTGTTTTATAGATAATTCAAACACTTTTTTACAAACTAATTTCCTGTACAAGAGTCGTCGAGGATCCTTAGCGGAACTCGCTTACTTGATCTCGAGAGGGAAAAATATTAACAATGCTTTAAAGAAACTTGAAAAGTTAAGGCCCTCACAAAGACAGACGTAAGGAAGAAAAGAAAAGGGTTTTTTAACGTCAGAGTCGAAGGTGAAGAAGAAGAAGGAGAAGAAGAAGAAGAAGAAGAAGAAGACAAACGAAAAGAAAAGAAAGAAAGTAAGACAATGTCGAATACTAAAAGACTACACAAATGGTGACAATAATACCAGAAGCCGATGTAAAGGTGCCGGGCTTAAAAATGTAGATAAAATATGTCTAATATCTAGGTTTAACACATCTTCTGAGCTAAAAAAAATACCGAATCTTCCCCATGGACAGATTAGTAGACAGCCGCAATAAACACTGGACTTGGCGTAAGGAACGACTTTTAGCAGCACTTAATGCTAAGCCATATTTAATTGAATATAAAGCTACAAGATTTGAAAGGGTTATAAAAGCAATAAGTGCTCCCTCGAGCAGTAAATCAGTCAATCTGCCTTCAAGGCAACGTCTTTCGCTGACAGCCAAAATCCGGCTCTTGCTATGAGAACTACTTTCTTAAAGCTGCCAATTTTCAAAAAAAAAAAAAAGAAAAAAAGAAAATAGAAAAAGAAAAAATGAATTTTAAGACTATTTAGGATATTAAGAATTAAAAAGAATGAAGTTAGGACATTTGATTTGAAAAGTAGCTTTTGGAAAATGTGGAATGTTGATAAAGATCAATGATCAACGCAGTTTAGGCGTTTGTGCCGACCGTGAATCAAAAAGACCAAAGAATGATTGTTAAAATGAATATAGAGCAAAACCTGGATGGTTAATTCCCCGATGAAAGCATGCAATCCTACTCTGATACCATTTATCGCAAAAGAGACTCTTGAAATGTTAGATAGATCTCCTATGTTAATAATAACTATAGAATTAGAAAACAGGTTATCAGTGTACTCACCGTGAGTCAAGACTTGGTGGCGAACTGGCGTGCAAGAATCAGAAGATTTTATCAAGAAATCGCTTGGTATCCTGTTTGGTATCTTAATTAAGTTGTTCCACACCTTTTGAGCTCACGTTACGGAGTGATCATTTTGGGCCAAGCCATTCAATATATGCAAAGAAAGCACCTGTCCATAGTGTGTTGCCTTCTAGAATTACATCATATCCGCCTCAAAAATCAACTACCTATTGCCTCTCTAGCTAAAGTTACAATTGTTTTGAAACATTTGGACTGTAATTGGAAGCCCCCTCTATGTAGTGCACACAAGGGCTTTAGTAATGCCAAAGGCGTGCAGTCTTCTTGTTTCCCGGTACTTGAAGCGAAAGAAAAGTAGTCATTTGACTAGACGTCGTCACACACGCTTGGCCATCGTAGCTTTGACTTACTAATTAATGTTTATTAACGCGTTCTCGAGATGATCATGAAAAGGACTGATCAGTTACCGAGTCGTACCGTTATTAACTTATCAACGGGCGCTAATCACATTCATATGCCATGAGTATTAGAATTGATAAAAGCATCGACAATGAACTGAACTCATGTCTGAGAAGTGAACTTTATGAATCTTTATCAAAAATATAAACCTAATTCAAAAGACTTTGTCATCTCCGAAGGCGATAGGCAATATCGAAAAGCGATAGGAGTCAATTCCAAGATCCCAAGATCACTGGAAAGACTTGTGTTTCTGCTTCTTATTCTCGTCAAAAACATGGAACTTAGTAATAAGACTGATTCGATGTTCTTTGTATTCAACGAAACCATTTCCTTATCGGAATGACCTCCTATCGACTATCGCCATTGGCGATGACAGTTTTGAACATAGGTCTTAGAGTTTTTACTTTTTTATGGTTTCAAAAAAATTATTCCGTCTTTTATAGTCATATATGATGGACGTTATACTTTCAAAAACATCTTAAATGTTTTGGTTTAATGAAAATGTTTTTGGGTATTGAACCTGGAGCAGGTGAAGGCCCACCAACGCCTAAAGTTTCACTCATTCATTCAAGTCCAAACAATTCCGTGTTATAGCACAGTATTTTTCTTCAGTAATTTTTGTTTTGAAACGTTTTAACCAAAACAAATTAACCTAAGAATTGTATCAAAACCTATTTCCTAGACACAAATGGAAAACTCGTAATTTTTGGCAGCAGAGATCGATTTGAAGTCACTTTAGGAACCAGAGCAAGCACTATTGACGGGCTAAATGCGTGTAAATGAATTATACATTTCAAGGTAAATCTGTTTCAGCTCAGTGTTTTGAAAGGCCATATCTTCAAATTAACAATCATATTCAATTACCAATCTCCGCTGCTATCTAAACATAAATGAAAAAAAGTAATTTTCAAACTCAATGAGCATTTTTGAGTGTTTCTTTTTAAATCAAAAAGTAAACATCCCTTGCCTTTTGTTCGCCCTCAAAAAGCTTGCTTTCTGTTCGGACATCTTCGCTAACAAAGAACAAAACTTAACAGCTTCAATTCCGCTAAAATTAGAAAAGGAATAAGTTGGCATAATTATAGAGTATTGAACAAACAAACGAAAGCTACAGTATAATGTCATGGTCGATTTGAACCTACAGCGGAGCTATACGGTAATGTCGACCGTCAGCGTACTGTTCTCATGGTATACCGACATGAAAAACTTATGTAATCGAATAAAATTATGTCCCAGATAAATGTTAACTTATATATATACTGAGTTGCTAGATCCTTCGACCACTCAACTCAGAATTCACTTTAATCCAGTTTAATGTCGATATAAACTTCAAATATTCGATCTTATCGAGGTGTTTGGAGTAATTTTCTCGAGGTTCACTTGTTTAGTTCGGCTTTTCTATGACATCTTTGGATTTCTAGTCTCTTCCGATAAATCTGTAGGTAGTATTACTTTAGTCTAAAAATACAGGGTTTTCAAGGTTAATAAAAAAAACCGACTCAGACGTTTACAGAGGTAGTTGGACAGTAGATAGAAAGCCGATTGGTCCTGCTTATGGCTCGATTATTCCTGTCGACTTACTGCCGTCAAAATGAAATGAAAAATCGAACTGAATGTTACTAGTCACTAGTTTATTTTCAAAGCCATTTTTTTTACTTAGAATATTCTATTTAAAAGACCCGTTACAGTTCCATTAACGATAGAAAATCACTTTTCATGATCAAAAGTCAAACACTACAGAGCCACAGCATTTATCCATAATACGATATACCTGACAAAAAGGACCTCGATGTCTGGCGATCAGCGCATCTCATTCTTCATAAAACATTTATAAACCAATAAAAGTTTTCCTATTCCTTTAATCTCTTTGCTACCAAAAGCAAGATTCAGCACACAAATAAGAAAAAGACAGCATTAATAGACTATTATAATGGCTCAAAGTAATTACCATGAAATAAAAATATAGAAATTCTTCCATTTATCACAGCACGCAACACCAGGCTAGTAAAATGCGTATTGAACTCAAACCTAATGATCTCATTGTCTGGAATGGGTTATAATTTTTTTCATCCATTTTTTAGTTCCTTATGCCTATTCAATCGTGTTTTTTTTTTCAGTGAAGTATTGACTAAAACTTAGTTTAATCGAGTTTCCTAATAGGCAATTTACTCAAATACTTGACTTATTGGTGCAGATGTTAGTCGAGTTGAATACCGTGGTCACTTAGGAAACATGCAGGATTAATAATGCACGCAGTAAGGAAGGCATTGGCAAGGGAGAAATCTCAAATGGCTTTCGTATAAAATATTTCTAGTTTTGTTCTTTGGATCGGGTTTTCTGTCATTGAAACCAATTAATTGTATTTTTAATACGTTTTCTCTTACAAATAGTTTTTACCCCGAAGCGTTTTCAATCTGCAGGCAACTAAATTTCAATTCGAATTTTCGCGTTGGATATATAAAACTAAAACCGTTTTAGCTTGTTTCGAAACAAGTAGAAAAAGTCCCTTTAAATCCAAAAGTTTTCAAGTTAATAGCCTCACAACTTGTTAAGACGAGAAAAAATCCCGAAATTATATTACAAATATCTCAATCAGTCGATTCTTTATTTAGTCTAATATTCACAGCTCGTCTATCTTTGGGCACAAACGTTTGAATCTAACCTCGAGTAAAATGGTTCTTCTTCTTCATTTTTGTGTTTTGTTTAAAGATAAAACTACTATCAGATAAATGATACTATTAGGAAAAAAGAATAAATAAAGAAAAAAGGAAAAGGAAAGGAAACCTTTTTTGGGACTTTATCATTTTCTCGATGACAAAAGGCGGTCAGGATGTCAAACTAAGGCCTCATTTTAGACATACTTTTGCCACAATATTCAGCTTAATTCAACAACATTTGTCACTTTATTGAATTCAATTTTTATAGCATCTGACTCAAGGCAATAGCCCACAATCAGCATAAAACTTTTATGTCTTAATAGTTTGAAGTAACAGCCTTCAAAGTTTAGCCATTATGTTAAAACCATCCAAGTACATGTGTACTGCCTGGAGTACTAAAAGTTCTTCATTAATGTGTTGACGTTTTTCCCACCAATTTCAATCGTTTACTGGAACACCATTTTAACTTCACTTAAAAATATATTTAATTTTCGAGATCTGTTTTGACAAAAGCCCTTGGGAGATTTTTTGCGTGAGTTTAAAAGTTAATATCTAGCGGTCCCATTGACAATAACAAAATAACATAGATTAAGATTTTAATGCGCCAAAACAATGAAAATATTCGAAAGTTTAATACTCAATACAAATATAAAATCAAACGTGAAAATCAGAAAAACAGTTTTTCGATATATTTTAGTATGACGTAATGTACTAGAACTACCAGAACCTCTTGCACACTTTTTTATGTTCATTCGAAAAAAATATATATATATGTGTGTGTGTGAAGTAAATCCGGTAGATCTTATTTTGTTAGATTGATATTGTGTTTCCAATTTGATGGTGTTTTTTTCAACAAACAACTGTTTTTGTTCCTAAAGGAAATACTTGATGTTTTCTGACATGTTTTATGTATATATTACCGTATCAGATTTTCTGCAGCATGCATTTACTATACACATATTTCATTAAAGGATAGACGTATAGTTCTCATTTTCTCAGTGGTGTATTTGTTAATATTACCAAACGAATGCATACATGCATTTGCTAAATGTTTTCTGGATCATAGCGTAATTGTACTAATGTTTACGTGTTATTCAATGTTCTATGCATTGTAGTGCTAGAATTAAAGTCCCTCCCTCCCTTATTTATTAGTTCATCCATTCATTTGTTCGTACAATAGTTATTCGTTTTTTAACTCATAAACACTTTTTCTTTAATGGCGTAAGTACTATGAAAAATAGTCTTTTTTCATTCTCATTTAAATTATAAATTCAAAAACAATTTCTTTTGTCTAACAAAAAGCCGTAGTCTACGCTAGATGAAAATCAAAACTTTACAAGAGCTTAAAATTTGGTGTCTGCTATTACTAGGCTTTTACGTCCCTTCTTTCCCTAAATACATAGAATAATATTAGCAAATATGGACGATAAGACTTAAGCTGAAAGCGTGTCATCTGTTTCTACGAATGCACGGTGAAACGCCTTTCAGTGTGCAACTAAATACCTAGCTTTCCCATGATGCCACGCTAATTTTTCCTTAGTATAGAGGGAAGCGTACCGGTTAAACTCATCTTACATCTCTCGGATTTCAGGTTTGATTTCTGGTATGGGAAAAAGTGTAAATAGAGTTTGTTTGTTAGTTATCAGGCTCCCTTACCCCACGGTTCTCCTCGGCTTTAACTCCCTACTTATGTATTACTTATGTATCTCTGTTGAGTGCGGGGTGGCGATGCGATTTACTTTCGCTCATTTCATCCCCCAACCTGATGAAATATTCTGCAAAGGAATGAATCTCAGCCCCATCAAAAGTGATATGTCACACTTAGTTGTCGTCCTCCTCACAGGAGGCTATGACACCCTTAGTTGTCTTCCTTCTCACAGGAGGCTATGACACACTTAGTTGTCTTCCTCCTCACAGCAGGCTATGACACCCTTAGTTGTCTTCCTTCTCACAGGAGGCTATGACACACTTAGTTGTCTTCCTCCTCACAGGAGGCTATGACGCACTTAGTTGTCTTCCTTCTCACAGGAGGCTATGACACCCTTCGTTGTCTTCTTTCTCACAGGAGGCTATGACACACTTAGTTGTCTTCCTCCTCACAGGAGGCTATGACACACTTAGTTGTCGTCCTCCTCACAGGAGGCTATGACACACTTAGTTGTCTTCCTTCTCACAGGAGGCTATGACACACTTAGTTGTCTTCCTTCTCACAGGAGGCTATGACACACTTAGTTGTCGTCCTCCTCACAGGAAGCTATGACACACTTAGTTGTCTTCCTCCTCACAGGAGGGTATGACACACTTAGTTGTCTTCCTTCTCACAGGAGGGTATGACACACTTAGTTGTCTTCCTCCTCACAGGAGGCTATGACACACTTAGTTGTCGTCCTCCTCACAGGAGGGTATGACACACTTAGTTGTCGTCCTACTCACAGGAGGGTATGACACACTTAGTTGTCTTCCTCCTCACAGGAGGGTATGACACACTTAGTTGTCGTCCTCCTCACAGGAGGCTATGACACACTTAGTTGTCGTCCTCCTCACAGGAGGCTATGACACACTTAGTTGTCGTCCTCCTCACAGGAGGCTAAGACACACTTAGTTGTCGTCCTCCTCACAGGGGGATATGAAACACTTATTTGGAACTTAGGGCCGCTAAGGTAATTCCCTTGTTTTGCACTGCGCATTTTTCTGCTCATGCAACTAAATGCATGGAACTAATAGAATTTAGGAATTTTTCTTTCGGAAACTAAAAAAGAAACATGTTCAAAATCAATTTTCACAATTTTCTCTTTTTTGAGTAGAAAAATTGTGATTTTTATCTGATTCGCCCCAATCTCCACTCGGAAAAGTGTCAGTTTTCGACTATTTCAAGATGTTTTTTCAAGATAAATCAAAAACGAGAATGGTGACTACCATAATTTATTTTAGATTTTTGATGAATTCAATGCTCGTCATTTAATATCAAAATATGAAGGAAATTTTAATTGATAGAATTTGAAATATTTAGATGGGAATAGTCGACATGTGCAATTTTCATCTCTTGTCGGTATAACAGTTTCATGTTTAGTGATCAAATGAATTCAAGTTAATACTGAAACAAAGGCCGATTGAAATTAAAGCCAGGTACGCTCACGAAATCTTCTTTCCCTCCCAGAAAAAATTGACTATGGCCAAATTACGGAATGAAAATGAAGTTCTCTGTAAGAACTGAAAATCACGAAAGATATCAAGATCAATATCGATATGAACTAATGCTCTATAGCCATGCATGATTTCTTTCTATTCGTTTTTAATAAACAAATAAGGAAACCAAAACAACATTGAATACGTGTCCATCATTTGCAGAGAAACTGTATATAAGATCCATTTAGCTACTGGTTTGATTTCCAGTGCTTCAGGGTCTTTTCTTGCATTTGATTTAAATACTGACGCGCGGTATATGATGGATCAATGTACGACGACAGTTACCCACAGAAAACAGAACCGAGAACAGAAAAGTAATATAACTGTTTCTAAAAAAGAAAGGCAAAAGCTCGTACAAAAAGGTATATATCCTAAGATGAAATGTTTCTCAGTTGCTTCGAATAACCGCCAAACACATTCGATGAGTTTAGGCTTCCATAGAAAAACATATTAAAAATTGATATCAAAGCAGAAAGCTAAGAGTTTGATTCAAGCGTGTTTGCATTTTGTTGACATAACACTGCGTAGCAGCAGAGTGTTTTTCAGTAATTTAAAGTTTTAACTTCAGATTGAAGTCCAATGGCATCGCACGCTACGCAGCCTTTTCTTTTCTCTTGGCAATACCGCAATGACATAAGTCCTTGTTTTCCTATAGGCCATTATTGAAAACAGACTTGTTTACATTCATTTTACCTTTAGTCTTTTTTCTTTGAAATTTCGCCGTGAAAAGGTCGCCAAATAAACTAAAACGTTTGCCATGGGTGTTGCTACAAATTGATTTCGTAATATTTGATGTCTGCAGGTGTCAGTAGCCCAAACAAGTCCTGAGTGGAAAAAATCCCGTGTTGAAAAACCGAGAAATTAAAATGAATTACGCTATATTCTTGGGGTTCAGCCCCTTCGAGATATAAATGTCAATGAAACAGCCGCCATCTTGGTTGAGCTAACAAGCCAACCTAATGAACAATGCTTCGTTGTCGTCAACCAACATGGCGACTATGGCGACTAAAGTCTACGAAGGGGAAAGAATGAAGAAGGAAAAATAATTACGTAATTACTTTTTTTGAGTTAAAAAACTTGGGGCTAAAAAATTTTGAAGCCCACTTCCATCGATACGACATGTCAGAACCGACACTGAAATGGCTTCGCGTATTTTCGATTCGGCCAATCAAAACACATTTCCCACATTATTCCCTTTGTATGTTAGTGACTTCGTTTAAAAAAACACCATTATTTTTCTTTGTACTTTTAAAACACTGAATTTAAGTACACTATAACAACTATTCCTTTTAACTGGAAGACGCAGTTTAATAATTTATAAATAACTCTAAATAATGCATTTCAAATGTTATATAGATCCTCGCTGACTTTTATTAAAACGTATGATTCACTAACTCTACTATTTCTTCTATCTATTCTACTTATTTTAGGTTGATAGAAAGCTTGGGACGTTTTGGAATGCGTATATGTGTTTATCCTCGTTGTGGAACGTTTTTGTATCAAGGAGTGAGTAAGTGTTTGTTATTCATCGTACAAGTCACCAAGTGTTGATTCAACTTCCTTTGATCCCAACTTGAGTAATAATTTTTTTTTAAGCATTGTGGATTATAAAAACACAAAGACAGATAGAGAGTGAACTTAAAGAAAATTAAAAAAGGAAAGAAACTAAGGAAGGAAGGAAGGAAGGAAGGAGGAAGGAAGGAAAGGAAGAAGGAAGGAAGGAAGGAAAATGGAAGAAAGAAAAACAGCCGGTGTCACGTTAATGTTCTAAACAGAGAGGGAGTATAGAAATCGAATTTTATGAGCTTTGAATGATCATAATGAATCGCTCAATAAGACAAAGCATAAATTGAATCTCTCATTTTCCAAATGTGTCACCTAAAACGATGCGATATTCAAGTGCTTCAATTTTTTGACCCTCAATTCCAGTATCTTCAAGACCAAACCTCTTGAATATCTTAGCAGAGAAGATTTAACCTCATTTACCCATTTATTGAAGAACACAAGATTAAGGGCAGGTTATAACGGTACGCCATTATTTCGGACAAACTCTTACTCGTACATGAGTTTTTTTTCGGTTTGAAGCACGTGTTAAAAACACAATCAACGAGTGGTGCTTCAAACCGAAAAAAAACCCTCATGTATAATCTATATGGAGCACGAAAGCCTCAGGCTCTTTCTTGGATTGAAGCTTACAAAACTTTTCATATATTAATTTTGAAATGGCGCGCAGATTTGTTTCTGCTTTAAATATGAGAAACCGTATTGATTACCATGATATGTCGTACGTGTTGTATATTCATAGTTTAGAACCAAAAATAAGATTTGTGCTATACTAATAGGTTTTTTTTGCATTATCTCCAGACAGTGTGAGGCGAGCTTGCAACGAATTGAAAATGATTTTACAATGAGGTAGAAATGCATTCAAAAAGATTACCAGCGGCAGGGGTATTTAAATCAAAATACCCGTCCCTACCGGTCGTTAGTCGCTTAATACTTGAAAACATTGGTCTTACAACAGAGTGGTTTCACGGCAACCATGTTGGGGGTCAGATATAATGCAACGGATTTTTTTACACAAAAAGAGATTGTTTTTCCCAAAGTAAAAACTTTATATTGTTTTATAGCCTTACAGCATAGTGTCAACATAAGAATAACTGTTAGTTTTTCATTATTAACGCTTCGCTGTTAATAGAGCTTTTAAGTGTGTTTTCGTGAGTAGGTTGAAGCCTCTGAGGCAAATTTAGTTCATGCAATCATGTTTTCTTTTAGTCGACCTAAGACAATAAAAGAGCCGAAAGAGATTTGGTCATGTAAAATTCACATTAGTGCCTCTCGTGCAATTTTTTGTTGCTGATCATTTTATAGGCGCACTGACTGACTGACGATAAATACTGATATTTTTGGTTTATTTTCACTGTAGAAATTGTAGAAATACAGCATCGACATGTTTTTCCGTCAATCATGGACAGACAATAGACTTCGTCATCGATTGAACGAATCTTTAACGCTGAATCTAGGAACCAAACACCCTTCAGATTTTATCTGGGTTGCAGACACAGTGTTCATGGACGCGAGTACTGCTCATATGCATACAGGTAAATAACCACAAGCTGGATATCAATCCTGATGGACGAATACTCTGGGGATAAAGGTCATACAAATACCCTTTAGACTCCCTTTCAAATGATGCGAGAAACTAGAAAAGGCACAAATTGAACAAATGGCACAAATTTCATCCGCATGAGAGAAAGTACGATGAATATCATTAGCCTTGCTAAGGCTGTGTTGTACACGGTATCGGACGAATTCGTAACAGGTTATAAAAAAAGCTGTACGTTTATAGTCGTTCCGTTCACTCGGAGGCTGTGCTACCCAGGAAAACATTCGTACGCCTTGCCGATACACCTTGTAAACTAGCTCCTTCTCCGGATAGCATTTGGTACGGTAAGTCGCATCCTCTGCGCATGATTAGACTGCAATGAAAAACCACTATCATGCATTATCATATTACACAATTAAAGAGACGGTTCAGTGTTAATGGTAAATGTATAGTTTTTTCTTGGATACAACTGATAGGCAAAATCAGTTCATAATTTTAGCATGAGAAAATAAAATTCAGATGCATTAACTTGAATTTGGTTTTAAATATATACTCATCTCCACATCCTCTAGATCGATATACTGAAGGGTCTATTTCGAAGAAGCTTGTGATGCATTTCCACTTTCCACATACCTCATGCTTTCAGCTATTCGATAATCACTCGTTTATGCTTGTTTTATTTAGAGCAACTGTCAAAGCACGCTGCTACATGAATCTTCATAGACTCTCAATGAACAAACAATCCTGCCCACTCACAGCCATAAGTTGTAAGAAACATAGCAAAAAATAATTGGAATTTAAGTAACAATAATTAAGGTGTTCCAAGATATCACCCAATGTCTTTCTAAATCAATCCTCGTTGAGTTGACCATATAGGACTGATTCTATTTGGAGGGTTCACGTGCTGTATAGAGCTCTATTAAAGTCTCCTTTCCGGGTCCATTTGCGCTCAAAAACCGTTAAAGTAAAGCGAAGTTTTTTTTTTGGCATCAGTAAATTTTTTGGTCTCTCTCTCTCTCTCAGGGTTTTCTGGTTTCGCTCCTTTTAGAAATTTGAACGCATTAATTTCCAAATAACCACGTATTTGTGAGTTAGCCATGCCCTGACTATCAGTCAAGGTTATCAATAAAAATGAATATGAATGAAAAGTTTTCGAATTACATATCATGCCTCACACATCCCAATTATATAAATGTCACGGTCACCCTGACATACAGGAAGCCCAAAATCGCACCTTTAGACGTCAATATCTCTCACAGGGATTATCCAATCCACCTCATATGCATATCATTTGAAAGCTGATAATGTCTAGAATTTGACAAAAGTGGTTTGTTCTTAGGATTTGTCGATACACTAGTAAGTAGTATAGTTTCTTGGTTGGTTCCAGGTGAATACTCGGTTCTCGTGGCAACTTTTTCGACTTTCAATCGCGGAATTGGCTAATATCTGATTCAGCTATATATTCCTTGTATGGCTATTGTCTTCGTCGCCTGGATGTCTCTATATAAGCTACCCCTGCGGGGGTCAGTTTGTGCATCACAACTCTTCTAACCATATCTACCATATGGTGCAAGGTCAATGTCGGGATGCCTCGTGTGTCATACGTTAAGTCTATCGATATCTACCTGATGACCACGTTTGTATTCGTACTTGGGACAATGTTAGAGTATGTTGTGGTCATGAAAAGACACCGAATTAAGGTATGTGATCATTTATTTAGTTATTCAGCACCAATTGTCTTACTCTTCTCACAAGGGAATACAAATTTGGATAAAAAAGAAAAGCATAGCATATAATTTTTTGCGGTGCCATACGACCTTTCAGCACTTGATGCAATCTTTAAAAAAAATTTCCCTAATATATGAGCATTGGGCTGAGATACGCCTTTTTTCTTCAAGTGATGTTTTTCCTTTTCATCAAATCTTCTTTTTTTTGACCCTGATAACTTCCGTTCTCATTCCTCAGATCTCTTGTAACCCTTCCTGAACTCTTTCGGCGTCATTGCCGTTCAAGTCACGCCTTTACTAGTGACGAATGGCCGACACAAACCTTTAAAATGGCTAACATTAGAAGATCAACATCTACTCCTTCCACCGTCAATAATGGTATAAATATCTATGGACTGTTTGATATGAAATACTCTAACGGACAAATCAATTGTAGACATTCTAAAAAGAAATGCGAAGAGGCAAAAGACTCTTCAATCTTGGACATTTACGCTAGGATTGGTTTTATGCTGATTTTTAACACATAAAATTATTAATTCATTCTCAAAGGATTTTCAGAATAAATTTACAAACAATGAATAAAAGAATATACAAAATGGTAAGTCTAGGTTGACAAAGATTGACCATTCATAACTATGTCTAATCCTTTCAAGAACTGTCCTGATTCGGGGGAATTTAAGCTTAATATTTTTTTCTAATTTAAGGCAAATATGATGTATTAATACCTATTGCTTATGATCAATGCAAGCTGATCTATGTCGGATTATCTTATCAATTTCAACAAGGGTTTACCAACCATATATCATGAATTAAGGAAATTGTTTCAACGAATTCCGGTCCATTTAATTATTAATTGGACTTGGAAGGATTTCCAGAATTAACGTTATTTTTCATATGTATTTATAAGTAGGGCAACTGTCGACTTCAAAACACGAAATTTTGCTTTACCAATTATTTCATAAAATGAGCTGATCTGAAAAATGTTAGGCAATCAAAATTGAAAAAATTTTGCGAAACGTAATTGTCACAATAAACAAATGTCCACAATGTTTCTGGGTAACTGGGGGAAGTCAGCGGCTAGTGTACATTTGGCCAACCATTGCATTTTTTGGTACCTGCCATAGGTATATGAAAAAATGTCTATAGATCCACACATCATTCCAAACCTATTGGAATAATTTTAAGATTAATCATATCCTTTTTGAAATCACTACCAAATCCTGCAATCTGATTGTTTCAAAATAAATCCATTATAGTACACTCAACAAAATTACTCGACTCTGATTGGTCGAGAGGAGTACAATTATAGCGTTAATTGTACTCCGTAGGAGTACCGAATTTAGTCGCTATGGTAACACGGCCAAAACAATGTCAAACATATTATTTTCTATCATGTTGTACTTGAGGACATATAAATAAAATTTAAAATTTTAATTTTGCATTTCAGTTACGCGATGGACTGAAAATCGACCTCCAAATAGACAAAGATGAACGGCGTCGCTTCGCATTTTTTACTGAAATTTTGATGAGTGATCTATAAACAAAAAATCGCACGATCTCGAGTACAATTTGGAAATTAATAGACACGAGTAATGTTTTGAAAGTTCTTGTAATTGCACGAGCCTTTATTTTCTATACAAATCGCATCCTTAGGAGCTCTTAATTGCATCCTAAAAAGTTTTTTAAAACAATAAAATAAAACAAAATAAAATGTTTTTTTTCTTTTTCGCATTCAGTCCGTCTACTACATTAAATTGATTATTCTGCACTCTCTATTATGTCTTTTTCTTGTGTATGATTACAAAAAGGATATGATTAAGTGGTAACTTGAACTTCGTGTCGTGCAATTTTGGTTTGAAATCACACTTGCAGTTACAAATCGCACGTTTGATTTCAGACCAAATTGCACTCCACTCATGGTTCAATTACCATCATTAATCGAAATGAACCAAGAAATCCTTAAAACAATATATTTAATCGCAATTAAACCCACGCTAAAATAAGGTGTGTCAAGAACTGAGCTGGTGTTCCTTCAATCGGTCAATCATATATAAACAAGGGGTTTCTTTAAGTTAGAGGAAATCTACTGTTTTGAGCTTAGTAGCCTCCCCTTTGATAGAAAAGGATCCCTGTGGTAGAAAATTTCGCATCATTTTTTGCGAAAATTCATAAACAAAATGTCGGACCTGATGTCGGACGAAGTAAACGCATCATTACTCAAAATTAAAGAAAAATTGCAGGTCATTGAGACTGAACTAAGTTATGCAAAGAGGTCTCATGAAAGAAAACTACTCTTTGCTGTTGAAATACATTATCCAATTCTCAAATAATGGCACAAATTTGTCAGTATTAGTAGCATCACAACAAAATACCTTTAGAATTTCTTTCTACGGATGCGTAAAGCTTGAGCCCGCGTGTTTACGTCAGACCGCTGATATTAGCGGGTTGCTAACAATGTTCTCGTATATTACATTTGTCCCATGTTCAAAGTTATGTTAGTCTATGCATTCACGAGTTTTGCTTTGTAATCAACCGGGAGCCCTGTGGTATGTAAAAGGACAGACGTTTTCGTTCCCGGAGACGGCTGAAGGCAACGCATGAAATACTCTTGGACAATCCAAAACCGTAATTGTTGTTCCCGGTTTTACAAAAAATCTATTTCCATTCTTGGGTTTGGGGTGCTACAGAAATACCCGTTCATCCATACACTTCAGATTTTGTTCCGATTAAATATGTCTGGCTTTGTAGTCAGGTTTGAAGAAACGTTTTATCTTGAAGATTGATCTGACAACGGTTTTATAACAGACGCCACTTAGTCTACAACCTCGCCTGATGAAGACTCGCAGTTTTCAGTCGAAACTTAGCGGTAATTCTGCGAATGACTCTCAATTGTAAGGCAAATGAAATTTACTACAGAAAATACCATGCCAAAATTGATTCAAAGGATACAACATATAAGCGTTCAGCTCAACTTTTACAACTTCGATTTCTCTACGACCGTCTAAGCACGGAACATTCCCTACCCACCCGACCCACAAAATGTATGTACAAAACTTTGCAACATGGACTCATTAGTTTGGGTTTGAAGTTCAAACAGGAATCTGTCAAAAGAGATACGCTTTTTGTACAAATATTAAATCCTAGTTTAACTAACTAACGAAAATAGCTTATTTTGGGCTTCCCCTTTACTTTAACCCCAAGTTCATTGACTTGGAGTAAAAAGCAAGAAAAGCCGGTTTATTTTATGACAGTCATATCAATTCTTGCCCTGAACATTTCATCGGTATTCTAACGTTGTGTACTTTGCTAAAGTCAAACAATCAACTTTGACAGCTGACTTATCATAAGCGATTCACATCGATTAAAGTGCAACTGAACCCAAAAATGTTGGAACTTGATTAAAATCTGCATACATTCAAACCCAAAATGCAAAAAGAATTTTTTGAATTGGGTTAATTCTGAATTCGTAATAAAAATTTGAACTTGGCGCTCTTTCCGAATTTGGAGGTTCCCCGTGCAATTTAGGGACCTGGAGCGAGTGACGTCAGCTAAGGTACGCGGATAAGCATGCTATACAAAACTACAGTAAAGTAAAGGCATTGTTCATGCTAAGTCGCTCTCTTCTATTGCTTGTAAAGTACAAAATTAACCAATATTCTTTAAAATAGCAATAATAGAAATGTCACTAAGATGTTCGGGTACTGAAAGCTCATCAGACTCTTTTAATGGCGAAATATTGGACCTTGAGGAGGAGTTCGCAGAGACACAGGTTGTCACGTAGCTTCGCGTCAATAAAACAATTCATTTTCAGAAGAAGATTAACTGGATGATGTAGACGAAGGCTATAAGGATGAATCCATAGCGAATGACCAGTGGACTGAGCAACATAACCAGAGGCAAAAACTCGAAACTCATAAATTTATGTGCAGATGTCGATTAGTTAAATCTAAACCTAGCCTAAGAGTGGATATTTACATCTCCTCAGTTACGTGCGAGTCAACGACGACTAATAGAATCTTGCGTTCAATTAAGAACTTTTCTGACAAATAGAAAGTTTTAGTTACAAAGAAGAAATCTAGTTGAGTTTGTTAGAGTTATTTTAGCTTCGTAGCAAAATAGCGATCGGACTCTCGTTGTTGTGACAAACAAATCGAAAGCTATGAGAAACGAAGTCTTATTTTATCCCCGCTTTCACTCGATGACTAAAAGTTTGACTTCAAAATAAAAGGGTTTATGTCAAGCAAGAATTTTAGCTACAAAGCAAGCGATCTTGTGGAGAGTTTTTAGAGTTTTTTAGCTTCGTAGTAAAGTAGCGAATGTACTCTCGACGTTGTGTGACAACAAACAAATCGAAAGCTATGACAATAGAACGGCTTACTTTTATCCCCGCTTTCGCTTGATGACTAAAAGTATGACTTTGAAATAAAAGGTAGAGTTTTAGTAACGAAAAATGCAATCTAGTGGAGTTTTTTTTAGAGTTTTTTTTAGCTTCCTAGTAAAATAGCGAATGGACTCCCGGCCTTCGGCCGGTTGTATGGCTTTCAACACCAGCTTGCAATGAAGGATAAACACAGACGCCAACTTCATTCCTTTTCAGGCGAGGAATTCATTGTGGCTTTTCGTGCCCAGGCAATCGTTAAATCCTCTGGTCTAAAGTGCTTCGAGCATAAAGAGGAACCCTTCGTTTCGAAGAAATGTTTTCGCTTCTGGTTGACAAACTTCAACCAGGTTCTTCGCCGTCTTTTTGCTTCTGGCCGAAAATCATTAAAAACAAGGATTGCAAATAAAAATATTCATTCTTTAGCGTTTGGGGTAAAACTACAACCCCAAACAACACACTGGTTTTGCATGTTAACTGGTACAACTTTGCTAAATAAACCCTTCAAAAAGCTCTCTTTTCACAAATCTTTGGTGTTTATTCTCCACATCTCCTCAACACAGGCATCGCTCTCCTACCTTTGTAGACGTCACAATAGGCTCGATCCAGGCCCAGACTAGAACCGCGGATTTCGGATGTCAACCCAAATTTCGTGAAAATTTAATGCTTTCAAAAATTCACTATAAATCAGGCTTTTGTCCAATTGCAAAAAAAATATCACAGTGTTTAATTAAAATTCAAGATCTTTTGATAACCAATGCGAGAAATTTGGGTTCAGTTGCACTTTAATGTAAAGTTCATTATTAGAGTGGTGACTAGAAATGCTAGAGTAAAAAGCCTGTTGCACTCAAGTGATTTTTACTTAGCAACCGTGTTTTTAGAGCAAAGGGGAATCAAGTTTCATTGATACTCGACCTTTTCAAGAATAGGAGAGAAGCAGAGGAGAGATTGTCTAATCTTATTCAAGCCATTTTATGCCGGGCAAGTATATCATTTATGTTCTTCAGCAAACAAATTCCTCGAGGGATATGAATTGAACCTATGAATTGATACATTTGATTTCCCATCCTGAAAAGCCTCAGTCGTCATATTCTCGTTGTTGCGAAGCTGCAACCTTTATGACTCCAATCAGTGCCATGAATTGAGCTTTGAATTACTTGTCACGTTCGAGCTAAAAAAAACTCCAAAGCCCGTTGAAAATTACATAAGATACGTTGCTTTTGACCTTCTAGATGTTTATTGGTTCTAGTTGCAGCAACAAATGCAAAGAAGATATCAGTGTTGTTTGATAAACCTGGAAAAAATGCTTCCATAAGTCATTAATGACAAAAAGAAAATAAAAAAAAATAGCATAATAATCTGCAGTCCTTCAAATTCGCAGCTTACATAAGAAGATTGGAAGAGTTTAGGAAACATTTAAAAACTTTAAGGCTTCCCAAAGCTTTTCCGTTCAATGATTACCAGCGGATTATTCAGGCATTAAGGATATATGCTTTGTTCATTCACACATTATACTTTGTAGGTAGCGAAAACAAAGACATTGCCACTCTTGATTCTATAGCTAAATCCTGGATAAAGATGCGTTACATCAACTAACACCATTGCTCACTACAAATGCGTGGTGCACCATAAGTTGAACTGGGTTAATTAGTTGTGAGAGCTGATTGCTTATTTTTAGCCACTGCAGATTATTGAAATCCGAGTACATCTGTGAATTCCAAAAGCGACACGAAAGGACGACGAATTTCACTGAAGGAATTTTACCTACCATCAAACAAGAGCATATTAAAAAAAACCGACTATGAAATGGTAATAAGACCAATAATAGTTCCTGTAGGTTTGAAGTTCAAGCTCTTTTCCTTAATTCATAAATTCATAATCTTTCCAATTGGTCATCAATTTGAACAATGAATTAAGCAAGAACATACATAGCATATACATAGCCAGCGTAACAGTTATTTATACAGCAAAATAATGCAATCTATTTATTATGCACAGACTAGCATTACACGGAACACTAATCTTCATTCAATATTCTTTGCACCGGAGATGACAGTTGCTTAAACAGTCCTTAACAAATCAGGAAGGGAGTGAGAGAGGAGGGCACATCGGGGAGTTTGGTTGAGACGACCTTTTTCCTCTTAGACGTTCTACAAGTCAGTTTTTTAAGGCATAACAGAAACAAATGTTTAAATTAAAAAACTTCATTTTTTTAGTGGTAAAGATATACAATAATTAATTTCAAACGACTTTACGTGGCAGATCAGGTCTAATGAAAGAATTCAATCTCCTTGGACAGCGAGCAATCATTGCGAGTTTGAAACATTATTTCCGTCATCATGCTTCATCGATATTCAACAAAGGCTAGTGGAAGTTTTGATCAAAGTTTAAGTTAGACTTTTGAATTGGTTATATTCGCCCAACATGCACTGCAACAACTTGTTGCAAAGAAAAACCGGATGCTTAACCGCTTGCTAATAGAATAAGCCGAAGTTCTCGCAGCTTTTTCACACTAATTATTGCACTCTTTATTCATGACCTCAAATCCTCACAAACGACTAAGTAGTGACAGTTGAGTAAAATCGAATCGGTTGTTAAACAAATCCGATAATGTTTGATTGACTTCAGGAAAATGCTCTTAAAGCTGAAGACCTTGACCTTTTAATGCGGATTTATGTATACACGGTACGCACGATTTAAATTTCCCTCACGACAGTCGCGTACAACATGTTGCTTGGTGTAAATGGACCGCACACCTTGCTTTGCGACTGTTACAACTTGTTGCGAGCGACAATTGTGAGGTTGAAAGTTCAAATCGGCCTTATTAGTGTAGACATATGTCAATTTTGGAGCGAAATATGGATTAATCGAAGAAGATCACATTCATGCATATGCCGGCTAGCGCTGCTACCGTGTGCGTGGAAGAGATTTGGAAACACTTTGATCGCCATAATAAGACATCAGATGTTAATCGAGTTACAATTTTTGAGTTACGCACTTCGAGTTACGCGCTCTGACACATCTATGTTGAAATCAAGCTCAAGTTACGTAATTCGAACCCAACAGAATGAACCCTATTTTCGAGTTACGTAACTCGATTCTTAAAGTGGATAAATACTTTTTCCAGTTAATTTGAAAGAGACAAAGAATTTTCTTCTCCATTAAATGAACGCAATTACAGTCAAAACGGCTCAAGCTTATCTTTCTAGATTTCATTAATGGTTTCATTTTTCGAAAATTTAAATCTGTTATCTGTTTCTGAGAATATGAAGACTTAGGGTTAAAAGTAGTGACGATGGTGTTCCTTATATGGAATGATCCAATCAAAATTCGAGTTTTGAATCGGATATTATTTTGAATCCTGAGTCTTCGTATTCTCTGAAAGAATAATCTAATGCCAAGTTTCATTGTCGGTAAATATTCCCCGATATTTTAAAATTCACTTCGCCTTTGGCAAATAATTGTTAAATAAATGAGTCGGCGATCAAGGAAATGACAGCAGTATACATGATAAATTCGAAAACGGTGTATTATGTTCAAAAAGAGGTCTTACGTACATATTTTCGACTGTTAGATTGTTCTAACCTATCTAAACTATCATTAACCAATAAGAAATCATTCCAGTTTCCGTACTGAAAGTCTATAGGTTCGCTTTAGAAACAGAGAGAAGTAGAATTAAATAGAACCGAGGACCTCTACTGAGCTCTGACGCCTGCCCCTAACAAAATGAAATGAAACGAAAGAATATGAAAAAAAGGATAATTGAAAAAAAAAAAGAAATGAAAGAAAATGTATAATTAAAATGAAAGAAAATGAAATGAAACGAAAGAAAATGAAATAAAAAAAATAGAAAAAATAGCATGAAATAAAAGAGAATGAAAGGAAATGAAAGAAAATGAAAGATAATGAAATGAAATGAAAGAATATGAAGGCTGAAATAAAATAATAAGAAATGAAAGTATAGTAAAAGAAAGAAAATGAAATGAAATAAATTTTAGAACATTAAATGGAAAAAATTAAATTCAAGAAAACGAAAGAAAATGAAAACAAGGAAGAGAAAAGAGGAAAAAAATCAATGCAGAAAAATGTCCAATGTGCCGTTCACCTGATTATTCTTTGTTTTCAGGTGTTGCACGATGAAAGCCAGCGTAAATGAAGCCTATGTAAATGAAGGAAGTGACGTCACCGAGATTCCGGCCCATTCTCCCGGAACTCCAAAATCCTTCCCCTCAAATATGCAAATACGCGAGGCAAACAATACGAGCGTGACGTCATCAACCCACATTTCGAACAGCATCAGCAAGGTCGGGTTTCTTCCAGACGAGGTGGACGAAAGCACAATGGTCACTTGGCACACCCGTAAGATGCGGCAAATGACGGTATTCCTGGTGTTCTTTGTTGTAATGGCTCTGGTGATGACGGGTCTGTTTGTCTGGCGTACAGTGTTTTTTGACAATTTGGGTTCTGGTATCAACGACTGCAGCGACAAGATCTGCACTACGGTATGTATATATGTGAACACTAAAGATCCGGATTTTAGCTAAATAAATTTCAGCTTCACGAAAAGAAAATTATCATGGAATATTTTAGGGGAGTCCAGTGTTTGCACGTAGTTTTTCTAAATTCGCTTGATGTTTTTTTTCGTTTATTAATCATCTCTTTTGTTTTCGGATCAGCGATTTTTTACTGCAAACAAAAAACAAAGGGTTTTCTTAAAGCGTTTTCTTAGTAGCATAGTAAGTTCATTTCAAAAGCTCCAGTAATTCCATTTAATTACAGAATGATCGATTCTGAAGAGCTTATGCTTAATTGATATTGCAGTCGATTTTCAAGTGCCATTTTAATGTACTATCAAACCTTTTTTTTAAGAAAGACTACATCGCTGTAATGAAATTATTTTTTGACCCTAACATTTTTTAACTTGCCGCACACGACTTTAAAGAAGTTGGGATCGCGTTTTTAGTTAACTCTCAAGAAAGATTCAGATATTTTCCTGAGCGTGAGATTCGTTTTGTTGCTGTTGCGCGATTTCATCATAATGATTTGAGATTTGTTTGTTTTTCTTGCGAATCTAGTCCATAAATCACACTATTCGTGGGTGTTTGTAGGTTTTCTTGTCCTATTTCCATTCGAAAATGTCAACGTTCTGAAGTACAGGGAAATCCACTGCAAATAATTTCAAATAGTTCTACAAGAGTTGGAATTTTTTTGTGAGAAGAGATTGAAAAGCCAGGAGAAATGCTCTTAGGGCGTTATGAGTAATATGGGTGTCGCCTTCCGGGCGTTTGATTGGTTTGACTTTCTTTATAAAAGAAAGCACCCGCTGTCAAATGGTTATGAACGAAATGCAAAATGCAATAAAGACTTCATAAGGATTTGATAGCTTCGCTGGGGTAGAGGAAATAACCTGGCGGGAATAGAGCAGGTCTTTCAGTTCGCACTTTAAGATCCCGTGCAAATTATATTATCAGTAATTTCGATCTGCAATGCACTGTTTTCTAAGCATTTATGAGTCATTTCTTCATTTGGTTTGTGAGTTCCAGTGATATGATCATGGTTGAAAGGGCTTTTGATGAGCCATATAATGACTCCTAATGCTGTTATTTCAAGCTTTGTTATTCCCGATCGAGGTCATTCAATTACCGGGAAGTAGTTATCAATCAAATAATAAAACTGGGAAGCTAGAACCAACACGGGATTACAGTAATTACGTTCACTCAACTGGCAGGTTATTCTATTAAGACCATTAGTTCTAGTCACGTGAACATAAGCCTAAACTTCGGGGATATAAGCCAATCAAGTGGCCTTATCTGATTGAACTTGAACGTTAATTGCTCGATGTATACTGTTGTCGTTGTCATATTCGGGATTGTTCGTTTTCAACACCGTGAGGATCGCACGAGCACAAAGTAAATTGACTGTCCAACGGTTGACATATTTACGATAAGCCAGCTTAAAGGTTCAAGACAATCTTCTTAGTGATATATAATGATGGAGAGTTTGTTTGTTGAGGTAGTTCAAAAAGCAAACACCATTTGTTCGGCATGGCATAAAAACCTTGCACCGGCAACGACCAATCAGAGCTAAAGCTGAAGACATTTGCATAGCTCAAAAAGCACCGGACTTTGTCTACAAACAAAATACATAACCATATTCTTATATCCGATTCTCGCAACTTTATTTTGTTAAGACTAATTCAAAGACGGAAATAACGAGACAGTTCTGCGGTGAAGTTGAACTTCAGTTAGAAACGGCACAGTCTGACCTCAGCTTGTATCAGTACTTATGGCGAGAGAATCGCCGGATTTCACTTATGATTTTGTCAAACAACATTTAAATACCGCTATATTCATATTGCAAACTTTGAATTTCTAGTCTGCATCAAAGTAAATCTCATTATTGCCTTTGAAGCGTTTTATTTGGTGTCTCTCCGTATTCAATTTGCAAACTAATTCGCCTTTTCGTGAGATTCAACATCAATTTGGGGAAAAAAACAATGAAAAGAAATCTCAATGAATTTCGGATTACTGGAATAATTTCTTTAATTTACTGTTCCTCTTGGAAGTTCAATATTTTGATTTCATCTAGTCCTTCCGTCTCGACTTGTCTCATGATATGATTAGTGAGTCTTGATTGGCCAAGATTCGTATTGCAGAACAAAATGGGAAAATTAAAGTGAATACAATACAAGGTTTCTTCGGAGCTTTTTGTAGGCGAAATATTGAAAGTGAAAGTGTGGAAGTTAACACTTACTTATCTGTATTTTCTTGATAAACATCTTCGTGTATGTTAATTCACACAATATAAAAATATAAATAAAGAATCTACAGATTGATAGTAGGCTAAAATGGGCGGGAAAATCATGTTATCGTAATAATAATAATAATAATAATAATAATAATAACAATAATAATAATAATAATAATAATAATGATAATGATAATGATAATGATAATGATAATGATAATGATAATGATAATAATAATGATAATGATAATGATAATGATAATGATAATGATAATGATAATGATAATGATAATGATAATGATAATGATAATGATAATGATAATGATAATGATAATGATAATGATAATGAATAATAATAATAATAAAATTAAAAAAGAGATAATAATATTAATGATATTAATGATAATAATGATAATAATGATAATAATGATAATAATGATAATAATGATAATAATGATAATAATGATAATAATGATAATAATGATAATAATGATAATAATGATAATAATGATAATAATGATAATAATGATAATAATGATAATAATGATAATAATGATAATAATGATAATAATGATAATAATGATAATGATAATAATGATAATAATGATAATATTAATGATTATGATTAAAAAATAATGATAATGATGATAATAATAATAATAATAATGATAAATAATAATAATGATAAATAATAATAATAATAATAAGACGAAGATGATAATGATATATATGGAATATATTTATATCGTTTTATCCACGTTGATTATACTGATCATGAATTACTCAGTCATTTGTTCGTTTGCTTCTTTCATTCATTTTTTTTTACTCTTTCAATATCTATTTATTCTTAACTCTCCGCCTCTCTATACATACATCAATCTGATCCAACTGTTGTCTGTAATTCACCCATCCATTCCTCTTCCCATCTTTACATCCATCCATCTACCTGTCTGTTCACTCATCCATTCCTCTCTACCTCTTTACATCCATCCATCCATTTGTCCATCCATCTGATCCATCTACCTGTCTGTTCTCTCATCCATTCCTCTCTACCTCTTTACATCTATCCATTCATCCATTTGTCCATCCATCTGATCCATCTCCCTGTCTGTTCACACATCCATTCCTCTCCTCCTATTTACATCCATCCATCCATTTGTCCATCCATCTGATCCATCTACCTGTCTGTTCACACATCCATTCCTCTCCCCATCTTTACATCCATCCATTTATCCATCCATCTGATCCATCTACCTGTCTGTTCACCCATCCATTCCTCTCCCCCTCTTTACATCCATCCATTTGTCCATCCATCTGATCCATCTCCCTGTCTGTTCACTCATCCATTCCTCTCTACCTCTTTACATCCATCCATCCATTTGTCTATCCATCTGATCCATCTCCCTGTCTGTTCACACATCCATTCCTCTCCTCCTATTTACATCCATCCATCCATTTGTCCATCCATCTGATCCATCTACCTGTCTGTTCACACATCCATTCCTCTCCCCATCTTTACATCCATCCATTTATCCATCCATCTGATCCATCTACCTGTCTGTTCACCCATCCATTCCTCTCCCCCTCTTTACATCCATCCATTTGTCCATCCATCTGATCCATCCACCTGTCTGTTCACATATCCATTCCTCTCCCCATCTCTACAACCATTTATCCATCTGTCTGTCTGTCTGGCATTACGTCCGTTTGTTCATAAACATTCAAAACTTCAAATCTGATGCATTTTACATCTTAAAGTCTTCAGCAATAACCCCGAAACCCAAATTCTGCAGACAGCACGCCAAACCAAAACAATTTAAAGAATTACCACAGAAGATTAAAGATGTACTATTAGAAATGGAAAAGGAGCTGAAAGCAAAGTCGGTAAGGTTGGCTCGCCTTTTATTTATTAGTACATATCATTATTATACCAAGTTGGATTGCTAATGAAACAATATAGAACGTCTAATTAATCAACACCATTGAATTGTTTAATTGATCAATGGACTACTTAATAAGGAACGAAAGAAGATTTCTGCATAAGGAGGATGGATCCCAAACGTTTCGTTGACCATTACCTTATGCTAAAATCTTGTTTTCTCTCTCTCTATCCCCCTCTCTTTCTTCTTTTACTTTCCCTTTTTTCTTCTTGTGCATGGAAAAGCGCACTGCACTATTATTACGCTTCAAAGTTCCTAAACCATGAATATTTTATCCCAACTATTATATAAGCGCAATACCGAAACCTCTTCCAGGTCAAATCTTCTCAAGCAAACGTTATCTACATGGATAAAGTAATATGGAGCCATTTCCATGGTAACCTCGATCCACAATCTAACATCTCCAAGCCAGTAAACGAGCACTCTCTGTTCGCCGTTGCTAGTCTTTCTAAAGTTTTTACGGTGAGTGTCAAAAAAAAAAAAAAAAAAAGAAAGAAAGAAAAGAAAAGAAAAGGTGTGACAGAGAGAAAGAAATAGAAAGAGAGAGAGAACAAATTCCGTCATTTACACTTATTTCAATAAAGTTAGTCATCAAAAAGCTAAAAGTTGAGATCACTGAGCATCATGGAAAACTTTTCATATCAAAAAAGCATATATATTCAAAGCTTTTTTGATAAACTGCAGCTCGATGATGCTCAGTAGAGGTGAGACTGTAACCGGTAAAAGATTCGCAACTCCATGAACAGTTATCAAGCGGTTGAACGTGTAAAATGAATCTACCCATAATCCTTGTCGGCCTTAGCTTTATAGCTTTTCAGGTGACTAACTTTATTGAAATAAGTATATTCCACCGTACTCAGTACATCCCATCAGGTGCTGCTGTGTTTTGGATTTCGAGACTGATTGAACACCTAGGTTTTCAATGGCGTCAGGTTATTGAAAATGGTTATATTGTAATGGTTTTGCATGAATGGCACGCTATGGAATATCCCTCTTAGCATATATTGAAAATACAATGTAAATATATGGCATGGCATTAGGAACTAAAGACCTTTTCTAAGATATTGGGGACATAGGGCAATGGGTCTTGCTATGGTACAAATATATTTAGTTCATCGGCTCATACATTGTTCTTCGTATCCAAGCTATAGAACAGAATGCACCATGTTTATTATACTTAACGTAGCGTTAGCTACCAACTGCAGCTCAAGGATGCTCACAGGAGGTGAAACTGAGGACGTAAAGAAACCCTGGCAGTGACTACACCTCATACTAACCACCTCTAATTCATAACTCATTATAAAGCGCCTTTGATCATATCCATATGGAAAAGAGCGCTAAAAGATTTCAAGTCCATCAAAAATGAAAGTGAGTACCTGTTATCTGTTTAAAGGCCTTGATGACGTTCAAGTTGTACGAACATAAAAATATAACGACGTTGGATGATAGATTCATCAAATACGAACCAACATTCCGGACTAAAAGCAGGAAAGAATCGAGCAAAATCGTTATTAGGTAGGGAAATTACTAATTTGTTTTGAATTTTTGAAGCATTAATATTTCACTGTTGTTGCCGTTGTTGCAGTCATTTGGTCGTTGGTATCTTTTATCTTTTTAACTAAGCGCAATGTTTTCCAATATCAGACATGTCATTCCCTAGAGTAACATTTCTTTGTTTAACGATTGCACATAAGAAGACTAATGAATTATTGATACAACTCAAACAAATTAAAGAATCGTATTCTCAAGAGAATGACACGTGGTGACATCTAGGAAATCGTTACGCCCAAGGTAAAGAAGTCTATTTCAATTGCTTTGTTGTCTTTTTCACAGAGAATTGGTATCGCATATGGCAGGACTACCGCGCGAGGCGCCATGTTATCCAGACACTGTAGAAGACATTTGCCCATATAACAACTCTGTCATTCTCAAACGATTGAAAGATATTTCTCTGCTGTGGGCACCTGGTTTGAAGCCTTCATACAGGTAGGAATACATTCATCCTTAATACACCTCTTGCAATACGTCGGAATGCAACTCCGGAGGACATAACAATAGGTTTCCAATTCTCAGGAGATTAAAATTCTTTTGTCTTGTCCTCCAAATTGAACTCCTTTGGCGTTACAAGCAAGGGTTTTATATCTGAATATTAAAAAATAACAAAACCATACACTTCTGCACTTGCCGTTGTAGGGTTCGATTTTCAGACTCGTCATCACAAGGGAATAGATTTGTTAGGTCTCTTGAACTTTCCACAAACCTAACCTATGCTAAATTCATCATCATCATCATTTTTTGCCCCTTCTCGGAGTACTAGCATCCTTGGGGAGCTTCTGTCTGCAGCACTTGCTGCAGCAGTCGAGTAAGGACTGATTTGTCCATCATAGTTCTCCTAATTGGTGTAGAGTCCATTTGTAGAATTCTTTCAAACTTATTCAATTAACTCCTCTGGACTTTCGTATCCAACAGGACTTGTTTCTGTAGTTCATTGTTGTTTATACTACAGACATACAGCTATGTGAAATGTGTTTAAGCTGTTGCGAATAACAAAAACTCAGTATGGATGGCGGTCTTTGTTATTTCTAGTAGACGTGTATTTCGTAGTCTACTTCGCTGTCACTAGTTCGGGTATGTTGTTTCGGTCGGGAGAATTGTTCCTTCTTTAACCTCCCTTTACGATCTTTCGTAGAAATCCATGCCACACAACCTCTATTTTACTGATGTCATTTGACGACATCATCATGTCTGCACACTATATGGCAACCGTGATCGTACACACGCGGTCAGAAACTTCACTTTACGATTCGAGATGGGATCGAGCTAGCCATCGCCTTCACTTGAGAAAAGTTTCAAAACAGCATAAATAAATGAATTAATGTCGTCTTAATGACTGTACATAAAAAGAATTTTTGTAGATGTCAATCAAAGCAGTTTCCATGACATTTCCTAAAATTGGAAGGGCACCTTTCTGTGGAATGTCATGGAAACACTTTGATTGACGTCCACTAAAACCTACGCGATTCATTTCGCGCGTGCTATTCAGAATTATAAAATAATTCAAATAGTACGCGTGCTGTGATTGGCCGAGAGCCGTGTTTGCATTTCGATGTGGTTGGGAGAATTCTCGAGCAGGTGCAAACACTCCCCTTTGGCTCGTGTTTGCACTGATCTGCTCTCGAATTATCCCATTCACATCTCGGTTTGCATTAGCGTGTGCAAACACAGTAAATGTTTTTTATTTGTTAAGTATTGATTGTAATTCACTCCTGCATATCATTTCTTAGTAATCTTGGATTTGCTCTCCTTGGTAATGGATTAGCTTCCAATCTTAATACGAGCTACCAGAGGTGGATGAAGGAAAATGTCTTTGAGCCTCTGGGAATGAGTAACTCGACTTTTGAACCAGTCTCGAAGTAAGGACGTTAAAAAATACGACTTTACGCATCGCAATTCACCTTTTCGGCGATAGCCGTCACGTGGTATAAATAGGGACCTTAAGCAGCAGGACGGCAACGTCGGCGACAACGTGGGCGAAATCGAGGGGCTTCAACCTTCTATTGTATTATTATTTCCTGTTTACCTAGTATTTTACTCGATAAGCATCGCCGTTTTAGAGTGAAATGTCGTCTTTTGGGAGCGCTTTACTTATAAAGAAAATCAACAACGATAAGCTTTTGGCGTAGCCGTTCTCTTTGGTACGTAAAAATAGGATATTTCACGTCTCACTTTCAGCATAAGTCGGCAATGATGCACAGTGTTTCGTACATACCAACGAGTATATATTGAATAGTGCAGTTAGTGCTGTTATATGTTGGCCGTCGTCGTCGTCGTTGTCGTCCTGCAGCTTAAGGTCCCTAATAGTGTTGGATTGTGTCACCGTCACAAATCGGACATTATTCTTGGATTCACATACAAATTCGATGACTTTAAAAAAGATATCAATAAGCTCTCAGCGGCAAGGGAAGCTTTAATCAAGTTAGAACAATGATATTTTGCTGGTATTTAAAGAGGTAACTAAAAAAAAAGTAAAGTAGAAATTATGCGTTCGGTGTGTATATAATGAATCAGAGAAATAAGAGAAAAATATCATATGATATTTTTCTCTTATTTCTCTAAAAAAAAAGTAATAATATGTTTAAAAGTCAGTACAGTTATAAGGAAATACGAGAGCCATTTATACCACGTGATGGCTAACCCCGAAAAGGCGAATTAAATCAGTTGCGCAATGATTTGACTAACACTTTTGTAATGTTAGTAAGTCTTTATGCAATTATGAAGTCACCAACATTTTTACTTTCTGTTCAGCCAAAGAGTCCAAAACAATATTATAATTGGTTACGATTACATGCCAAGAAAGCCGAAGAATTGGGGATGGCTTGATCCTTCTGGCGGACTTTTCACTTCCGCGTCCGACCTTGCCAAGGTCAGTAGGAAATATATCTATAGAGCCTTTGCACCATCACGTGTTGGCAGCCATTACAGGAGGCAGGAACGATTGAATCTGGTGTTATCTGATTTACACGAGAAAGAATTCAGTTTCCCAAGGGATAACGACGTTATCGTTGTGCCTTCTGTCATGGCTGCCATTACGTGATGGTGAAAAGCCTCTATGAAAGTTTTGCACCATCACGTTGCACCATCATCTTAAATGGCAGTAACAATACAGTTCTTTTGCATAAAAAAGGATTCAATTCCCCAGAGCAAAGGAATTTTATCGTTCCGTCATCTATTCACAGGCAGCCCAAGCTGTATTATTGGCATGGACACGTGATTGTACAAGACCTCTATTGGGATATTGCATTATTTTCACTCCCTTGATTGTTTGCACGGTCATGTGTTTTTCCAACCAGTTTTAGCTGTCGATCTACATGCGTGTGTAAGCTGTACAGTCGTTTTACATTAAGCAATGTTGCGCGCAACAGTTCAGATTGTGATTAAAACCTCACCGTATTAATCGGCATTTAGGCTGATTTTATTCATGTTTATGTTTCAGCTTGAGATCGATCTCTTCAAGTCGCTTGACAAAAGAGGATTTTTGTCACCAGTTTACGCAAACGAGTTTTTTTCCCCAGGTAAGAAGTGTTTTTCGTGATGATAATAAGCATCTGATCTAGCTTCCATCGTAATTTGGGGATTTCAACTGATGGGATTCCCACATTTGATTCAAACTAATTGGCGCAATTGCTAAAAGTGCAATCTTATGAGAATAAACACAATGAAAGGTAAACTGGTGAAACTATCTGGAAACATTTCAAAAATCAGTTGAATTTGCATTTTGACCAGCAGTAATGAGTTTCAATGAGTTGGCAAATGTCTTTAAAGGGGCACTTGGACGATAACGCCCAATTTTTGAAAGTCCAAATAACTGAAGTATTTGAGAATAATTTGACTCAATTACGACTATAAAAACCAGATTAGTGAAAAGTTTAGTCTGTGAGCCCCTTTCTATTGCGAAATTTTGGGTTAAAAGCGAACAGAACAATAGAGTTGAGTAAATGACGTCATTTACCCACAATTTAGATGCTGAATAAAACTGATAATTTCCATACCCCAGTTTTTACTGTCAAGAAATTTGTTGCTTGGCTACTATTGGGGCCATAGATAGGTTTACCCAAGTTTAAAGTCATTTCCAATTTTCATCGATTTTCATCCAAGTGCCCCTTTAAGGCTCAGGTCAAAGGTTAAACTTCACATGAGCCGAACCTAATTGAAGCAATGGATAACTAGGCGGTCTTCTTTGATATCGTTAGGTTAGACTCGAGTGAAATTCGAGGTTTAACACGAGACTCAAATTTACAATTGTAAATTTTCTCGCGCGCTGATTGGTTAAAAAACGCCGTAAATAAGAGGCCATACCAACAAATGGCGTCAGGCAAGATTATCACTTTGTAAAAACTTTGTTTGTCAAGAAGGTTTTCGGGTTTTTCCAAACCAAAAAATGAGTGAAATTCTACCTTCTTTCGATATTTATATCCCAATGCCATAAGAGTGAGCACAGTCTGGTCAGCTACTATTCCAGACCATCCACAAGCCAAATAAAGCGATGTTCTCAGATTATTTCCAGTGCTGTTGGGTGTGAAATGGCCTGAATCGTCCGGCTACCAAACCAAGCGCCAGTACAGTTCTTCATTCTCGTCCGTTGCTTATCCAAACGGCGTTTTCCAATCTTGCAATATTTCGCAAGCCCAAATCTTTGTTATTCCACCAGAGAGTTATCACAAGTGAAACTTTTATGTTCAACAAACTCTTAATTGAATGTTATTTCATATTTCTTGAAATGGTTTTCATCACCTCGTGCTTTTGAAAAGCCAATTTGAAGTCACATGTCACTTTCGCTTGTCACTTGTGACCAATCAAAAAATTAGTTTACAAAAAGTTAGTGAAAATTTACCATTCACAAATCGAGAAATGACGTCAAAATTATTTTTCAGCTTGAACAAGAAAAGTTGTTTTATTTTATTTTTATTTTAGGGTTTGAATGGAGTGGTTTCTGGCATGAATTTCCTTGCTTTTTCTCTTCCTCTCGATTTCGCGCCGTCTGTTTTTCGGCTTACGCCTCGTGAGTCCATGACATTTTGACCAACTTTTGACGTCATATGGTGGTAAATAAGAGGACATACCACGCTAAACCATCGTAAATTTGTTAAATCTACTCCAAATGTTTCCAAATGCTTAACATGAAACGAATTGTTATTCGAAAACCTGCGATTCAGTTGACCATGTTCCGCACGAGAAAGAAGATGGCGTCTAAGTTTGGAAGACACAAGTAGCAAGAACGTATTGCATTAATTCTTGTGCAACCACTTGACTCGAAAATCCCTTGAGATATAGAAAACAATAAAACAGCCGCCATGTTGGTTGATTTAACGAGAGAAATTAATGGGGAATGCTTTGTTATCGTCAACCAACATGTCGGTTATTTAACGCAAGATACACCCCAAGAATAGTGGATATGAGCTATCGTCAAGTCATATCTTCACACGAGATCATCACCAACACCGTGTTGATCTTCACAATTTTCATCCATCGATATTCTCCATCCTGGCATTTTCTTTGTCCCACAGTTGAAACTAAAACAGATTACTGACTAATAAAGTGCAAACCATTAAATCCGTGAAACACTAATTACTCAATAGTACAAAATAGTGCTAATTAAACAATAAAAAAAACAATGGAATTTGCATTAAATTGTGCTATTTAGTATTACTGCAGTTTTACGGTTTTATCGTTGCACTCTATTAAAGTTCATTATAACTTTCTTTATTTTTCTGAATTTCCTACAGCGTTTATGCTTTCAGACGAAAAGAGCTTAGTTGGTATGCCATGGGAAATGGTTTTCAATGATGGATACCTCTTACGAATAAAGAATGGCCATATATTCGGCTACCATTCCTATATCTTTGCTGTACCTGAACTAAAACTCGGTAAGTATTCTAAATTGACTGTACTACGATAGAGTACAAACAAAGAGTACAAACACTATAAGTGTGCAACATGAATACTACCAAATACTGCTAAACTATACTAATCCTATTGTTTTCTTTTGTTTAATTAGCACTATTTTGAACAATTTAGTAATTAGTGTTTCACGGATATATTGTTTGCACTCTATTCAAAGTAAATCAAATTTAAGCGTCAAGTCGTTCTATAGCTCTTTCGCACTAATTGGGGAAACTTTTTCACTCAAACAAACGTCCACTTCTAACTTAAATATTTCTTGCACAAACAAGATTTTAATTCCACTGGGAAAATTGCTACAACGGCGATTGGCTCGAACTCACATGTTGTTTACGACTTTTTTGGACTTGTTGTAATAGCTCTCAATTCAACATAACACGTTACTGGGAAGGTTCTTCTGTACCAGAATGTTTGCTTTGCCCAGTCATTAGCACCGAGTTTATTCCCAGTCGGTATTCCTTGTCATGAAGACCAATGTTATTTTTTAGATTATTTAAAAATATTCCATAATATTTGAACTATTCTAGTTCCCAGTGTCTGCGTTGGTAGTAGCTGGCTTGCAATAGCACAGGGTCTTGGTACCAGGGATTGCATTTAAACGCCCTATTCTGTCGGTCTTTTTCTTTCAGCATTCAATGTCTTGTTCACTGGTTATACAGGAAAAGTTCAAAGTCTTTTTACGAAATTGGTAAATGCTTTCAACAGTGTTTTAAAAGAAAATGCAACCATGGTAAGCTAAACGAGCAAACTCAGAGTTTTTCTTATGGCAAGACCGAAATATTCTTCTATTCAGAAACATTTCCAGTATATCAAATGTTTTTGACTCCTTTCTTACTTTTGCCCCCTTCTGGGCTGCCTGTCTTACCCGTGCCCTCACATATTGATCGGCGCGGTTCGATAACTTTTAAAAGTACGTGTTATATAATGCTGGGATGAGTTTCAGAACAGGAAGGAATATTAAACATCATTTGCTGCCAAATGTAGGCACCTCTTGCAAGTGTACTATAAAAAAGTTCATAATTGAAAAGTGGTTGAATTTCGGCCAAATAAACTGTCCCAAAGGATAGATTTTTTTGAGTTCTACAGCACTCTGGTATATCTCTCTAGATAAAACGAAGAAAACCGGAGGCAACACCCGGCACCTCCCCTCCCCAAAATAGAACCTACAAACCTTCTTACTTTCATGTTAATTTTTTTCAACTGCATTTTGTTCCTTCAGAGCTCGGTTCCTCAGAATGTAGATTCTTTTATTGGCGTCTATAAGCCGAAGTCTGATGAAGATAGTGTACCTGGCCTCAGCCTAGCCGAAGTAACTTCCAGCAATGATAAAATCTATTTAACATTCACTATTTATGGCAATGGTAATCAGTTTGAACTAAACTATCTCTACAATACCACCTTTGAAATATGGGATCGGCCAATGCGGCCTTGCTTGGAAATTTTCGTTCGTGGGTTTGATATGGAACGAGTATATTTTGAACCAATTGGTAAAAGCAATCATTTATCTGGAGGATTTAAAATATATGGAATCCATCCCCGTGGTTGGACTTACTTCACGCGAAATTCAACTGATATGATAAACTGACTGTTATATAATATATATATAGTGTCTCACTGGCGAATTGGATCGAGTATTTTTGATAAAGGACTGAAGATAATGCTCTTCCGATCAGAGCGAAATTCTCACAGTTAGGGGACTCTTTTATAAGAAAAACGTCTGTTGTACTGGCTGAAATAAAGGTTAGAACCTCTGACCTCTTTCAACGTCCTTGGTAACGTTAGCAACTATAATACTGTTCCTGAGCTCAGGACTATATTTCACCGCCAAACCGAATCAGCTGTGAACTACTGAGCAGATTGGATTCATCACTCAAGTTTAGCGCTGTTGAGTTTAAGGGGACCGTTCATTTTTTTATTTCCAATTTCGTTCCCTACATTTCCACTAATATTTCAAGGCCCTCTAGGTAAATATCAGTTGAACGGTCCTAAATCCAACTCGACCGCAGAGACAGATTCTCGAAAAAGCTGTGTACAGACGTTAATTCACACGGCCATTTTAACCTTATTATTCTCATACGGCTGTTTTGATTTTATTATTTTCATTTTGTAAGTTCAGTAAGTAATCCACCCCTATACCGGTTCCGCCTCTTGACAAGACTGAAACATCTACTTGTTCAATGTATTGAGCAGCAGGCTTTAGTTAATATTCTAGTTAGCATACATTGTAGGGCCTAATGATTTGTACGCCAAATAGTAAGATCCCTAGAATTAAATTCAAATGCATCGCCGTTTTAGAATCGAAGCTGATTTCGCATGACTTTACCACAGTAAGGGTTACCCTGCCGTGACCTCACTGTGGCCGTGACGTTGGCGTGTCCGAGGATATTAATTCATTGGCGGAGTTATACCTCATGCACAACATACGAAATCTGCTCTAGAAGCAGTTGCCCGATCATATTTTATATATATATTACAGTTCAACAAGCCAAGGCAACTGTCATTAAGGTAAAGGCATCCCATGTATACTAACGTATACTCGTGGATGGATGTTACTTGCCTTGATATTGCAAATTAAGCTATGACCTTCGATGTATCAAAATTTTTATATGACTGCAAATTAAAGCTATCGGAACATCTTGAAATCCCCTATAAATTCTGGCGCGCAGTCATACCACGATTTAAAAGATATGTTGAAGGTCATTTAACTTTTGAATAATTATATTAATTATCCATGCCGTTTCAGAAGTAACCCACGCCGTTGCTCCAAAGCCAGGATAGAGTTGGCTTATAGTTTGTAAATACTTGTACATCAGGGCCAGGCTGTACGAAAGGTGGATAGCGCTACCCGACGAATAAATCCTTATCCAGTGGATATTCGATGCTGTTATCAATAAATTTATCCACTGGATAAGATTTATCCGACGAACAGCGCCATCCATACCTTTCTACAACCGAACCCAGAAATATGCATGGTCTGTGTTAGACTATATGACTGCCATCTTGATTTACTTTTGTATTTATGATTGAAAAATAGGAGCTATATACTAGCACAAATGAATCCACCGTCTACAATAAATCAGTTTTTTTTGTGTAAATATGTTCAAATGTGCTATTCTTTTAATTCACCAGAAGAATGGCAACGAATGTGTTTCAAAGGGCAATGTGGGATATATAAAGTATTTAAAAATAGGCCATTTGCATGATGGCGTCATTTTACTACCACTACCAAAATGCTTCGTGAATTTTCTTTCTTATTCAAATTTGTAGTTCCTCGTGGGAATAGTGAAACAATTGGTGCTAATTAAAAGAACAAATAACAGTGTGCAATGGAGTCTGGTAGTGGTAGTAAATGACGCCATAATGCAAAGGACCTATTATTCGCCGAAGGCAAAGTGACTATCCGAAAAAAAAAAAAAAAAAAAAAAAAAAAAAGAAAAGAAAAGAAAAAAAGATAAAATGCATTTTTTCCGGTAACAGCAACAAAGCGATTGACCGCCATTTTGGATTTTCGCTCGAGGTGATTATCGTGTGGTAGTGTGAGTTTCTTGACCAATCAGCGCGCGAGATTTTCTATAATCACAAGTATCACGCGCACTATTTATTGTTGTAAATAAGACTGTATGAATGTATATATGTCATGGATTTATTGAGTCTGGAATTCGTCTGGAATATAGAATCGAATACCGATTCACTATCTGTTGATCAGTCCAACCAATTCGCCTTTTCGGCGCACTTACATTATTCGAACTTCTTGGTGAAGGTAACACAATGCACATTTATAACCGCAAACAAAAGAGTTACCCGGGTCACGTAGGGTCAGGTAGCCCTCATGTATATAACGAGACTAGCGCGGCTACGATACTGGTCAATTCTTCGATTGCACGTTAAGTCATCGCGGTCATGTTGGTTCCATTTAGCAAAATATTTTTCATTCGGCATCCATTGCTAGCCGCACCAAGAAGGCCGCCATGTTTTTGTCTTTTGACTCTCTTGGGGACTCTTGCAACCCATCAATATTTGACCTACTATCAGTACATGAAATTCAACTCTTCAGTTTAGAAGTTCAGTGAAAACGGATATATTGCAAAATTCCTAATTGGCACAGCGTTGCCACGATATGAGTACGTTCATACTGCTGATGTCGCGCATGCTCGCTTTATAAGCCATAACGTTCAAAAGTATTTAGTGGTTTTATTGTGGGTCTGTGTTTGCATTTTCTATATTGTGTATGTGCTCGGCCTACACATTACACTTGATGATATTCGTTGTTTTTCGGTAAAAAAGACTAACCCTAAACAAGAGAGTCTATGATTAAAGTATTGACAATTAAAGGTCTGTGCACCAATTGATCAATACTTGGGTCTGTACATCATTATAAAGAGAATATTATATGTTTTAGTACATCATTAAATTTTTCTAGTACCTTCTCGGATCAATCATGCGAAATCATTCGAAAAATAAGAATGGCTAAGCGGCAACAATAATGCACTTCCTTGCCATCAGTTCTGTCTTGAATTCGTGGGATTTCCCGTCGAATTTTCAAATTTACAGATAACTGGTTCCGACTCAGACACTATAGCGAACCAGTCACCACTTGCAGCAGTTTCCCCAGTGGAATTCAATTCTTTGTCCCATAAACATCTATCTACACAGTATCAGTTTTAAAGAAAACTGAAATAACTGCGAGGGATTTTTTATTTTATTTTCGCAGGACAGTAAACGATAGAACGGCAACGGTAACTTTAGGGGTATCGGAACCCGTACCTGTTTATAATAACTCTTTGCCTTTGGGTAAAATGTTTTTCTATTTAGATATATAGACCATGTGTTATTATTCCCTAGTCTGTGAACTAGGCTATTTTTGGTTTAATGGTTGCGCACGAGAATCATAAATGAATAAAGGGTATTGAAACAAACGATCTTAGCTTATTCCAGTGGGAATGAGTAATCTAAAATTGCACGGGAAAATATCACGCCTTGGGTAAAGGATTTATTGCCAGAGAATTGAATTTTTTTAACGTTAACAAACCAGAATCGGCTACCGATGGTCTTTTGCTCCTTACGCATTTTATTCTTTGCAATTACTTTCTAATGCTTCATATGCTTAATTTACTTATATCCATGTACACTTCATGTCTTGTCAAGTGTTTACCGGTATAACAAGACAGATTTAATAGACCTCTTTACCTTGGGCGTAAGAGATGTTTTCCCATTTCAGAGCACGTGCCATTCTCTAGAGAATATGATTTTTTGAGTTGTATCCATTTTTCAATATTCTATTATTTAATATTCTAATTTCTATATGGACTATTTTAAAATGTGTTTTCTCATGCGAAACCGTTAAACGAAGAAATGATACTGTAGTTTGGCACGTGACCTGGAAATGAAAAAAACAAAACAAAACAAAACAAAAACGAAAAAAACATTACGCCCATGTTAAAAGGGTCTATTGATAACAATGGGGCAATTTAACGGGAATAAAAACGAATGATCGTGCCTCAACTGCTAACCTACGGTATGGTGAGACATTCTAGTGTTAGTCTTGTAAAATAGGGTGCTTACAGTTAAAATCATTGATGGTCTGCATGTCTTCCACGAGGTTCCCTCCGCACGCATTTCATTCTATGTTTACAACATAGCAAGACTCAAAAATCATGATTTTTACGGAGGGAAGAAACCCGAGAGCCCAGAGAAACCCCTGGTGGGACAGGAGAGAGCAACACAGCAAACGCAACTCACATATGCTTATGTTTGATTATGGGACTGTTAACGGTAGGGCAAGATATTTGAATCAAAACACAAAACCATACAATGCTTTTAAATAACCGTGGTTTAATGTTTCCCACATGCTTAATGGCATCATTTTACTACTATAACATTGTACAATAACACCGGCTACTGCACTATGATAATAAATCGTACTTAATAAAAAAAGCTACAACTCTTAGCAGCACATACAACCAAATTTCTATTCATTATTTAATGATCAAGCCTCTTAGTTTCTCCTCTGTTGAAATCTTCCTTTTGTGGTACGCTAAGTTATGGAAAAGCAATCGGATTCTGGAACAAATTATCTAATACTTTTCCATTAACCTCTCGATTTCGTTCGGCCGATGAAGAAATGCGCTTAACCTTAATTTCTAATGGGTTCCTTTTGTGCATATTAATCATTACTTTAAAAAATACTCTTTGTTTCATGATAGTAATCTTATTTAATGACGCTAAAATATTAACAATATTGATAGGGCGACTCCACTCACGAAATTCTGTACAAACTGAAGAAAAAGGAATGAGGAAGGGTGGGGTGGGTTAGGTTTGGGTACGGATACCAAGGTAAAAGATAATATAGAATGTAAAAGGAGTCTTGATAACCCCGGCCCTTCACTGGATCTGTGAATCTACAAATATAATGCAAGTGCCAGCTCATACAATACGAAATGAAGATGCTATGGGGCAAAAGGTGACAGTAAAATGTCCACCTTCTGAATTATTCTTGATCATTTCCCCCGATAGATAAGTAGGATTCGCTCCTCTCTTATTCTACAGCAATTTGAAAGAATGAACGTTAAAAATTATTTTGCTGTGTGACAACATAAGTAGGACAGAAGTGTGACAAAATGAAGCAAAGCATGGATTACTTGCGATAGATGAATATCGCGGTTTGTAAGATCAAACTCCGCTATCAGGACACTCAGTTCAAATACAATAGTCACCTTCGGTGTTCCTTTGAGCGGGGTTAATTTGACAATAATTGAAACGTAATCCAGTAAGACCAAGGAGAATTCCAAGTCACGGTTAACAGTTAGATGATGTTAACAACAGTAATGTATTAGCACATTACTTCAAAGCCACAAGATGTGAGAAGCAACAGGAAGAGTTAGTGTCCTTCTATACGTCTACTCTTAGGGAGTGCAGTACTGAGGAGTAGAGCTGAATCGGTTCTAGCGTTTCTAAGGCAACTGTTGCCTTTGCAAGCCATCGAGACCTTTGTTCCAGACCAACACTAATACCGATCAACAAAGTGACCAAAAATAAAAACAAGAGACAAAGTGATCAAAGATATAGAAAAATTTCGGTAAGGTGCATGCGACAGACTGACTTTAGTCAAGCGAATTGCATAGAAAACAAGAACAAGCAACGGCTATAGTGATACAGTTATCAAATATACAAAACGAATCGCCGAGTTAGTCTTGAAAGTATCAAACGGGAAAAAGAAAGTATACCAGCAGTGCTTGTTTACCAGAATTATCAAGCTCCATGTCTATTAGGAATAAAGTGAACAAGTTACGAAATCAAGATTTGGACGAATAGAGGCTGGTCCGAAACAGTCAGTTCCTAATTTATATACAAAAACAATTTATCTTACATTGAGTGTTGAAAGAGCACGCTAATTCCCATTTAAAGCGAATCTACGCTAGTGTTCTACTGACAGTTAAATAGCAGATTTTGTTGTTTGACCAATGGTAGTCATTGTGGCATCCAATCTCCCTCAATCCCGAATTAGCGCGTTACCCTGGGTACTAGAGACCTAAGGCAATAATTATATTGAATTATTGTATCTGAATTAAAGAAATATATATCCAGTTATAAAGAATTAAAGGAGAAAGGTAGCAAATGTTGACCTGAATTCAAATACCAAAAACTATAAAATAAAAAGGATAACTACATAAAGAATGATAGCATCAATAAGTCTATATAGCCGGTTTACTCCATTTGGAAGACCGACGATGGAGAAGAAAACATGAAAAACAAATGTTATAGCTCGAAGGAAAAAAAATGCCTTGATTATCAGGAGTGTGAAGTCGCCGGCACTTGGCTTTAAGATACTGGCTTTCTCAGTTGCCATGGACTGGTCTCCACATCTTTGAAAAAGAAGAGGAGTTCGTCTGAGAATTCAATCACTGACGATCGTATGCTTGCAGTATCACGTATGATTGACGTTTTTTATCACTAATTTAATTACTTTAAATAATAGATCAAGAAGGAAAGAAAGAGGAAAGTCCAGCTGGATGACACCTTTCTGGCATCACCCACTGCTCCAAACTTCGTGTCTTCGACGAACGATGGGAAATTTGTGTCCAATGTCAACTCAAATGTACAACTTTAAAAATGACCTGGATCCAGCATTCTTTTGATCCTCCCTCTTCCATCATGAGCAATAGTCTTTTACGTTTATCATTTAGAAAATCATGACAGCAAAAAGGAAATGTGGGAAGGAGGTTCGTCCCCATTCATTAAGATTTTGATGCATCAATTTTTTAAAATCCTAATTGATTGGCTCCGCATTCACGCTCATTAAGTGTTGTTTAGGTTCTGAGACGAGGTCGACCTCCGCCCAATTTTCTTAAAAGCCATTACATCTCCATCTCTACCTGCGATTTTCACAGATACACCCGTGTCTTGCATGGGGGGAATTTTTCTGCTTCCCCTTTCTCCTACCAAGTTAAGCCTATCATAACTTGATGACGGGCGCATCATTTCGTGGCTGTTGCTTAGATACACCCCGGTGTGAGACGAGCTGCTACGGCGTCGTTCTTCGATAACACCTGGACCATTTACCCTGAAAATAAAGAAGATAATTTGATAGACGATTGATATTCATGACATTTGTACTAAGTAATCCAGTACCGTTCGAAAGCTGTATTTTCATTGCTCCCTAAGCACAGTACCGCTTTTGTAAGGTTAGGTTTAGCGCTATTGTTTGGATGACCAATCTATTGTTTTTAATCCAATCATGTAACTCGTTCCGAGCGGTACGGGCTGGCTCTTTGTACTGATTTAATCTTGAAGTATTGATGAAATAGAACTGACCAAAATCACCTAGCACCATCTATTGCGAAAACTGGGCATGAATCTGAAAAAAACCCATCACATTGCCACAAGCGATGCCGTGTCGTCAACGTGACCGTGTCGTGTCTAAGCATTTTCATTGGACGAGCAGGAATTTTGCTGGATGTGATTGGTTCACTGATTGTTGTCGATATCGCGCCGTGCCATTTGACTTACAGCACCGCTACAGTAGGATGTGTCTTCCAGTATTTCACCCAACCACAACGCATACAGTACGCCTACGAATTTGGTGTATCGTTCCCCGCTCAAAAGAAAACTGCTCTACACAAAACCTACTCTCACACTTACGGTGATCCTCCTTGCGGGTGTCTATTCAAAGACTCCGTGCTAACAGCATTCCTTATACGCTTACTGTAAGACACCGACGGCTCAATACTTCGATTTCCACGTATTACGGGTTCAACGATACCAACCCTAGCGCCATTTGGGGAATTGCTAGGCATGCTAGGGGAACTAGGGTTATTGGGCACATTTGAACCTAATGTAGCCATACGTCCCACACCGAACAAGGCTCCACCAATCGCTTGACCTCCTCCGCCCCGGATACCAGCTATGTTCTGAGAACTGGCGTGTTGACCCGGGCGTATCGGTTTAGCTAGTTAAGAAAAATACAAAGTAGAAATTCATTAGCAATAGAATTTTGCCATTTGATTGCATTCACAAACTGAATATACTTCTACCGTTAAACATCCGAGATCTTACCTATATGTGCTTGTGCACTCTTCTTTGCAGCAGCTTGTTTTTGTCTCATGGATTCTTTTATTCTCTCAACTTCCTTTTGGTAGCGAGCCCGGTCCCTTTGTGCCCCTTGTTTAGCCTCTTTCAGCGTCTGTTCCAATGCTTTAACACGCTCTTGCGTGGCCCGCAGACGCTTTTCTAGCTTGGGCAACTCGCACCTTAGATCAGCATTGTCGCGTACAAGCTTAGAAAGAAAAGAAAAACAGAATAGTGTTAAACTCAGACTCTATCAACCGCCTGCAGATTTGGTAAAGGTCATACTCGGGTACTCCTAGTGGACGAGCGACAGAAATTTACACCTGGGTTCCGGGAATGCGTATCTTTGGTATGAGGTGGTGGGTTGTAGTGGGTGGGTGGGAGGAGGGGATGGGGTTGAGGTAGGATTACTGGATACGGTTATCTTTCTTTCTCAATTAATAACATGGAAAGGCAAATAAGACCAGCATAATTCGATGATCAAAGAAACCGCGATCGCTCTTTTGAGTTTCGTCAATAAGTAGACACATACAGAGAGCGCCATACATCAAACAAAGCCGCTATCATTACACTTTACTCTCAATTCCTTTTAGTTCGTAAAAATTACATATAAAGAGAATCTAAATATAAATGATATCAGAAAGTCTGGTTTGCTTGTCACGGCCGTCAAATTTTATATCTTTGTGTAAACATAATAAAAATGTCCACCGATGGCTTATAGTTTTACTGTAAATTCAAAAATTGGTTTTCCGATATTAAATTATTCACTTAAGATAAGAAAATGAAAACATGAAATATGAAAAATATGGAAGGAAATTAGAGAGAAGAGTAAAGGAAACCTGTAGTCCTGAAAATCCAAAAAAATCAAACAACAATTTACCATGCAATTAAAAACTAATCGAAATTTAACAGTTGGATTAATTTAATACTCTTTAGCTCACTCATTCGTGCGCGATCATACATGAGATGTGATTATACATTGGTATTGAACAAGTGGATATGGTTGAAGGAACGCCTGTATAATCTAACACACGTGACCTTATAAGGATGTATTTACAAAAGTTATAATATACATGTGGTCAAGCCTGTGTGCTGTTTCGCTTTCCGTGGATTCCAGTTCTTGATGAAGTGAAAAGGGGAAAATATAACTGAATATGGCAAATAATATTAGCAGCTAAAAGGTAAAGAAAATGTTTTTGAAAAATCTGGTAAGTCAATGTAGACGGTTGTCTATAAGGATGAATGAGTTATCCTGGTTGCTCTATTTATATTAAGTATGTAAATCAGAATATTTCGATATTTGTATTTCAAATTAAAAGATGAGAAGAAATAAGTTTAATTTTATTTCAAAACTATGGTAAAATTCAGGTCTATAATCATCTATTTTATAACTTTAACGGCACTGTATGTTTAGCATTATCCAATTATGCTCTTCGCATCATGGAAAAGCATATTGCGCATCGTCTGAGTCGGAAATGAACTTCATGATCAACATAAAATGATATATCAAATATAATTTGCAACTTCTCCTAAATAAGATGTTTTAAAGAGAGAAAAAGCTCGCAACATGATAACACTGTTTTGTATTTTGAAACAATTTGGTAAGTGATATTAATTAGTTATATTGATACGGCATGAATCCAATCACCGATTGATTGTGAAAAATCATTTGAAAACTGTAATCCGTCTTTGCTCTAAACTTCTAACTACCTAGATTTCTATAAGGATTCAAGTATTTTAGTATTTTGTTTTAAAATATGTTAGCTTGGCTGATCCATATGTGGATCACGATAAAGGAAGAATACTTCTTAACCACAACTTCTAAAGAATTTAAACATCTTGGCTGAATGGACAGCCTCTGTTGAAGGTAGCATCTTACATATCTAATTCGTTAAATAGGAAATTGTCATTCACTGTCTTATTATTACCGATTTTGGAACTTTATGGTCATTTCTTAAAGACTTCTTTCAAAAAAGAAGAAGAAGAAAAAAAAATCCATGAATTATAGAAAGTAAAATGCACTGAACAATAACCAAAGACCAAAAGTGAAATGCACTGAACGATAACAATCCTAGTAAAGCTAATGACTTAGTCGCATGCGCAGTTCCACTCATCTGATAACAAGTCACATAGTTCTGATCATTACGCGCTTCCATGTGGGACACAACGTAAAGGGTTGAATACATTTTATAATACAAAGGAAAAATATATAAACTAGAGTTTAAACAACAAGTACGATGTTGTTTACTAGATGTCAATTTGACCAGATAAGGTCATGTTCGTGTCATGTTCGTATCCTGTTGATCCTGACCTATTATAGCAATACGGTTCCACTACAGAACAGTTTGCGTGGTTAGTTATTAATGATTTTATCTTATGGAAGTGTTATCGCTTTAGACCACTTGCACTGTGTCTAGAGGAATTGTTCTTGGGACGCAAAACAATGGATGTCTTCTGCATAAGAAAAGACGGTCTATTGCTTTGTCCCCGAGAACAAGTCCTCTAGGAAATCATTAATGCAAGTGGTCTGTTGTTGCAGGGGAAGTCCTAGTTACTTTTAATTTATTACAGTTAGTTTTGAAAAATACTAGTTAAATATTTTTTCCTTCTGTTTCAGGTTCCTGATACCAAAGGTTAAATCGAGTCCAACTTAATTAGTTGTCTTTTATCCTAGTGAGTGACAATGACATCATGATAATTAATTATCTGGTGCGATAAGCTTCAATTATATAAAGCAAACACACACACACACCATATGCACACGAAGAAAAAAAAAAGAAAAGAAAATGAAAAAAAAAAACAAAAAACACAACAGACTTAAATTTATCGAAACATTCCAAATTTTTCTTTGAACGTGCACAAACATCAAGTTCATAATGTTATTTTAACGCGAATGTAACGCGACGTTTTTTTCTTTAAGGACTGGGGATTAAATAATTAGTCTTATTGTACGAACATACTGAACAAACATCCTTTATTTGAAATTTAAACAAGAGATAAATATTATGCAATAAAAATTTTATATACTAAGATTATTTAGGAGTCCTTGGATATGAGTAATGCTTTTTTTTAGGTCATTATTCATATTACTTGGAGATACGGATTTTACTTTATCGTGTTGAGAATATCTTACTCGTTCGCTGTGCTCACTTGTAAGATATCACCGCAACATTCGAAGATAAAATCCGTATCTCCGCGAGTTTATATTATATTCTCTATTTTATTCATATGTGTAGTAAATGTAAAAAAAAAAATCATTATGAAATATACTTATAGATATATAGATCGCACCACTTCTATGCGACTAGATGAAATCAAATTTAGTAGAACATTCAAGAAGGGCAATACTTATTTGATCGTAGAAATCGCGTATGATAATGACAACCTTTTGATGCTTAGAATAGACAGTGCACACTCATTTGCGCAATAACAAGCTGACTAGTAAAGTTGCCTCTCAAAAGTCTCTAGAGAATATCTTCTTCGAATACCTCAAAAATCGCCAACAATAAGTAAGAGATTTATAAGGCTTTTGATTTTGTAGAATGTTTGGAATACTTCATGTTCAATGCCTGACGTAACTTTTCAATCCTCTTCAGATATTCGCCCTGTGAGGTATAACACACGTTCATAAAAACTGCCAGTTTTAAAGGCGCTTAGCTCAACTATGCGCAATGAGAAACGATTGCTTGTGCGCGCTGTCGAGAACCAAAGCACAAAGCACATTTCCATTCTCGCACTTGAGTTCGTGCCTGTCTTGCACTTAAACCTTGCGACGTTAATGAACATAATAAAAACAATCTGAGTGGAATATCAGCTTGGAATAATACATCTGCAAACGGTTCTGCAAAAACCTGTGAAGGAGAATACATTGCAGACATGGGTATAACCATACATACCTGCTTATGGACCTTTGTAAGCTGATCTAAGTTGTTTTCTAAAAAAGAAATCTTTTGTTTTTGTGCTTGACTTCCTCCATCGTCTTCACCGTCACTATCGCTGGCAGTCTGAAAAATAAGCAGTGACTTAATATAATTCTTACACTTCACAAATACAGTTGTCAGGACGTGTATCAAATACTTACTACTTTTAAACGAGCCTGAAGATCTCTGACGAACAACTGCCGCAGCTTGTAGAGAGTAGCAAGTTCTTTGGCCTGTAATTACACAAATAATATTGGATAGGGTTAATAATAATCAATGAAAAAAAACTGCATTCATGCTTTTTCTATTGACAACCAATCGGCTGACGAATAATCGTTTGTCATAGCTAATGGACATTGCGCTTTAAATTAAACATTCTCCCTCCTCCAGTACCACTTACTATTCCACTACAATCCCCACAAACAGACCCAGGTTTGTTATCGCGGAAGAATCATTCAAGCTATGCGTCACGTGTTTCTTGCCCCATACCCCACCCCTACCACCAACACCAAACTGCTAACACTTGCGAGTCCTGTTTTGTTTTTTTAACGCTATTACTCAAGAATTCATTCGTACCACAGTCTCTTCGAGGCCTTGGAGGTCTTTCTTTGCTTGTTCTCTCTTCTCAGCTTGAACGCTACAGAAGGTAATATAAAATTAACCCTTAATGAAGAACTCTTTAAACAATCTATAAGCAATAATCAATAACAAATATCCAGAAACTAAAAGGAAAAAAACAAAAAAAACAGAGTAAACTACCGCATATAAGAACCTAGAATTTTCCAGACCAGGCTGAATAGGTTCTTATATTTAAGGGTACTTTTTGACAAATCAGTTTACCATCATTAATAGGTTATTATATTTCAGGGTACTTTTTGACAAATCAGTTTACCATCATTAATAGGTTCTTATATTTTTCAGATTTTGTCATAATCATTCACAGATATCTTCAATCCACCATAACGTTATGTTAAAGCATCTGTACTGTATCAACTGGAAATCATGTTTTAAATTGTCTTCAATAATTATTTGTTAGAGGTTCAGTCACATATAGTTAATATCCAGAATTTTGACAATCGAAATTGGAGTTATCTTTTGTATAAGAACCTCTTTTTCCGCGCCTGAACAGGTTCTTTTAAAATTGAGTATTACAATGACAAATTTCAGCTTGTAGGTTCTTAAATCTTTAGGTTGTTATAAGCGGGTGTTTACTGTATCCGACATGGCCGCCGGATATATATATATATATGTTGGAGCCATATTTTATCATTTCCTCTACACGTAGATACAGCTGTCTTGGACGTATCTTAAATGCACTTACTTCAAGTCACTGATTCGATCACTCTTATCTGATAGTTCCTTCTTCAGTTTCTCGCACTCGTTCTGTTAAAAGATAGAGAGTTTGAGAGCATATTTTCTTGTAATGTTAAATTCAAATGTGGGTGGATATGGGATAAGGGAATGAGAGGGAAAATAGAAGTATGAATGAAAGAGGAATTCTTGCATTAGCTAATTTAAATTCAAATAAACGTGGATATGGGATAAGGAAATGAGAGGGAAAATAGAAGTATAAATGAAAGAGGAATTCTACCATTAGCTGATCTGTTTGCAAGTCCTTCTTCTGGTTGAGCCTGCGAAAAAAAAAAAAAAAAAAAAAAAAAAAAAAAAAAGAAAAAGAAGAAGAAAAAAAAAGAAAGAAATAAACATATAATGATAACGTTCATTTGATTAATATTTTTTTTTAATTTCACGATAATCTCACGGCGAAGTATCCAAGCATTCTGATTGGACAAGCAGTGAAGTTGCGCACTGTGACCGTGATTATTCACAGTTATACAGTTATAAGCTATATATGTAGGGTGGCCCTGAGGCATCCTTTGGTAAAGGACAAAAACATATGAATAGCCTAGGATCGCCCCAGCTTCATGTACACTGGCCCAAGGTCTACTGCTATTCACGGCTTACAATCTATGAACGCATAAATGCAATAGAGAACAATAAAATCCCATTGCTCTTGGGAAAGTTATTCTTTCTTATGTGGTGGTGCAGCACCTGTATTAAGTGACTTACTCTTTGAGTTGGATGATATGGGTATTCTGTGATTCAATCTCATCTCTCAGGCTCGCTATCTGTTTCTGGTGAGCATCCCGATGAGACTCCATCTGTTTTTCCAAGGCAGTCTTAACATAAGGAGAGAGAAGTATAAATATATAGTGAACCATAGTACTGATATAACTAAATATCAAAGTATTCCGGAAACTAGAAGAAAACGTTGGAAGTGATCTACACAGCAATACAAACAAGAAAACAAGCAATCAGAACCAAGACAGCAATAGATACAAAACATTCTATGCAAATATGTGTGTGTGAGGGAAGTGGATCGAGACTGAGATAGGGAAAATAAAACTTAGAAACATTTACTTTTATTGTACGGATGGACGAAAATATTAACCCCTCACGCCCAAGCCCTCTCCCCCTACCCCCTCCCCTACCCCTACCCCCCCAAAAGCGAGGAAGTCAGCAAATCATACTACATTCATCCAGTCATAAAGCTTAGGTAATTTAGTAAGATCATGCGTTAATGATATAGTATATGATTACGAATGTGTTGCGTATCCTCTGTGTACAGCAAAATCTTTAGAGTAAAAGTCTTATTCGAATTTATGCACTATGAATGAATAACATGTTGTGAGGGGCGGTTAATTTGCTCTGAAAGGCCATTTGTATTATAGCGGTATAAGCTACCACTAACAGACTCAATGTCACACGTTCGAAGCAATAAATCAGCACCATGCTCTTAATATTCTCCCAAGGGAATAACATATTAAGAAAGAAAAATCGCGATAAATCATGTCAAACAAAGAAAATGAAAAAATTAAATGTTTTTTTTTTCATTTAGATTATCGCCTTCTTTTGATATTTTCAAGAAATCGAAATGGATGAAGTTTAGCCTGCATAAAGATAACTCTATATAGGAACCACGTAAAGAGGAAAGAACTTTGTAAAGAAAAAATAAATAAATTTATGTTAAAAAAAGTAAAAGGCCCCAGATCAATTGAATCCAAATTACTGACATCGCTTATAGGTGATTAAAACTGAACGACAAAAAGGAAACCCATAAAAAAAAACTAGCCGTTTTGTTAAGCGCTTAAATGAAATTTCAATCATTCTGAATGCAAATAAAAATACGCAGGTAAAGAAAGACAGCGCGAGAAAAATCTAAGAAAGCTATTAAAAAATGCTCTCCAAACGTTGACACAAAACACCTGACCAAATCGTCAGGACACCAGGATGTTTGTTAAAATACATATCAACAAAAACTAGAAGCTGGACAGTCGAGGGCAAAATACTGTAGACTTTTGATCCAATAATCCGAATCGTATTGAGTTAAAGGTGCTTGATTTGGATTTGACTGGCCAATCCTTGAGAACAATAATCTATAATCTATGCTTCGGGGTGTTCTGGAAAGGTTTGACTTGAGTTTGAAAAATATTCATAACAGTGAAATGAGATGGGGTTTCTAAAGAGCTTTTGGATTCAAACAACTCAGTATTTCTCAATAAAATGTACAATTGAAGAATAATAGTAGAAGTAATAGGCATCAACCAACCCTTGGTGTTGAATTGACGAGAACTTGTGTAATAACATCGGTTAGAGAATCGATCACCTCAAGCAGCGACAACTTACGACTGCCTGCCATTTTCTAATGCAATTTCGTCTCGATTTCTTTACGATGAGAAATGATTTTTCTAGTCCTGTTTCCGAATTAAAATTGATATAACCAAATGTTTGCGAATCTTGGACGGTAATGTTCCCTGCGGTTGGCTTGTCTTTTGGAACTGTTTGAATTCATCAAGTGCGAGACGAAAGATTTTTGCAATTATCTCGTTGGACACAAGCTATACTGGGCAATAAATTTACAATTCTGATGAGCCTTGAAATGTTCTAGTAATTCGAGACTATCGTTTGTTTTTTCGCTGGCCACTACTTGAGAAAACACCAAACATCTTTTGATTTGTCTCACTAGGTAGGTCAGTCTTAAAGTAGTTCTCTATTACAAATATTTATTTTCTAGAAGCGGAAAACACTATGGTTGTATTTGGAATAAGAAGCGAGTTGGTCCACAGTGTTGATGGTTTGCTAATGTTTGACTGATGAACAAGAGCAGGCGCAATTATGGTAAGGTTCGGGAAAAAAATGAAGAAAAATGGAAGTGAAAAGGAAAGGAAAAGAAAGAGAAGATTAGTAGAATTGATAGCGAAAGAAAGGGAAAGAAAAAGAGAGGGGGAACGCAGAGAACAAAAGGACAAAACAAAACAAATGCCAGACTCCGTTTATGTAACATTACCATGTGTTTTTGAGGCGGAGATAACATTAAAGATCAAACACTCGATCTTCAAGAAGGAATAATAACACAAATGCAATTCAACTGTTAATGAGGGTACTTTACGAGCAGCACGGACTAAATGACAAAAACATTTTTTCTTTTTAACCGAATGACGGAAGAAAATAATATAGTAAGACTTGCAATTAGGTCGGTAAGGGGCGCTATGACTTTCGACCAGACTCAAGTGCATTTTGTTCTTTTCTTTTCCATGTCTTTCAAAAGATTAAAAAATAAATATGAACTGAAATTTGTAGGAATCCTTGTTTCTCAAAAAATAAAACATAGAAACATATATCAACTGAAAAGTTGTCTTGTTCTTGTTCTTTTTTAAAAACTAAGTGAATAAATGAAAAAAGAATCAACTGAAATCGTGCAGAAAATATTAGTGCATATTTTCAATAGACTGTCGATTTCAATTATTCGCCAAAGGAGAAGTGAATATCGGGGAATATATTTACTCAGCCTGATAATTGTTTTAGTATTTTTAGCAAAAGCGAATTTAATAAATAACGGAGAAAGAGGTTTTTTCCAAATTCTATCTATCTTTCTCTGCAACCAACACAAATCGACAAGCGAGCGTGCGGGTTCGCGGTTATATTCAGCATAATATAACAGTAATATAGCAGCATAAGTCGTAGAGCGCCGGATTTATTATGTTCACTTGTGTAAAAATACTAAAAAGTAATATGGGATCATCCTTATTTTTTCCTAGTGAGTCAACACGTTTGGAATTAGGTTTTAAAAGTCAAAAGCCGCTTCTATTGAAGACGTTGGGTGTATTGTGACGGTGCGCTTAACTTAAAAGATGGGTGCCCTTTTAATATTGCTTTTAGTTGATAATAGATGTATAGGCTTAACTCCCTTCCGACAAAATCTCGCAAAAGACGCATTTGTACTTCAAGAGAACTTTTACGATTGGTATCTAAAAGAAGAGTTCGTTTTCAATAGTATACTTTAACCAAGTGGTTTCATTCCGCTAAGTGCGGACGAATTAGCCAATCAAATCCGCGATTTTTAGTATCGATCAGATTAGCAATATGTACAGCGGATCGTTTCTACATCACGTGTAGAAATTCGACAATCAACGGCACTCATGTGTATCAACTATAGGGTTAAGCCAATCGCCGGATCTTTGTACATCACGTGTTGAATTTCGCCAATCAACGACACTTGTGTGTATTAAGTGTAGGGATAAGCCAATCAGCGGATCTTTTCTATCTCACGTGTAGAAATTCGCCAGTTGCACTGTATCAAATATAAGGATTAGCGGATCAGCGGATCATTGAATTGCAGCCAATCGGAATCAGCCAAAAGAACGTATTTTTCTAATATCACCGACTATTCAATTTGACTTGCAACATGTTGATTTGAGATCTTTTTAAAGGCTGCCGGGTGAATCATAATTTTAAATATTCATTCACTCGCAGCCAATAAGAATAATTGACGTGCGACATGATAAATATCCTCACGGGCTGCAGGATGTATCATCATTCTAGCCAATCATTCACTCGCAGCCAATAAGAACTGACGTGCGACATGATATATATCCTCATTGGCTGCAGGGTGTATCATTATTCTAACCAATCAGCAGCTATGCATTTAAGTTCAGGTTATGAAACATTAATCCATGTACTAACGTAAACAAAGGTCTTAAATGGTCACTCTTTCAAAACGTCAATAAACTCTAGTCTAATTTTTGTGTTCCTTAATTAAACAATTTACAAATTTACATTCACTCCAGTTCTTAGGGGGGATTTTCATGAGTTTATATTTCTTATGACCTGAGGGCATTTCTTGTTTTTGTTTACTTTTATTTTAGTTTAACATCAGTGCAACGGGTCACGAGAAGAGAATGGAGGGACAAGAATTTTCAACATTAACAGAGGGCGAAGGAATGGGGAATTTTAAAAAGGCTATTTATATATGAAGAGGAGTAGAGGATGCCAGCTATGAGGAGAGAAAGGAGGGAAGAGGTGGGGCATACAGAGTTGGATATGGAAGGGAGGGGCATGAAGGCTCTCTATCTCGCATCAGTGTAAGAAGAGGGCATTAAGATTTTAGGCTCTTTCTTGGTTTTGCTGGGCACCTGAGCCATGAAGAAGCCGAAAACAATGACTTTGGAACTAAACAATACCCTGCAATACAAAACCCCTGACCAAGGATACAATACAAAACCCCTGACCAAGGATACAATACAAAACCCCTGACCAAGGATACAATACAAAACCCCTGACCAAGGATACAATACAAAACCCCTGACCAAGGATACAATACAAAACCCCTAACCAAGGATACAATACAAAACCCCTGACCAAGGATACAATAGAATAAAAAAGGTCGCAGTATATATATACAAGGATACAATACAAAACCCCTGACCAAGGATACAATACAAAACCCCTAACCAAGGATACAATACAAAACCCCTGACCAAGGATACAATACAAAACCCCTGACCAAGGATACAATACAAAACCCCTGACCAAGGATACAATACAAAACCCCTAACCAAGGATACAATACAAAACCCCTGACCAAGGATACAATACAAAACCCCTAACCAAGGATACAATACAAAACCCCTGACCAAGGATACAATACAAAACCCCTGACCAAGGATACAATACAAAACCCCTAACCAAGGATACAATACAAAACCCCTGACCAAGGATACAATACAAAACCCCTGACCAAGGATACAATACAAAACCCCTGACCAAGGATACAATACAAAACCCCTGACCAAGGATACAATACAAAACCCCTGACCAAGGATACAATACAAAACCCCTGACCAAGGATACAATACAAAACCCCTAACCAAGGATACAATACAAAACCCCTGACCAAGGATACAATACAAAACCCCTGACCAAGGATACAATACAAAACCCCTGACCAAGGATACAATACAAAACCCCTAACCAAGGATACAATACAAAACCCCTAACCAAGGATACAATACAAAACCCCTGACCAAGGATACAATACAAAACCCCTGACCAAGGATACAATACAAAACCCCTAACCAAGGATACAATACAAAACCCCTGACCAAGGATACAATACAAAACCCCTGACCAAGGATACAATACAAACCCCTGACCAAGGATACAATACAAAACCCCTGACCAAGGATACAATACAAAACCCCTGACCAAGGATACAATACAAAACCCCTGACCAAGGATACAATACAAAACCCCTAACCAAGGATACAATACAAAACCCCTAACCAAGGATACAATACAAAACCCCTAACCAAGGATACAATACAAAACCCCTGACCAAGGATACAATACAACTTACAAGAAAAAGAAAGACCGACAGTTGGCTTTGAGTGTCGTGTAAAAAGAACTGAAGGGAATATGAAGAGTAATGGAGAATAGGGGAGGTAGTAAGATATGTTTGTGGTAAATAGGGTGTTCTGGGCCTACTTACCGCCATACGTGTGGCATCTTGAAGCATTCCCTCATGCTCTTGTTCCTTGTCTTGTAAAGCTAATGCGTTCATTTGAGCTGAAGAAAAACATACACCATATGAAATAAGAACGTTGGTTCAAACGAGCATTATTCTCATTCCAACAGTAGTAAAACAAATAAAGATATATTAAGAAATATATTTATTATTATATAAAGATATTTATTTCGTTATTTCCATATCATGGGTTGTGAATTAAGGTCAAGTGTGATTTCTGTCTTGAACATCATGCCAGAGGTATCTACCCTATTACTGATTACATGTTGATAAACAAACAGGTTACTACCGTTGTGTTCTAAATCAATTGATCATTTATGTCGCATGCATGATATGTCTGGTTCCGTTACAGTGCATTGTGTCATGAGTTTTCACAAGTGCCAAATCTGCTCTAGTGTTTATTTTTACAGTTTACTTTTTTCAAAATCTTAGAGTACTTTTCATGCATCTGTGACTCTAGAAGCAGGACATTTTATTGAATATTTGCTGCTATCTATCAACATTACAATGGCCTAAATGGGTAGTCATTGTTTGATTGACGGTGTGACATAAACAATACCAAAAGCACTCTAATCTACAATAGGTTATAAACTAGATGCTCTCTCACCTTCAGCCTTTAATTTTGCCATGTCTTCATTTAGAGCATCCACAGCTTCCTCTAAGATACGTTTCTTTGATTCCATCTCTTTTAGAGAGATACCCATAGACTGCATCTTTGCTTCATGCTAACAAACAAACAATGAATAATTGTTGGTAAGTAACCCAATCTATCTGTCTTTCCCCAAGATTTCCCATGATGCACGAGGCTTTACTTATGCAGCAGTCACGCTGACTGGAAAACAGACTCCTCCACACAAAGCCTCGCATTCAAGTACTTGAGAATAAATTTGTATTTATTCTCAAATGAATAAACAAGACTACCACATGAGTAAGACCATGCCCATGCTACTTGTCTCAGTCCCATATGTGTAGGAGTTTTATAAACAAGATGTAGGAGTTTTATGAACAGGATGAATTCTGGTCTAGGTTGGGTAGACCACCAGACTAGACCACAATGCATGGCGTTTGGTATCTCAGAAATCGTACAGTGTATATTGGACAAGGAAGAGTAAGGATTTGGTTTCCAAGTCCGAGACCATTTATTGCTTTGCCGTCTACATTTTCATATCATTAATGAGAGATAAGCTGTATTTACCTGTGAGATAATAAGCTGATATTTCTGCACATTAGATTCATGATTGTCCAGCTGTTCTTTCAGTCCTTTCTCTGAGGTCTCCATGCTGCTGTGTCTCTGGAAAATTTCAAATTTCAAACCCTTAATTTGTATTTAACTTTGGTTGTTTTTTATTTTAATTACTTTCAATTCGATTGGGGAAGGGGGTTTTCAATGGAGGAGGAAAGGGGGTAGTAAACTAGGCAACAAGCTCTGTGTTTTATTACTTTAAAAAAGTTGGTGATTTTACTGTTACACTGAATGTTGTGTGCAGTATCAAGTTGTGTGAACACACTTCAGGTCAATGCAGGTTAGGGACCAGGCACTAGTTTGAAGGGGTGTGTGTGTGTGGGGGGGACTACATTTTGACCTACTGTACAGTAGGTGGTCCCAATCACCTTAAAATAATAATGGTCTGATGAAGAAATAGAAAACATGCGTATGTGCTGTGTGCAGTCATAAAGCACGCACTGGTTGGCAGAATAGAAGAGAAGTGTTAGGAGAAGTATGACGCATAGCCGAGTGCTTATAACTGCACACAGCACAGCAAGCAAGTTTTTTATTTCTTTTATAAAATACAAATTACATAAATAAGGAAACTGAAAGTGTGTGTGCATGCTGTGTGCTCTCTTACAGCACATGCTCCCGACCAATCAGAATGCAAGATTTAAAGCAGTTATTTTATAATTTCCCTTAATGACATGATCAATTAACACTTACACTTGCAAGAGACTTGACTTCAGATTTGATCTTGCTCACATAGATTCTTGCTACAGTAAAGTCATCATCAAGTTTCCCACTGCAGCTGATGTTTGGTTTCTTGAGTTCTGAAGCATTACCTCCAGCAGCAGTACCAACTTCTCCTAGATCTGTCATGAGATTGTTCATCATCTCGGCCAAGCGTTTCCTCAGGATGGCTGATGATTCACGAGTCTCTTCTAGTTCTTTAGAGGCTTTTGTTAGCTTGGTCTGAAAAAAAAAACGAAGCAAGCACACATGATATTTTGTTAGTTGTTTTGCATAACAGGTGATAAATAAATATATAGCTTTAATTGAAATATTATCCACGATAATGACTACATGTAGTAAATAGGTGAGTGAGGGGAATAAATAAATAAATCTTTGTATTACAGTCAGGTTCCAGGGAAAATTCATGTAATGTAATTACATTGATTTTGTCTCTGAGGGAAGGAAGGCAAAGAAATGAGGGAGGGAAAAAAAGGAAGAACAGAAGAAAAGAGGAAAGGAAAGAGGAAACAAGGCTTAAGACAAAGGCCTGACATTGGACAATGTCTGGTCAGAACTGGGACTTGTCAGGTCAAATCTTTGCCTTGCTGGTCATTTTGAACATCAACATTGATCCAGAAATAAAGTATGACTAAGCTAAAACTAATTTGGCCGGTGACTGATTGGTGGTTATTTTAAGCCCTAAAGAGTGACGGCAAAGGAGACAAATTTAAGACAGAATTAGAAAACATATCCTACTGTATAAATACTTACATGTTTTAAGTTAACTTCTTCATTCAATCTTTCATTCTCTTTATTCTTTTCTTCAACCTCTTGTAGTTTTTGATCATAGTTAACAGCTAGTTCCTCAAGTGCCTGTAAAACTTCCTTAACCTCTGTCTTGGATGTCTCGCTCTCCTTCTGAATTGATGTTACTTGGGATTGGACCTTTTCATTATCCTGGCGAGCTGCTTTCAAAGCCTAACAAGAAAATAATGTATTAGAAGTAATTTTGACATCTATTTCATATATTTAGCTTAGCTTTTCTATACTTTTTCACTTCTATTTATTATCATTATTTTTCATGGGCTTTCACCTACAGGTACTGTAGTTGGAGCTTGCTCTGTTGTGTTTGCTCCTCTTCATGTTAATTTTCAATTGTTTTGTATTATTCTTAATAATTTAAATAAATAAATAAATAAATAAATAAATAAATGAATGAATGAATAAATAAATGAATGAATAAATAAATGAATGAATAAATAAATAAATGAATGAATGAATGAATGAATGAATGAATAAATATATATATAAATAAATGAATGAATGAATAAATAAATGAATAAATGAATGAATGAATGAATGAATGAATGAATGAATGAATGAATGAATGAATAAATAAATATATAAATAAATGAAAAAGATAATAATTTGTTTGTAAATAGCATACATATTTCATGACTTTAAAGCAACATGTTTCAGTTAGTAGCATGCAGCTTGTTATCATCCTACTGTACCTCTTCTTGTTCAGCTAGTTGTTCCTTTAGTTGGTTGATAGTTTGGGAATGTGCTTGAATCTCATCATCCTTTAAAAATAAAAACACTAGCAGTTAATGCCTGGAAATGCTGCTGCTATGTTTTGTTTTAGAGGGATTCGTAAGTAGGAAGCAATGCAATGGCACGCAGGGATGAGTTTTATTAAACCTAAAGATGGAACCCATATGCATGTCTATTGGCAGGAAAATGGTACACTATCCCCTCTTTAACCACGGACATGCTACACCCCTGAGGGGGTACACAGGCACTTGATGAGCCACGCCCATTTTTATTTTTCCTTTAAATTGGTCTGAATTAGGAGAATAGTTTTATGCTCTGATCGAGACAACAATAATGGGAAATTGGGCCATTGAAATAATGTATTTGTTACCTTACATACTCTGATTCATGTTGGTGTATTGCCTAATTTTCCTGTTGAAACTGTTGTCTCAATCAGGCCATGGCAATGAAAACAGTGTTTAAGAGTGTCATCTTAACTGAAGAACTGGATTTTGATATCTTGATTCTCTGCATCAAGTAAACATATGCAGGGTACATACCTTTTCATCCAGTTGCACATACAGTTTAGACATATTCTTCTCTAATTTCTTCTTTTCTGCACTTGACATACTAACTTGGCCAGGCTCTTGATTTGCTGGAATATTCAGCTGCTGCATGTCAATGACATCACTCTTTCTGTTGTCACTGCCTTTGGTCGCTTGTTCATCTAATGGGACACTTTCACCTGGAAGAAGATAAATTCAGAGTGTTAGATTCTTTGAACACAATGAAGGAAGACTAGGTGGACCATGCACTTGTACAGGGAAGTACTGTACAAGGGCTAAAAATAACAGTCAGTCTCTGATGTCCAGTTAGGACTAGAGCCTGTTACATTTATTGCAGGCAAAATGTTTTTCTAACCAGTCATCTTGACCATGAATAAGGTTGAGCCAAAAACAAAGTACAGTACAGTATGACTGAACTACTGTAAAACTATGTTGACCAGTGTTCATGACGGAAGACTGATTGGCCGCTATTTTAGCCTCAATGATTTTTTAAACAGGATGAAGTGCTCAACACTTTGTGGACCCTGCTGTTGTACAGGGGCAGTAAAAGAAACAAAACTAAAAGAACATGACATTTACTTACCTCCTCTCCATCTATTTAATTCTAAGTCATATTTCTGCAATATTGATCTCAGTTTGGCATTCTTGTCCTTTTCTTTTTCATAACGTCGCTTCCATTCCTCTGCCGTGAGCTCTTCATTAACCACTACAACATTCTTAATTGTTTTGGCTCTGCAGAAAATTTAGTAATTAACTTTAGTGTCGCAACTTGTCTCTCAGGAAAAAATTATTTGGCTTTTTTTGGCACAGAAATGTGTTACATGGAGTGCAACCTTGTTTCTTTATACAATGAGAGCATTAGCCAGTCAGAAAGAAAGAACTTGCTGCTCATTGAAATTACGTGTGCAACTTGCAACTTGCAACTATTTTTTTTCGAAAGACAAAATGCTTTAGTCAGGGACTCGTGTTCTTGCTTTTATATTGATTTCAATACGATTGTTATACCTTTGACCAAACATTAGGGTAGATCTTGTTTCAGCATCATTGAATGAAGATGGAGAGCAACATATAATGATCGTTGTCCTTGCATTTCCACCTAAATGAAATAGAAGCCTATTTGTTTCTGATAATTACTAAATAATATAACACAGATCCTTTATAGACATGCTTCTAAGAAAGTATATAGCACAGCCCCCCTCCCCCCCAGGAAGCATACTTATGGTAAAATATGATATATAATGCCGAAGACGTGGGTTCGAATCCTGCCAAGGGCATTGATATTTTTCTCTTATTCTCTCTACTTATGGTAAAATATGGTAAAGCTACATGTAAGACTCTTTCATTATCTCCCAATCACTCTGCATTTAATGACTGAGGATTTTGATATTATGCTAACTTGGTACATTTAGTTACAAGCTGCACATATAAATTTGATTTTTGACTGCTATCAATCAAAAATAAATAGTTGGTACCTTTTACATTCTTGACTGGTGGCAGTAAAAAACAATTTCACAACAACCCGTTGAAGTGTTTGAGTCCTCAGAATATCGAAAACCACAGCAATAATAATCAAAAAATGTTACCTAAACTTTCTTGTAATATTCTTGTCATTTTACTATCACGATATGGAACATGACTTTTCTGTATAGGTAAAGAAAAAGAAACCACAGATCAAATAATGTTTAAATGGAGATATGCTACTGCTTGCTATAAAGATTTTGCACAAAAGCATGCCAGTGGCCATGCTAAATGGCAGAACAATAACATTCCTTTACTCTGGGGAATTGAATCTTTCTCTGGCTAAATGTTCTGAATTATGAAAAAAAAAGTAATTGTAAAAAAAAATCAGAGTCCCTGATAAAAAAACTCTGATTTCTCCCCCCCCCCCCCCCGAATTCCTTTCAGCTTGTGATAATAATAAATTAATTCTATATATGTATTTCATCAATGATTATATTGTCCCTGCCATCTGACACGAGTGGAAAAACCTTTCTTACTAATACAGTTATTGTGCCAGCCTCTTGTAGCTAGGATTTTTGCAATCTAGTTCCTGGGAACCATATAACTGAGCACTCAAATGTATGTCTCAACCATTCAGTTTTGGTTGCCAATGAATTTATTAGGGAACCCCTGTCAAAAAATGTGAAGTGATGGGATGAATCCAAAAGGTGAAAATGCATTTGTTAGTACTATTTTGCATAAAAGTGCTTGATTTCTGTGTTAATCCCTGTTCAAGACAGAATGCTTATGACGGCAAGCAATCTACACCTAGACTTGTATGCCTCCTATTGTCTAGCTTTACCTAATTTGACCTATTTGGTCACTAAAACTTTGTCAACACCATATACATTTACTAACAAGACATTTTTGACTTACCGTTCCTTCTGCCAGTGCAGATATTACATTGCCTAGAGCTGACAATGATTTGTTAATATTCTTTGCTTCATCAAGTACAGCTCCTTCTGCATGGGTTTTGCTAACCTTTAATTGAAAAAAAAGTATTAATATTCAAAACGTTTGGGATCTATGGAAGGTTTTAAGCTAAGGTTGGTTCTTGTTGGGAACTAAGATAATTTCCTTGAATGTCACACACGTGTAGAAGGACAAGGAAGTAAGCTACACAGTAATAGACTTGCAACACAAATAGTGATTTCATGTTATACTGTAAAACTCTGCAGATAAGTTACATGTCTATCTAGATCCGAGGAAACTTCTCCTATACTATAGCTACTTGATCTCATTTTCAACTTGAAAAACTCTGATATTTTCTTCAAGCTGGTTATTAACCTTTGGGATAATCTTTTACACAATAAAAAATCAAATTTAGAACGCTTCATGAATTAACGTTCCAACTTTTTTCCGTGAATAATGTTGATTTTTTAATGCATGAGAGATTAATTTAATAGTTTAGAACCTTGTATCACAGGGGAAAAGAAAAAGCAAAGAAAAACTTTACATTTTTGCCTACGGTAAGGAACAAGTGATTACTGGTATTGTGACCATTGGTCATACCTTCTCAGAACCAGCAAGATCAACTAAATACAGTTTGCCACTCAGCTTCTTGTTTGTTTCAACATTTTCTTGCTTGATATGCAGTAAAAATATGCTGTGACTTCGAGAACTATGCTCATTCATATCTGAAAACAAGATAATATACAGGTACAGTACACTCCTAAGTACCTGTGAAATTAGATTAGAGTAAATTGTATCGGCATACTATCAGGCCTTAATAGCTTTCCTGCATACACCATTACTATAAGCAATGATTGTTGTTCACACTTTTACAGTAACTGACTTCAGGTTTACAAAAAGGTGACATTTGTATAATATTTATAAACAGAGTACTCTAGGACTAAGATAAACTAGTATAACCAAAAGCAAAGCAATGCTTACTTGTCACTGCAACGTGTCGATTGGCTTTGCCTTCATCTATGATTTCCATCACTTCCTCAGGGCTGGACACAAACCTCTCGGTGGCACCCTGGTTTTAAGCGATAAAATAATCATACAAAGTACAACTCAGGGGATAAGACAATAATTTCAAATACTGAATACTAAAGAATTATTAGTATGAAGCAGTGATTTCTGTTTTTTCAACAATTGAATTTAACTTTCAAAAATTGGCTGAAAGGGGTGTTGTTGGGTTCAAATGAACCCCTCCTAGATAATGCTTAGTCTTGGGTTACTATATAATGTCATTCTATTGATGTTGATGCTGATAATATTGGCTGTAAATACATGTACAGCCACTATAAATAGAATGTTATTTTACAAGTTTGCTGTAAAGTTTTCTTACCTTTACAAAAGGTACCCTGTTTTTGTCCTCATGAACTGCAAGGTTGGTCTTGGTGACTGAAAAATGTAAATGGTAGTCAGCATAAGTAATTGCATTCAACGCTTATAAAAAACTACCTGTACAATAACATATAAATTATGATGCCGACTATGATGCCAAGCTTGTTATAACTGGGTAATAAAATATCTATCAGATACATATCTTTTTATAGGGAAGCAAGGGTGGCGTGCACATTTAATGTGTGCCTCTCACCAATGCTTCCTGAGTTCAAGTCTTGCCGATCTCCGTGTCGTATGCGAGTAGAGTTGTTTGTTAATTCTCCCCTGTGCTTCAAGGGTTTATCTCCAGGTTCTCTGGTTTTACTTCCTCCTCAAAAATCAACTACTAAATTCTAATTCGATCTTGGACTTTCACCTGGTTGGAGCCTAGTTCTGTTGTGATTGACACAACAGCTAAAGCATAATATACATATATTATAATAAATAGATACATGGACTGATAAACATTTTATTACCCAGTCATATAATATATGAGCAATGAAAAATAAATTACTTTACTGACTGTACATCATAACACAAAATCTTACCATCCAAAAGATCTCTGATTTTATCCAAATAAATTTCATAATAAGAAACCTAAAAAAATGAGATATGAAATGTCAGAAAAAAAAAATTTTACAACTCTGTTTTTCCATGGATTTTTTTAAATTGAAGTTTGTTCTGCAGTGTACAGGGTGATTTTTCACAGTTAAGACCAGTGCTGTCTCTGGCAGATTTGAATGGAAAATATTTTATTCCTTCTTCAAATCAACTTCTATTTCTTCTTTGGGAAAGTACATAATATATTGTATACAAAACTCTAGATTGATCAATAGAAACAAACCTTGATGTGGAATTCTAGGTTTTCATCCATGTTGTAAATATGGTTAAATATATCCTGCACAATTCTTGGTATGATACCCTGATGTCGCTGATCGCCAATGACTCCCTACAAAACGGCAAACATTTTATGATTTTAAGAAATTCTAAGATGTAAAACAGTTTTTACAACAATCAATGTTTTGACAACTTTTATCCTCAAGTGTTTGCTTTCTCATCCTTTTGTTTGCAATGAGAAATACATGTTGCTGCATGTACATTTAAGCATTTAATTAGGTCCTAGAATAGGGATTAGGAGTTTGCACTGAGGCACCAAGAGGCTGAGCTTCTACCGTGAGGTAGGGGGTATATTGATATTACTAAATGTCCCATTTTGAATAACTTAAACAACTAGATTATTCATGAATAAAATGTTTAAATTTTTTGGAACATGAAATTATTATAATTGTATGTATATATCCAGGGCTTAAAATAACAGCTGATCAGTCACTGGTCATGATCACAGGCCAAATTAGTTTTAGCTTGGTCACACCTCATTTCTAGCTAAACATTACAGGCTAAAATGACCAGCAATGCAAAGGTTTGACAGGAAGGCCCAGTTCTGGCTGGACATTGCCTGATGTCCAGGCTCTTTTTTAATCCCAGATAAAGTGCATCCAAATTAAGCCTGTTCTCAAAGCTCTATAATAGCATATACTTGTACCTCCATGGTATGTGTCTTCCCACTAGACGTTTGACCATAAGCAAAGATTGTTCCATTGTATCCATTAAGTACATCTGGAATATAAAAGTTTGAAAATGTATATTTAGTTTTTACCACACAATCCAGCCTTACTTTATTCAGTAAACAGACAGAAGTTTGTTGATACACCATCTGTTGTATTAGAGTGAGTGGTACTTATATAAAATGGCTAATTAAGGGCCACTAATGTACATGAAACAATAGTAATTTATTCTCTTCTTTATGCAATTGGCATTAATCCCCACTGTACTACAAAATTAAAGTAAAAATAAAAATGGGCTGGAATAGACGTTGCATGTATCTATTGACTGAATTTATTGGCTTTTATTAGTCTGGGTGCTGTAGAGAAGAAGTCTTTATTTAAGAGACCTTTGTCCTGCTGATTATGGACTGGACATAATTTAGACCTTGGACAGATAATATATTCCTTATACAATCCATTATCAAGTTTCAAGATAGCAAATTATATATACATGTATATATTTAAAAAACTCATTAATAATTCATGAAGGAAACACAATAGAAATCATGACCGTGAAGGAGGTTTTATATCCGATATAGATTCATATTCATTTGCATAAACTTTAACTTGGATTTTCTCTATCAAACTTGATTCATTTCGTAAAGAATTCGGTACAATATGAGAACTTACATCATGAGTTTTTTAAGCCGTTCAATAAACTCGCAGATGGTGTTTTATTGGGTATAAAACCACTCGGCTACGCCTCGTGTTTTATACCTGATAAAACACTCCTGCTCATTTATTAAACATTACATAATACGTTGTAGTTTGTTTATAATAAACAAACTTTCATAAAAACAATTTTTGAAGCATGTTTTCATTATAAGAAAGATATTCTATATATAAACATAATTATAGTCATAGATATTAGTGTTTACTAGAAAATATACTACTTGAAGGGGTGAAATTGAAAATGGTCTAAGTGATTCTTTAAAATATGTTTTTTTAAATAGCCTAAACCAAACAAAAATACCAGCAAACAGCCTCTTTTAGTTTAAATATGAATGTTTAGCATTTATTTTTCATGATTTTCATCGGAAAAGTAGAAAAACGCTCCTTAGTTACGCATTACTTGTACTGTGTTTTCATACGAAACTACAGTGCATCCAGACCCTTAGTAAAGATATCAATGACGTTTTCTTTCAATTTTTTCTCTCTCACTTTAACGTGTGTTCAACAAGTTTTCGTTTGCATTGGCTTGAAAATATGAAGCTTACCTTCTTGCATTGATTAAAATATTTCACTCGCTCTATGTGCTAACTCATGAAATATTTTCATCCCTTGATGATAATTAACTTATTATCTTTGTGCCACAGTGTAATATCCTCTATATATGTGCTGCTCATTTTAAAGTACACTTTTCATGTAGGTGCAGAGGAGTGACTAATCTAAAACTTTTATTCAATTCTTGGCTTCTAGTAATAATGAAATCCCTGGATAAGATCGATGGTAAAATTCAATATCTATTGTTGGGATTACTCATTTGATATACATCTTAGCAACTGTCATTTTCCAACGAATCAAAGGCATTTTGTGTAGTTTTAGTGAATCACTAAGTTCATAAAAATGTCCAGAAATATTGATGCATGAAATAATTTGTTAGAGCAGCACATGTACGTTAACTACCAGAATTTGAATTTATTTGAACAAAAAAAACAAACAACAACAACAACAACAACAACAACAACAAAAAAAACAACAAAAAAAAAAAAAAAAAAAAACAAAGCAGAAATTATGTTTCTTGAGTACAAGGTTCAAACATAGTAATTAACTTTGATAAACTTAAAAGTTCAATTCCTTCTATAACAAATAACTAGACTAAATATGAGATTTTTGAGTCAATAACTGCTAAGCCAAGCATGAAAAGAAAACAAAATATTCACAATCTTCTATTACCAATCTACATATAAGTGTATTCAAGGGTGAGACTACAGTAGGTGTTCCAAATTCTTGAACATTTTCAATCAATAAGAGCTACTGTATTTCTAACTTTTGATCAAAATCAAGAACAAAGCTAATAGGATGGAATTCTTATATCCTAATAAAAATAATTTTGAGATTATCAAAACCAAAATCACTGAAGACCATTAATTTTTTTTAATTAGAAAAGTTTGATGATAACTCAAAAACTGAGTATCACGTACAGCTGTAAGGAAAGGCTTGCTGATCATAGTGGATCTTAAGGTTTAATACTCAAATGACACATCCTTTCCAGACAAATATAACTTTACCACTCTTGAACAAGATGGTGAGGCAAACGACCCTTATTAAGATAATTAGATGATAAGATTTCTACTTGAAAATAAACTTTTGCATTTAATTCTGTGAGAAGTTCTGATCACATTACTTTATAAACTAGTAGTTTTATATGAAATTTGCCTAATACATGTAAACATACTCTTGGATTCCATCATTTTGTCATTAATATTTGTCAAATAAAATTATGGCAACCTTGTTTATTTTCTCTCTGCACTGAGCTTTAGCACTAGATCATGTAGTTAAATAAAGATTAGAGGTCATAGATTCTAAAGTTTCATGTTTTTTTCTCAACCAACATATTTCATTTATAAAAGGGGATAAAGAGATACGATAATAAAGTATTTTAGAAAGTACGAAAATTATTAAATAAATGTTGCGGTTATCAGATCATAATATATTGTGTAAATCTTCTTTTGTGAATAATTTCAGGTAATTAATTTACATCATTTTGGCCAATGACATATCCAAAGCATTTTGAAATCTGAGTTAGAAAATCCATCCATTCATTTAGTTATTTTAAAATAATATATCATGTAATAAAATGCTCTACATAACTAGAAGTAATTAATATTACAATAATATTTAAAGAAAAAACTTAATTAGCAGAAAGCCTGGTTGAATTGAAATACTTTCAATTAATTCTGATTAATAATCAAAGGTAATTATTAATAATTCAGCTTTAATGAATTATTGAGGTGTAAACAAAACCAAAACTGAATACAGGAATACAATATTACTTGAATCAAGGTACAGGTACAGAGTATATCTGGATTTTTATATTTTGCCATTTCATCCTAAAGAACGTCCACGAAATGATAACAAAACAAAAGGAATTATCGTAAAAAGAATTAACCACAGATGTGGTTACTGATATATAAAAAATAAAATAAAAATGTATTGTTTTGATGGAATAGGAAATAATTTTCAAAAATATAAAATTATAAAGAACGTCCACGAAATGATAACAAAACAAAAGGAATTATCGTAAAAAGAATTAACCACAGATGTGGTTACTGATATATAAAAAATAAAATAAAAATGTATTGTTTTGATGGAATAGGAAATAATTTTCAAAAATATTGCTTTCCTTTAATGATTTCATAAATATATAATACAACAGACTTGAGTCCAAAAAATTGGTTCAGCACCAATGCATGCATTCCAAGGAATTAATTAAGCAAACACACATACACACATACAATCAACAGCAAATAAGACCATGTGCCTGTTAGTTTTTTTCCTTGTTAACTTGCAAATGAGTATGAATTTGGATGGATCTAGATTGCGTACAATGTACCTGCATGCAGCCATTACTTAGCATATATATGACTTGAATAAAAATTAAACACATTCAATACCCTGTCTTGGTTAAAATAGTCATGCCAATTCAAAGTTTTGGTTAACCTCAAATTGTTCTAGATCTGGGAATATTTTGCATACTCTTGAAAATTGGAAACTCAAGAAGCCCTTGTATAGTACTGATATGAACTAGAATGACTTCAGCTATAATATCCTACATATATGATGAAATATCCTACATATATGATCCTGCACTTGATGTGTGGGTGTAGAATTTCTAGGTGGAAACAGGAATTTGGAGGATGATAATGAAATATCTTAAGGATCGTGTTGAAGGCGAAGAGGCACATACGTTTTCAATAGTGCACATCATCATAATAATCGATGTTGTTTGCTCAGCGTGTAAGCATACGAAATGTAAATATCGTTAAAATTCTATTTTTCATTTCAGCTCTACTATATTAATAATTTTCTCGAAAATATCCTAGAATAGAGAGCTGTAACTAAATTAGAGGTACTGTCGAATGAATTAATTATAACGAAAAAAAGCTAGTAAAAGACGACCTGTTAATAACAACGTAATATCTACACAGCGCTGCTCTTGAAAACGGAATAAAATGTACAAGGGACTATGAATTCCAACTTATTTCAATTCCGCCTTTACTTTACAGAATATCCTTTAAAATGAGCCAGGATTATAACCAAATTAAGCATACTAAAGGGTAAAGATGGCATGGCCAGTGATATAAGAGGAATATGAATTTTATAATATCAGACCAGAATCCAGACAAGAAACTGCATCGTAATAATTATGTGAAAACAAATTCAAATAAATGGGAGTAAAAATTATTTCAATTTGAACTCAAATCTAGAAAGGTGATCAATTGATGCAGAATTTAATAACGAAAAAAGCTAGTTATGAAATATTTCACTCTAAAACTAGTAATGAATCAAAACGTTTCTAGAAGAAAAATTTGGAATTTTGGGCTTGACATACTGTAAGGTTAATCTCTCTCAGAAGTTTCTGTCTCTGGAATCCCTAGTTTAAACCTAAGAATTGTCTTTCTTAGGCAAAATTACTTACATATATGCAATGGTATCCGTCAATAGCTTCACAGAATACAGGAAGTACGGTTTTCAATTTAGTTCCTAAAACGATTTCATTGTAAAATCTTACCTTGAACGATCGCCTGCGCCGCTTCCATATAAACTTTTTCTTGAGTTGAAGTTGGCTTGAAAACTCGATCAAACGTAAATGTACGACCCTGAACAAAAAATACGAGATGTAAACTGTCTTGAGACAGCTAAGGACCGAGAATTTTCCACAATTATTAAAAGAATTAGTTGTATTTTAGACGTATTCTTTACCGAATGTATCACTGTGTCGGTTGTCGGGAATTTGACGATCATTTCTCCTCCAACCCTTGTTTCAGCTTCGGATTGGGGTCGAAAACGACTGAATACCTTTATGGTACATTCTGATGGCTCTGGTTGCTGTTGCTGCGTCTTATCGCCCATTATGTACCACGTAGAAATTACCAACCGAAGAAGAATAAAAGGCCCTTTATCGAGTACAGTTCAAGTCTTATATCGGAATTATTCACTACATCGCCTTCCAAATTTTAAGCCGGTTCGGATTCCATTCGCCCAAAATTCTCAATGAAAAGTCTAACTTGGCGTTCCTAAAGGGCCGTCTTTTCCTTTGTGAGTCTATTTTGTCGTGATGACTTGAAAATATGCTATTTCTTGGCCATCTTTCTTTCAACGGAGGCAAGATCTTCACATCACGTTGAACTCCCAGTCGGCCATTATCACACCGCCTTGCCGCAATGCATCATGGATCGGAATGTTGGCAACGTTGCACTCGTCAGAAAAAATGATTGTTTCTTTTACCGAAACCTGTCAATCAAAATACACCAAAACTAAATATCAACAAGTAAACATTCGGGACTAAAGCACTATTTTTGGACACTCATTTATGTGAGTGGTTTTCTTTGCTGTGAATTATTTTAGCATAAATTGCGTATTGGTTAATGCTATTTCTGCTTCATTTTAATATATCGAAAAATATTGATTCGCCAGTTGATCATGGATGCATAAGTGACGTATGGTAAATCAAATCCAGGTTTTCTCGGCTGGCTAACAATAACGTAGATTTTGCCTGCTCAGCTTATCTGGAAATATAAGCACGGGGTGCTCCAAATAGATATTGCGGATCTTAGTCTTGCCCATTGAGAAATGAACTTACAACAAATCATCAGTGTTCAAATGATCAATATTGGGTGCTGCAATTGTTTTCGCGCCTAGAGAGCAACTAGATAGCTCTAACGCAAGCAAAAATAGCTTTGTTTAAGAAAGAAAACGGAACTTCGTGACAACAGTTTGTTGAGACTGCAGATACTTACTCATTCTGCGCGAATAACCTCATCAAGCTACACAAAAAGTGATTTGCATATGTAGATTGAGTGATGTAGGTCAAATTATAGATGTATATTCTAGAAGATTTATTTATTGCAGGGTCATAACCCTGTATAAACTATCAAAACAAGAAAAGGAAAAGGAAATGGTGCTGGATAAAAAGGTAATGCATAAGTTAAAGTATTCCTTTTTTTCCCAGTGGGAGATAACGTTCCCAGGGGTACGAGACGCGAAGTCAAGAATCTTGATTCAGTCATGGAAACCACTTGAGTTGGGAAATCATCGACGTATTAACTACTTTCGATATAATGATTTTTATCAGCTGACTAGCTATTCTTTTTATCCCACTTTTTAAGTTGGATTCGAGACGATCGAGTTTCGATCCGTTAAAAGAAGATCAACATTCGGTTATTTACGGATGACAGGTGTTACATATTTAGCGCAGCGACCAAGCATTCATCTTTGGATGGTTTTATCTAATATCATGCTGTTTAGATGAGGCTTTAATTACCTATTTTGTTTTCACATTTGGATTGTCCTTCTCGCCTGATCATATGATCTTTGTAGGACTCTTGCAATCATTGTTAATGATTGTTGTTTGTGATCAACTGGTACCAGTAGATTTATAGCGCTTTATACATAAAGAAGGACGTCCCAACTTAATTTTTATAATGTGCGACAATGAAAAGTACGTAACTAAGGTTGCAAACCGGTGTCATTGGACTTGCTGTGCCGGACGGCAGTGAAATGGCCAGACAAGTTTCACGGCATTATTTGAATGAACAACAAGTGTATCACCGAAAAAATAAACCACAATATCATATGCTGTTATACTATTGGTCCACTACGTAGCTTACGAGGAAAAAATAATAATCGGATAAGGCACGCGGCACGCACAACGAAAAATAAAAGACTTAAAGAAAAAAAAAAAAAAAAAAAAAAGAAAGAAAAGAAACATAAAAAGAGAAAGCAAATTTTATTGCATTTTGATCGTTTTCCCCTCTCTTGTTTGCGTTATGGATAGCACTATCGTTATCTTGACCTTTTCAAATTTTCACCAGTTTTCCTTTGATCAAAATTGGGCTCCCTGTGGTAGTTCAAGGCATATTTATGGAGCTATAGGTTTTTCAAAGGGGCGTCGGGTTGTCATTGAATGGCCAGTTTTAGTCGGAAAGGCAGTTTAAATCATTTTGGATACAACTGCGCAAATATCAGTAAATTAAGCATAATCAACCACTCTGCTAATTAATATGAAATCTGACCAAACGAAACGAAATTCTAAATTTTTGTATCAGTCAATTTAAACTGAATGTTAGTTTGCGCTTATATATTAATTAACGTTCTAGGGTTCGAGGGAGCATATGTTCTATAGATCGATATATCCGCTTCTGCGTAGAATTCATTTACTCTGGCTCCAGTTACAAAACCTTTGATTATAGTTAAGTCTAGTTAGGGTACGATCGGGATTGTCACATTGGCTGGGAATCAGCTGTATCTCAGTCAACTGTGCAGGTCGCGTGCAGTTCACACTAAACTTCTTGTGTGCCGCAATGCTGGAGTAGCCTCTCGGGTCTACTTTTGCAATATGTATTGCTGGCAACACAGTTTATACGTTGCAACATACACGTTATGTATGTGTGTCAGGATCGGTCACAAGCGAAAGTTGAAAATCGAAGGGCTTCCCAATAATGCAATATTATGTAGTCAAGTAACCGAATAATGCAATTGATGATAATTATAAACAGCCCTAACCAAAAGCAATGTTATACACGCTGGTTTGTGCGCATGCTTACGCGGTAAAAATTAAAAGTACACGATAGAGTGGGAATCAAGTGTTGTGAAGGATTAAGCTTGTTCCATATGAACTTGAATATATATATATAAAAAGAAAATGAAAGAAAAAGAAAAATAGAAAAAAAAAAAAAAAAACAGCAAAAATTATAAAAAGGCCCGAAAACAACAAAAAGACAAGTGCTCGACGAAAAAATTCCAAATCGACTACACCATTTTACAACAACTGGTGCTGATTTTTAATCTCGTGAGCATGCACCCTGTGCAGTAGCGTGGACGTACTTTTTTCCCCATTTTAGTTCACGTTTCAATTCCTTCAGGATTAACCATTGTTCTAAAATGGTAAAGTTGCGCATTTATAACGAGCGGTACGTAAACCACAACCATTTGTCTCACTCCACTTCTAAGGTACAAAGCTCCTTTAACTTGAACAGTATGTTTTCTTGGAATAACTGTACTGCCTCTCCAGGGTGGAAGATGAGTGGTCAACCACTACACTCAACTATTTGTAAAATTAATAGATATTTCTCGAATTCTCATGATTTCACAAAAGTAGTGGTGATAATCGTACTCGAAAGATAAACACAAATAAAACACAATAAAATTTAAGTCTAAGACTAGAAAACAGAGGCTCCAAGTTGAGTTGAAGGTTGGACTTAGTGTGTTCACAGGGGTGGATCCAGGGGTTGTCTGGACACGTCTGAACACCCCCACACCCCCCCCCCCCCAATGCCATAACACTTTCATGCTTTATTGAAGCATGACTCATGAAAGGCTTGTTAAAAGAAACATTAAAAACATTCCTGGATCTGCCCCTGGTTCATACATGGATTTTATCAAGTTCAACCTTGACTTGGTGCTGTTGTTTCATGGTTACTAAAGTGAATTCAGGTCTGTATGAGCAAGATTTACAATGTGTAGGTACCCAACTCTGCCATTCTTATTTAGACCTTTAGCTTTTGCATTCAAAATAACAGTACTAAAATTCAAATGAATTATTAAAACAAGTTTAATGCAATGTCGTAAAAATGGAATAAAGTTAGGTTGAAGTTCATGGTTTTGTTATTTCATGCCATGGGCTTTCTTTAATTCCTCAACTTTTTCTATATACAGTTTCTCAGCTTCTTCCTTGGCCATTCCTTAAAGTAAAATCAATTAAAATATATTCAACAATCTTTAAAGCAAATAAATTATCGGAATGACGTACTTGGTGCACTACAAAAACAAAATATGACACTATTGTCTTGTATTATTCCAACTACTAGAATTAAAATAAGGTCAAGGGCACCTCCATATTAGAAATACAGTACAGTGAATTTCTCCATTTAGTGAGGACTGCAGAATAGAGCACCGTAAAATGTTTGTATACATCTGCATGGGGGGGGGGAGGTGTAATAGGACATTTGCATGATGGCTTAATTTGACCCCCACTACCACAATGCTTCACGAATTTTCTTTCTCTTTTATATTTGTATCCCCTTATGTAAATTTGTATTTCCTCAATAGTAAGATAATTGGTGCTAATATTTATAACTGAACAAAAGAAAGTGTGCAAGGGAGTCTGGTAGTAGAGGTGAGTGACGCCACCATGCAAATGAGCTAAGGCTAGTAGATTGAAAAAATAGAGAAGTTAGATAAGATTAAAATTTGAGGGGGAGGGGGGTGATCTCTACTAGGATATATCATTATGTATTACATCAAATTAGTTTTAGGCTGGTCACACCTCATTTCTGGCTATAAACAATACTGTAGTCAAAATAAGGGGCAAGCAAAGATTTGACCAAACAAGTCCAAGTTCTGGCGGGACATTGTCAGATGTCCAGCTTTTAATTTAAGCTCTGTTACTAAGATTGAGCACATGATTCCTGGAAGGGACTTAGGCTTATTTCTATATCATTTTACAGTTATACTGTGAAGAGATGAAAGTGTTAAAATAAGAAGGGCACAACATAGAGGATAAAGTTCAATGTTTTTTAGTACCTTTCTTTGCATTCCATGCGTCCCATTTGGCTTTGCCAGTAAAGTCTAGCATTCCAGGACGTTCTAAAACAAACAGCAAACAATAAAAACCATTTTAATTCTAATAAATAGTATATCTAACATTAAAACAATAGCATTTGTTGGGGCTAAAGCTCTGTAACAAACATGGAATAAACTATAGAGCATTTGAGTTTTCTGTTGCTTAGGGTTGGCCTCGACTTTGACTCAAAAGTTTATCAAAGTTCATGAAATTTCAAAGTGTTTGTATTGCTAAAGTTGTGGATACTTTAGTTTAGTGCTGGTATTTGTGAATATTCTAGATCTGAAACTTAAATGTGGTTATGCCTGAATAAATGAGTCTATAATAAAGGCACACAGAGGTATTGTACAAATTTGAAAAATGTCTATATTCAAGAAAGAGATCATGAGCAAACAATAATTATTGACTCATTGAATGTTGTCAGAAATCTTGGCATGGACTTTAGGTCTTAGGCTCTTTCAGGTCAGATCAAATTGTACTTTAGCATGATGGATTTTGTAGAGGAAATGAAAACCAGATAATGAAAGCCAGAGAAAAATCTTTTGACTCAAAGGAAAAGCTCACACTCCTCATGTGTCTCTTGAGTCCAGGAACTAAACCTGAGACTTCAGAGGTCTCCTAAATATAAGGCATCTTACAATGTTACATGTAATGAATGAACAAGTAAGCATTACTACAGCTATATCCTTGCAAGCATTAGCCAGAATAATCTTGAATCAGGATGACAGATTGATTTACAGTTATATGTGTACGTGTGTGTTTGTTATTGGAAGTGGTGGGGAGAGGGGTATGATTTTGTACACTATCTAATTTTGAATGTGATATCTATTTGAGCTCACAATGTGCAGGCACACGAAAACCTTCAAAATTTCATTGAGGTAACATGCATATTTTGAAATTCAAGAAGGCAAAACTCTGAAATTTTCGAGAGAAAAAATCTGAAATATCAAAGCATAGTATAGTTAATATTTAACTATGATCAAAGCATGTAGCAAGCCAACACACCTTTACTGATGCATTTATGTTCCAGTTTAATATGCACAGCCTTGATTTTATATCCCCATGCTCGTAAAAACTTGATTGTGTAAGAACAAAAGAACAAAGTACGAGGTACATGCATTTTGCATAGACTATCAATTCACATGCACAAGAGCTAAATTATTCCTATACATCCATCAAATTAGAATATTCTCCTTAGCATATTAAAAAAGGTAATTTTTTTACTGAATCAATACTCAACTATACATACAAGCTTACCTGTATTACAGTCTCCTACAGTCACTTGCTTAAAAAGAGCATAGATTTCTAGCATATCGGCATCACTCGGTTTGGCAGCCAAGTTTTTAACTTCAGTCGCAGCTTTGTTGAATAACTGTTCAAATTAAAACAGAACTGCTTTCAGCATTAAAGTAAGAATTCCTGTAGCTCGTTCTTAAGCCAAACCTACCTCAGACATCTTTGAATGGGATGGAAATATCCCAGAAATATCGCAATAAACTCACTAAACGTACTTCTGCAATGGATGAGGGCGTTTCGAAGTCAAGAACTTTGAATTCAGCTGACAGTGTGTACCAGTCTCCTCAATAAAAGTTTCATTTGACGGCAACGACTTTTGATTAGAAGATTGGAAAATATAAGAGACTATCATAGGAAAAAGTGGAGGTTTAACATTGGAAAATATAAATGAATAATGAAAATGAATTTTTCTATATCATTTCTCTAAAAATTTATGCGTATCTCTGCTCGCTCACTGTCTATATCTTTGGTGGGTTCCCTGTGGGAATTTAGCCACTATGCAGCGCAAGGCCCGCAGCGCCTGGATGGAATGGTTAATGTACTTAATCAATTGTGAACGGTTAATATGCTTAATCACAACCGATTTGAAGTATACTTTGTACGAGGAAGATTTAGATCTTTCAAATATACCCGCTCCCCTCCTTCTTCCCCTCTGTGCGCCAAGGTTTTGTCCCGCAGCTAGCACCCGCGCAGCTTTATTCTTGCTAGCTTGGCAGGCATCCCTATAGGCTTTGCGTGCTTGTAGCAGGCAAGGTTACTTAGCTGAAGGAAGGTTCCAAGAATTCGTAGAATTTCATTTGGCGATGATGAAAAAGTAAAGCATAGGAATCTGTGTTTACTTTGAAGTTTCTTCTATTATCACGCGTGCTGCTATGATGAAAGATGTCACTGAAGCCTCGAATGGTGGATTTCAACTTGACTTGGACCAAGATATTGGAGACGCTTAAGGCTGTTCTGACGTTGGACAAGATACCTCGACCTGTTTGGAATGACAGATTTTCGTATCTTTTCTGTACACTCTCATCAATTAATTTACACTTCTTAATCTAATTTTATCAGCTTGTGTATCCACATAGTCCATATATATCTTCCATTAAGATTTAAAGTTTATTATTTACATAAAGTGAACAATTTTAATTTCCAATTGAATTTTTAGTGTTTAATCCTGTTCAATTTCATTCAGAACTGAACATTACGTCACGGCCACCAGTTATAAAACATCTTTAGGAAGTTTGCATGCATTGAAATTGTTTTATCACCTTTTTATTCATTTAACGGTAGCTTTATTGTACTGGGGATTTAATTCCTAAGGTCGCTCTTTAAGTTCTTTTGCGGATGCACCGTATAATGACAAGCATCTAAAGTCATACTTTATATGTCATTTCTAATCTTGCATTACCATTATTCCTCAGTAGTTTTCATTGAGGTGAGTTTTGGATATCCCAAACTCTCCATCTCTCTACCCTTTAACTGTGGTTTGTTACTGTTTTACATAATGTATTATATCCACTAGTTAATATTATTATTGTTTTATTGTAAGAAGACTTTCAGTAAGAATTTCGGTAAGAAGTTCAAAGCTTTGATTATGATTGTACTTTCTGTACTTTTAAGAAAATGTCCAGAAATTTTTCCCTTTCCACTATCTGTTTACCATGAATGATTTATTGCTATAAACTTGGAAAAGCCAAGACATAAACCAGACAGAATACCTTGTTGTGTTAGAAATACTACAATATGCTCATTTTGTTTTTTAAATTGAGTGAACCAGCTGTTTAGTATAAATGCTGCATAATACAAATGAAGTAAATTTGTGCACCATATTTTCCACCCTGTGTTGATAATCTGGAATCTAAAAATACTAATATATTTTGCATTATATTTATTATTCTGATAAAGAGTGATTTTCCTCTACTGAGTGAAAGGATAGTCATCATGATATAACAGAGTAGTAGGCACTAATTCCATTGTTTTCTTTTGTTCTGCTTCGACTGTTAATCACTAGTTATACACTAGTTATTCTCTCTACTTCATTGTATACACACCGAACGCATAATTCATTACTACTTTACTATGCCTATTATCTGCGTACATATTTACGGTGTTCAACTTATCAATAGAGAAAAAATATCGCTATGGGATCCTCACGATTACCCTACATTTCATATTCTGGCTGCGTTACCAGTGTGGTTGGTCCTTGTAGTGTAGTGGTTAACACATCGGACTAGAATACCGTAGACGTGGGTTCGTATCCTGCCAAGGGCATTGATATTTTTCTCTTATTCTCTCTACTAGTTATACAACTTTGTTTCATGGGTCACTCTAACTTATTATTATAATGTGTAGTCCCAGAAAATTTCCACACCCCCACCACAGAGCAAAAATTTCTAAAAAAGTCCCCCTACCCCCAGGAACTTCCAATTTTCTTCCATACAAACTTTGTAATTTTGTTCTTTCTCTGACCCCCTCCCCTCCCCTCAAGAATTTCCAATTTCTTCCTTGGGTTGGGTATATGGATATTTTCTGGAACTACACAATAGGCATCAACAATGACTCAAAGTCTACATGTAGGTAGGTGTTAACGTTATTAATTCCAATCTCAAATTGGTGCTATAATTTTATTTCAACAATATTTATACAAGAGGACATCTTTTTTAACAAGCACTATGTCTATATTTGAAAATATTTGAAACATTAAATTAGCACTGATTGGATTGCTACTGTGTTTACATTTGCTGCACCTCGTGTTCCAACAATGTATGTGAATTCCTTAACAGCTAAAAAGTGATGTGTATGCATTATGTGTAGCATTTCCAGAACCTTTAGGAGAAAGACTATATGGTGAAGTAAAGACATTCTTAGAAGAACATGTTAAAAATCTTTATGAGGTATGATGTATATCAATGTCCCATGGATGTCAATGTATATTATTAACTTTTTGTTGCTATATTCATATCAGTAGTACATGAATAGCAACAATTGTATTTAACAAAAAGTAACATTTGTACTGTCTGTGTGTCATTTCTTAGAAAGTCAGCAGCCCTAATGTGGACCTATTGCGAGAATATCACTATCACTGGATGCAGTATAGTCAAGGGTCAGCCTACATGAATCTTTTGTTTGGGTAAGGAAGACTTTATGCAGAGACTTGTTGTAAGTTATCTTTGTATTGTAAATATATATCTGTAATTAAATCTCTGTATGTCTTAACCTGGGTCGCACTTCAGCGATAATGGTAGTAAATGTTAAATATTATATTTTATAAATATTAAATAACAGTCTAAGTTACTAATACAATATAGTTACTATAGACAGTGTGACATACATGCACAGCTGTAGATCAATGGTTGATGGTTACAAAAGGCTAAAATGCAATAATATTTTTTTGCATTTTATTGAATAAGATATGAAATTATGTTCTTTACTGTTTATATTGATTTTTCTTCAATATGTTATCTTAGGTATTTGAACCAGCATCTGAAGAAGCAAAAACAGGACTATGTGGAGATTTCTCCCTACTCTGTCCAACCTTATAATCATGAAGCTATCAATATTGGGCCTGTAAGTACCATGATAAGACACACCGGTAGTAAGTAACTTCATATGTGGAAAAGAATGTACCATGATGAGGCTTGCTGACTTAATTGGTTGTGATAGAATTAGAAAATTAATTTATAATTTATTCATTGTCTCAGTTCAAATATTGCATGGCTGAAGACAAACGTTTTACACTTTTATTTTCAGTTGCAAGTTTTTAAACTTGATATATATTAAGAGTAAATGGTTTGAACCCAGGTGTTGAAGTATATTGTGAAATGTGATCATCTGGGTGAGTGTAGTATTGAGAAAGTTTGTTGCCACCACCAACAACAGTCTTTCTCAAGACTATACTCACTCAGACAATCACATTTTATGACAAAAACTTGGTATATATTATTATGCAGTGTACCATTTGCAACAAATTTAGATATAAAAAACAATTAACTATGGTGAACCCACAAACAGTTGTTCCAGTAATTTTGAACACTGTGGTCTTGATCTTTTTAGCTTGCTCTGAACATATGGAAATCAACTATGATTGAACCACTAAAAGATACTGTTGTACACCATTTACTGATTGAGATGAAGAAGTGAGTAGATGCACGAAATCATGGTCTTTTATTTGTATGTATGACTTTGTTCGATATATTTTTTACTCATGTTTTTTTTTAAATTTTTCAGAGACAGAGATGGGGAAGGAACAAACCAGAACATTGTCCATGACACTATCAAGTCATTCGGTAAGCACTTCAAATTCAGAAATTCTTCTTTAAACTTGTGATTTCAGACAATCAGCTTAGTTATGTCTAGGGAACATCTAATGTTTAAAAATTTAGACTATTTATTAGTTTAGTTGACTAAATTTTTGTAATTCCCTCATTGACACTTTACTCATAAGGCTTGATGTGGTGTTAGTAGTTCTCTAAAAGCAGACATAGGTTATATAGACAGTGAATGGCTATAGGCTTTTCTGCATTTTTAAGAAATTTTAAACTAATATTTTTATTTCTATAGTATAAAGATATGGATTTTTATGTGGATATGAGTGCAACAACTTAATTGTCTTTCATCTTTAGTTGGTGTGCAAGAGTATCAAACAAAAGGAGCACTTGGTGTAAGTAAATGATGTAATACCATACTTCTAGTATTCCATTAAGTGGATAAAAATCCAGGATCGTCATCTAATATTTGTTATAAAATTATTTCATTGTTTTGATAGCTTTATGAAAAGGTGTTTGAAAGAGAGATGCTCAAAGAGACTGGAGAATACTACAGAAGAGAAGCAGCTGAACTCATGGCTGAGAATGTTTGCTCTGTATATATTCAAAAGGTGTGCTAAACTAATAGTTAATCAATCACAAGAGCAGCTTTATCATATCATAAATACTATAGAACATTACAAATATATAAACACAGGACTGACATATACCAAGAACTATAGCAATAGCAATGAATGATAAGATTTGGTAGAAAGGTGGGCATCTGAGATCTCGACCAAAGTCAATGATGATGATGAAACCATGATGATGATGATATTATAAGAATGGCAAATGTGTATGTTGGGAGCTGTAGAACAATAGAAAAGTCATAGTAGATCCTGTTTTTCATGAGGTAAAGACAAACTAATTTATTGAATGACCAGATAACTGGTCAAGGCTTTTTTCTTCATTGTCTGAGTTAATTATTTTCAAGTAGTAGAAGCTAAAACTCCAGACCTTTGGGATGTGTTCAGGGTTGTCAATAGAAGCCGGCAACCGGCAGATTCCGCCGTCTACTCTTGCTGATTTGGCCGCCTACTCAGCCAATCCCCAATTCTCTCACTAACTCAGCAGCCTACTCAGCCACTTGCCAATGTTATTGTAAATCTTGATTTAGTTCTTCAAACTGGCAAAGTGTGTGAATATAATAAATTTTAACCCAATCTTGTTGCTGTAATTTGAAAACTGCAACACAATCGAAACTACAACAATCATTGTCCTCTATCTTTAATTTTTGTGAGAAGAGTGAGACTGGTGGCAAGTATGCCTCGATAACATGCTCCAGTTATTTCTGGTTTATTGTTTATTTCGATTTCATATCTGCCAACTGCCTACCAAAAATTTTATTGACAACCCTGTGATCCTAAGATATTCACACAATATAGGTTCATTGCTTTTTCTCTTTCTAACAGGTTGATCTTAGAATACAGGAAGAAGACTTGCGAGCTAGAAAATTCCTCCATCCTGTGTCCTACAGTAGGGTAATCAGAGAGTGTGAAGCTAAAATGGTGGAAGATTACATACCTTATTTACAAGCTGAGTGCAGGCAAATGGTCAGAGAAGAGAAAACCACAGGTCAGGAAAAGTTTTATGCTTTTAAAGAGACCCTCTTCTCTTAAATACCAATTTACAATCTGAAAACTTATGGTGGACGATCTTTGCTGCAACTGAACTCTGGAACTCTTTACCTCTATCTTTAAGATCCTGTCAAACTGTCCTTGAATTTAAGTCGCAACTTAAAACTCATCTGTTTAAAAACTATTTTGATTTTTAGTTATCATTAGTTTTTTTTGATTATTATTGTTATTATAATAGCGCATAGAGCTTTCATTTGGATATGCGCTATATGAATACACTATTATTATTATTATTATTATTTGTTGGTCTACTGTATATCTATAATGGTTACTCCATCAACAATTTGCCGTCACCCTGCCATTGTCTGGGTACTATGTATTTACAAGTTCAGTACACATCTACATGCACACATAAGAACTTAATGCTTACGGCTATTGCCAGTATTCAAGGTGTGTACATTTTTTTTTTAGATTTGTCTAGGATGTACAAACTATTAAAACATATTCCAAGAGGTCTCATGGTTATGGTAACAGAACTAGAGCAGCATGTTACAGAGACAGGTAAGTTTATATCTTATACATCACATCATATAACTTCTGCAAGTACAGTAGTTACTTCACCTCACAATGGTTCTCAATAGCATGCATTTTACTGTGATTCCCAGTCGCATGCAACCAACTGAGACCTAAATCACAAACGAAAAATTGAATTTTGGTGGACGTCAATCAAAAGAATTTCACAGTGACAAGAAGCATGAGATAAGAGCAACGGTTTTTGCATGTGTTCACTTGAGTATTCATGCCATTCCTGGTGTAAAACTAATATAAACGATCAAAACCAATTTGATTGACGTCCACCCAAACTCATTTTTTGTTTGTGATGGTCTAGTTGGTCACGTGTGACTGGGAATCGCAGTAAATCATTGTCATGAAGAAGAACACTTTCAATATTGGTTGACAAACCTTCCATAACCCTTTCTTGTCCCAGTGACAAGTTGTATGATTCAGTGTGTGCTATTAAGGAAACTGTAAGTTTCTAAAAATACAATTCCAAACTTCTTATAACATATCAGATTCTTTCTCTTCACAGGCCTTGGGAAAATCAAATCTGTCAACTTTGAAAGTGTAAGAATTGGTGCTTTGATTTCCTTGTAGAATCCATGTAATAAAACACTTAAACCAATAAAAGTTTTTAGAGCATACTATCTAATATGATATAGAGATTATTAACCAGGTGGGAGGGCCTGCGTCTTGATAGGGAAAAACTGTTTGGACCAAGGTCTTGATATAGGGACCAAGGCAGTTAGGCCGAGTTAAAGTTAAGAGGTTAAAGTTTTCCCTCACTGGACCGACTTTAGGCCAGTAGTAACTTTTTCCCCTATTTACTTTTCCTCTTGTTTTGCAATATTTTTTGTCTATTAGCAATCTGTTACCCAGGGATAATGGACTGCAGTCAGAGATAGAAAATACTGCATGTTGGACAGCACATTGGAAAACATGACTTTAAGGATACCTGACCAGGAAAAAAAAATGAATTTAATTTTAACCTTGAACTTTTTGTTATTTTTAGGGGCCTTTCCAGTATGTTGACATAATGCTCGATGTTCATAATAAATTTACAAAATTGATAAATACAACTTTCCAAGGGGATTCAGCTTTCCATGCAGCCCTGGATAAGGTTGGTGACAAGTTCACCTAACAGATTTTCCCTGTTCATCTCAGTTAAAGATTCATCACTTTATCTCCTGTTATATATATAACTTTTTAAACATTAACCTTCATCTCATTTTTTCAGGCTTGCACTACAGTAGTTAACTACAGACATGACCCTAGAAAGTCATCAAAGTCTCCAGAGCTGGTAAGTCAAGAGATATATTAGACATTCAGATAAGTAAAAAGCTGTTTCAAGCTGTCACGGCAGTGCATTGTTGGACTGTTTCAAGGGTCAAAATGGAGGGTATATTGGAAATATGTCCAGATTTTTCCTCAACCTCGGAATTGCTAATAGCAACAATAGTGAGGCCATTTTAGGTCCAGGGACTTCCAGTTTTGTTATTCCTGTAAGTTGTATTTTAAAAAAGAAATAAAAAGCTTGCTTGCTGTGATGTGCTGTGAGAAGTTATGAAGCACTTTGGGATTGCCAGAACACTTGAGAAGTGTCAAGAAGCGTTCTGCTACATGTCATGCTTCCCCTATAACACTTCTCATGTTCTGCCCCCACTGTGCTTTATTTCTGCACACAGCATGCACCCATGTTTTCTATTTCTTCAACACAATTACTTACCTTTGGTTAATCAGCAACTATTGTCAAACTATTTTCATGGGAGAACGAAAATATTATGAAAAGAGAAAGTGATACCATCATGCATTATTCTTATTTATAAGAGATGGAAAGTTCAGCTGTGACATTTATGTGGCAGAAATTTTCATGCATTTTTCGCTTTCATTTTGTTTTAGCTGGCTAAATACTGTGACATAGTTCTCAAGAAAAGCACCAAGAACTTAACAGATGTTGAATTAGACGAGAAACTAAGTGAAGTAGTAAGTCCAATCAGAAGCAACATTTACTGTTGACGCTTTATTGCTACATACTAATCGAGACAACTGTTTGCAATAGACTTCTGTCAATCAGAGTATGCAAAGGTATAGAACAATGTATTTGATTGACAGTAGTCTATTTCCTGATTTCCCTGTTGCGACTTGCTGTCTCAATCAGCACATAGCAAATAAAAAATAAGCTTGTCATCTACAATGCTAACACTATTATTTGAACTTGATTCATTTCACCAGATAATTATATTCAAGTACATTGATGATAAAGATATTTTTCAGAAGGTAAATATGAACAGGTTGCTCATTTCAGTAGACATGGACGTTATTGCTCCTTCTTGCCTTTTGGTTTTGAACACTTAAACTTTGGGATTTGGGGGGTGGGGGGGACTTCGATCTGTGGTTGCCACATGTGAATTGAGTTTGTTTGATGTGTTGTTCTCTCCTATGCTACGAGAGTTTTCTCCAGGTTCTTCTGTTTCCTCCCTCTGTAAAAATCAACATTAGTTGAGTGTGCAAAGAAGATTGAATGCAGTGGTAGTGTGTGTGAGTGAAATGTCTCCCGAAATGTTTCCCAATTAGTGCAAAAGTACTAGAACGACTAGACACTAAATAGAGATTATTGTTGTCGTTACATGGGCATATTTCACATCAAGAATGTCAGATTCAGTTATTTGAAGCAGATTTGAAGCCTCCTGCACAGACGTTCTTGGGTCCATAGAATTGTCGCATTTCACATCGTATGATGAACCTAAGAACATTAGCATAGGAGGTTATAATTTAGTACCTATAGTGTGCTTTGACTCAAACTATTTAGTGAATGCATTAATTTTGTCAGTCCACGTACATGCAATTAATTTTTATAATATATTGGAGTTAATAGTATGAGTGACATATATATATATGTTTTTGTATTTGCAGTTTTATTCTAAAATGTTGGCCAAGAGACTTATTCATAACTTATCTGTGTCTATGGATGCTGAAGAGGCCATGATAAGTAGATTGAAGGTAAATGTGGGCAATTTTAGGGAAGCTTAGAAGTATGGTGGTGTACGCCGCCTTTCACCAATACAACCCAGGTTTGAATCCTGGCAAAGTGTCATGTGTCAGTAGGTTTGTTGGTTGGTTCTCTCCTTGGCTTTGGGGGGTTTGTCTCTTGGTTTCTGGTCTTCCTTTAGGGAAGTTATTCGCACTTCCGATTGACGTCGCCGTCATTAATTTTGCAAATCTTAAAGTCACTATTTTTATGATGAGCGCATACTCTATAAAGGCTAATGTTTCAATAGTCGTATTTTGCTCATACGTGATGATGAGCGCATGCTCTATGAAGGCTAATGTTTCTCTAGTCGTATTTTGCGGATACGTGATGATGAGCGCATGCTCTATGAAGGCTAATGTTTCTCTAGTCGGATTTTGCGGATACGTGATGACGAGCGCATGCTCTCTTATAAAGGCTAATGTTTCTCTAGTATTTTGCGGAAACGTGATGATGAGCGCATGCCCTATGAAGGCTAATGTTTCTCTGGTCGTATTTTGCGGATACGTGTAAACGGGTAAAACGATCTAAAAGATTTACTGTGGACGGGGAAAATTTTTAAATTGTTTAAAAAGTTTGCGTTTTTGTGCAAAAATGGATACGTTTGGACAAGGTCTAAAGTAACTGATTAACAGGGCTCTGGCTAGATAAGGAAATTTGGCTATACTAATGCCAATTTCTGTCTGAGTTGTCTGATGATATGCCTTTTATAGCTGGGTTCAAATAAAAAAAAGTCTCAAAATGTTCTTGACGATTTGTTTAGCATTGCTTGTGTAATTATCACTATGACAGCAGTCAAAGGAGAAATTAAGATTTAAAATGAAAAAAAGTTGACAGAGACTGAGGAAATAGTGAAGAATGGGTACATGTACTCTGAATGGGCATCATTATTTATTGGTAGGTCTTAGGATGTTGCAGCCTGGTTGACTTTGATATAATACTAATACTATGCTAATATTATACTGTATTATATATAGTGATATATATATACTGATATTCCTGTCTTTGTATATTTCAGCATGCATGTGGGTATGAGTACACCAACAAACTGCACAGAATGTTTACTGATATGAGCATCAGTTTAGACTTGAACTCAAGTTTTAGTGATTTTTTATCCAATTCCTCAGTAGACCTTGGAATAAGCTTCTCTTTACTTGTATTACAGGTAAGACTTAAAAGCAATGTTAATAGTTATCTATTGAAAATGTCGAGAGTATATGGACCGCGTGGCACTAATGAAATAGTTGAAGATATAGAAGTAAGTTATAGTGCTATGGAACGAGGTTATTCCGGGCGAAAGCCCTTGGAATTAAATTCGGAAAAATTAAGAATTTTCCGAAGGTCGTGGGTTCGAATCCCAGCGAGGTCGGAAATTAATTTTTCCGAATTTAATTCCAAGGGCTTTCGCCCGGAATACCTCGTTCCATAGCACTATAACTTACTTCTATATCTTCAACTATTGAAAATGTCCTTCATTACTTTTTAAAATGGCAAATGTGGGCGTGACTTGGTAGTGAGAAAATGATTAATTACATAAGCCATGAGTATGAGGAAGTATTGAACAATATTCAAGCAGAATGCCATCCATTACCCTCATTGCCAAGTTGAGAGAATGAGAGAACTAGAAAGGGTGACAGGGAGAGAAAGGGTACAGAGTTCCTGGAAATTAACCCATGGTAGTCATTGATCCAATATTCTGCAATAGTTGTTTTACTGCTTGAAAAGTAGGTGATGGTTGTCTTTTCTTTTGTAGTCAGGTGCATGGCCCCTTGGACAAACCTCTATCTCTCCTATCAACATACCACAAGAATTAATAAAGCCTGTTCAGATGGTAAGATAATTAAAAAGAATTGACTTAATACTAATAGAGTTGTAATGGAATTAAGAGTCGTATAGTGGTCGTTCTCTCCACTCATGTCTGGAGTGTCTCCCTCGATTCTTGAGTTCTTTCTCTGGTTCTCCTCCCTCCTCAAAACTTAACACGCTAACACATCTATCTGTGAATTAGCAGTATTCTGACTTTGATCAGCCTAGAAAGTGCTGGTTTGTTTTGGTAAGGGAGGTGAACCCAGAGAAAACCTCTCAAATAAATCAAGAGGGAGAATGACCAAACAAATGTTATTCACATTTGATAGTGAATCCAGAAATCCAACACCCCAGGGGAGTGGTGAGTGCACTCTTTAACTCGTCCCTAATTGATTTTTTATTTGGCCACTTGTTTATGCTTATTTATAGTTCGAACAGTTCTACAATGGGAAGTTCAATGGCCGTAAGCTCAATTGGCTACAACACTTGTCGAATGGTAAGGCAATGAATACTTTATCTTGAGCCACTTTGCATAGATTGAAAAATATATATTTTATACATATTTCTCAGTTCCCAAATAAAGTGCAGGCATTTTGAAAAGAAGCCTTGTGTGAAAACAAGCCTTGAAATTATACATTACTATAGATGTGATTTAAGTCACTGTTGTTTTTCTAGGCGAAGTTAAAGTGAACTACTTCAAACGTCCTTTGATACTGACTGTATCAACATATCAAATGGTAGTACTGTTATTGTTCAATGAAAGAACTCGACTTACATATAGGTAGGTATTTCTTGTCGTGCCTTATCAAGACACGGAATTACGTACTGTGGCATCTGTGTTCTCCCTTTGTAGGGGGAATACATAGGGTTACAAATGACCCTCCAAGGAAGGAAGAGAGGAAAAGCGTTTAAGAAATACTGCGAGAATAAAGATATGCCACAGAGCTTGCTTGCTCAGTGTAATGTCCTTAAGGAAAACTAGGTTGCGTAAAACAATTGAATAGGAAAAAATTGTGAGAGCTGAATTCTATTTCTGTATGCTTGTTTCCTTTTAGTGAGATCGAAGTCCAAACACAGCTGATTGATAAAGAGCTTGTCAGAATAATACAATCACTTATTGATGTCAAGCTTCTAGAAAAGTCTAAAGTGAGTAAATGATATATACTGTAACAGAGCGTATAATACGCGTGGAAATAGGTTGAAGAACGTACAACATTGGATAGAGAAAAGAAGAGGGTATATAATAAAAATAATAAATTAACATAGATAGTAAGTAATAAAGGAATATAAAAGATCTCAACAGCTTTGTCCAAAATTATAAGAAATGTTGAAAGTATTTCAGTAGTATAATGCTGTTGATGTATTAATTTATTCGTCGACTTTCACGTGCAGGACGAAGAGATGGCCAATTCTATATTCTGGATTAATGCGAATTTTACAAGTAAAAGAACGAAACTGAAAATCACTTCTGCTGTGCAGAGGGAAGCACCACAGGTTAGTGTCTGTCTGTCTGTCTTCTGGTCTGTCCGTCCATCTAACTGCCTGTCTGTATGTCTGGCTGCCTATCTGTATGTCTTTCTGTATGTCTGCTTTTCTGCTGTCTTTCTGGTCTGAGTGTCTTTCTTTCTTTCTGGTCTGTCTGCTGTCTGTTTGCCTGCATTCCTCCCTGTCCGTCCGTCCATCCAACTGCGTCTGTATATCTGAATGGCCATCTTTATGTCTGACTGTCTTTCTGCCTGTCTTAGTGGTTTGCCTATCTATTTGCTGTCTGTTTGCATGTCGTCAGTCCTTTCGTCACTTATTGTCATGTTATTGCCATACTTAAAATATCTCATGCTGCTCTTGTGTTGGTGTATTGTGTTATTTTTTGTTACCATGTGTGTTGTTGTTGCTTTTAAACCCTCTTTCTCCCTTTTTCATATGATAGTTGCCTCCTCGACTGCAATGTTATCATTGTTGTTACTTTTGTCATCATTGATCTCAAAGCCCCTACTTTCTTAACAGGAATCTGAACATACTCTTGTGTCAGTTGATGAAGACAGAAAAATGTATCTTCAGGTAAAGTATTAGTATACAAACATTGAGAGATAAAATCATTTTACCCGACCCATAATCGTGCTTTGCTGCCTATTTTCCTGGTGTTGGTGTTCATTTTTGTTTAATCGTTTTTTTAAAGGCTGCGATTGTTAGGATAATGAAATCAAGAAAAGTTTTAAAACACAATTCTTTAATACAAGAGGTAATGTGAAGGTCTTTTTGAAGTCCTTGGAAATTTTACTGCAATTTATCTTTCCCCCAGGTCGATTATTTAAAGCAATTACTTCTTATTTTGCACTATTCTCTTTTTAGGTTATCAGCCAGTCACGTGCTCGATTTACACCCAATATACCAATGATTAAGGTAGGAAAAATGAATGAACCAGTATGAAAATGAGAAAACCAACGAACAAGTGGACAGATGAATGGTTATATAAATAAATAAACAGAGGGAGGGAGGGAGGGAGGGAGGGAGGGAGGGAGGGAAGGAAAAAAGAAACAAGGTACACATATCAATTTGTCTTCATCAAAATAAATATTGTTGCTATTTCTCGTTTCCAAGAAATGTATAGAAGCACTGATTGAGAAGCAGTACCTTGAAAGAAAAGAAGGAACAAAAGAAGAATACACTTACGTTGCTTGACCTGTCCAACACATCGAGTAACAACTAACTAAAACGGCTCTAAAACGACACAGCACACAGCACTCGACAGGACAGTTATATTGCTACTTTGGTTATAGCGGCTTTGACAAAGTAGTTTTGAGCCGAAAACAGCGCACTTTAACCCATCACCTCCCTCCCTGCTGCGTAGCTCAAAATTGGGACTTTCAATGCGTCACTTGAAAAAGGGTACAAAACTGCACCATTGTAGGCTAGCCTCCGTACCGGCCTCGAATCTCCCCCTCCTTTTTCCCTCTTCCCCATTCTACCTCATCCAGAATGCCCCTAGTAGGCTAAATTCTAGACACAACTTCCTGCGTTTTTGTGTTTTTGTTTCTATTGACCAAGATGCCAAAGATATAAGTGATTCAAATTTTTGAGTCGCGCAATTTTAAACCTCAACTCGTCTGGGACAGATGATTATGACAATGGATAAAACTTGAAAGGGTTGTATCGTAAGGACAGGAGAATTTTTTAAACGACAACTTGTAAACTTAGGCTTATTTCCTATTATGTATATTATTAAATACCTTGCATTTCGCGTGTACTTTCTAGAAGCTTCGGTCCAAATGGTATCAACTTGGGCCCGGTTCTACAAAGGGTGGATATAGCGCTATCAATCCGGGATAACTCTTTATACAGGATAAGTCGATGCTGTTGTCGAATAAATTTATCCACTGCACAAGATTTATCACGCTTCGTACAACTGGGCCCAGAATCGGTAGAGTAAATAATGGTTACCTTTTATCCTGTTTACTTTTTTCCATGGTTATCATGAACATGAGTAACACTCTTTAAAAAATTCGCAGTTTCCAAACTTTGAATTTAGAATAGACAAATGAACATATGAAAATATCAATGGGGCCTTTTCTAGTACTACTAGAAAAGGAGCGCATAAAATATCAGGTTTAGTATAGACTCCGGATCAGTATTGACAAATGACATAAGTTGATTTTATGCCTTGACAATTCGCATTATTTGAATTATCAAAGCTGCGCTTTTGGCAAGAAGCAGCAAAACTAACCTTTTCAATAAATTGGCTTTTACCTGACCCCATTCCCAAGTATGTTTATTCAAAACCTCCCATCATTGCTAAAGCACATTCACCTGGGTAAGCATTTTTTATAAATGGGTAACTGAACTGGATTCCAAAACTTCACCTACAAAACCGCCATTTTGCCTGGAAGAGAAAATGGCGTTTTGCTTAGAATTTCATTGTTTCCGGCGCGCAATGCATTGTAGTTGGCTAGGATTCTTTAGACCAAGGAACTTGTGCATGATATCGTCATTGATAGTCTGGATTGTCTTGTTTTCCACTTTTCCTTTTGGAAGTCATTTCCATCTGAAAGGCAGACCTATCTCGTCCACGCCCTCTTAAAAAAAGAAAAAGCAGAGATGCCTTTTTTTTCTCGGGTTGTAAGAGGAATAATAATAGCCTCATGACTGCGAAAAGAAACTTAAGTGACAATTAACAGCTAGACCATTAGTTCCATAGGACATGTAACGCGATATTTTGTTAATTTGTCTGAAGATCTGTTTGTGATATTAGCGTTGCTTTTATCAGGTTCTTAGTTTCCTGATCAAAAAAGACATTTAGAATGCAATTTATTTTACAAAGTGAACATCGCAGAACCAGAATTTAAGGGGGAAAATATGAAATAGGTGACAGAAGTAGTTCTATGTAACAACGTCCGAAATCACTCGCTTCACTAAATTATCCAGTCAAAACAAAGGTGACAAAAACATTCGTCTTCCTTATTTTGAATCAGTTTAATGTGGTATGAAAGAGATTCAAACATTTATCCCTATAAATGATAAAAACAATTTAGAGAAAAAACATTTTTCAACGATATCTGGGAGAGTCGCAGGAGATCAGTATAGTGCGACACTAGTACTTGTAGATCAACCTCTATTTTTGGAGCTGTACATGTTTGTCATTTACAACTGTTTTTATAACTAATGCAGAATTCAAAAGTAATTCAGTTCACTACCACTCATTATTACTTCCAATTTCAGATCGCTTTTGTTTTTGTCAGGCTATAAATTTGTTGGCTTCTGTCTCACAGGCATTGAGAAAACTTGGTCGCGTGCGGTGATTGAATACTACTGTGTCTACAATGTCACCATTCAGTTACATGTTCTGTCTTCGTAATCACTACGCCCCGCCTACAGTGATTTAGAAGTCCATTAGCTTTACATACATTCTATTAGCGTAAGCATCTGATACAGGAGTAGAACCGCTCTTTTCATGTGAAAGCAACTGACTTTTTGAAAGCAACGAGCTGCAGCGAAGTCCAACATCTAGACGTCTAGGCAAGCCAATTTAGGTAAATTGCTTAAGGAAGACATCCATCTATGCATGTAGCTAAACATGTTTGAACACTCATTTATTCGCAACAGTGAGTGTGAAAGTATAAGGGTAAAGAACATGCCTTTCACCTTTTACCTATTTGTTCCCACCATCTTCATAGTTTTTTCTATCATAATTGACAATGACTACAGCAAAATACATCGAGAGTAAGCGACTGACTGCACCATTCGGGTGCGCCGGCTACAACCATCATTTTTCTAAGGATCTTTTGACTTTTGACAAATATTGTTTATGATGATATGTATCGTTTGTCCGGGCCGGCTTCATATCTAAAACTAGCCAGTAAAGTAAGAAAAGCGCTAAATATTACTATATGTATAAATTCATTTTGTGCATTCATTAAAACCTTGATCAGAACATAGTTAATATGAACTACACAAAGTATATGATCAGAAATTTTAAAGAAGGCACCACTATTGACTCTGTCACCGATCCTCGGTTCGAACTACATAGCTAAACCTATCCATGTTTCTTTGCTATATACAAATATAGGATGAGAATTCTCAGCGGAAAATGGTACGTTTTTGGTATTGGTGATGGCTAATCATTAGGTAATCATTAGCTATCAACCAAAGGACAAAATGGAACCTCACGTGCCTATGGTATTGACATAACAAACCACATTGAAATTAGTTTTTGATATGACTGCTAATTCTTTAGATTTTGAATTCTTTAGAATTTGAGCTATAAGAAGTGGTGAAAAGCTAGAACGTCAATCAAGACTGTGCAAGTGCTACGCAATGTTATTAACGAGGACCGATATGACAACATACGTGTCGACATTTTATGAAGTCGGCAGGATAAAATTAGCAAAAGGTGTGGGATGTATGAATATTTTGCCACGAATTTCAAGGTAAAGAACCTTAAACCTGGATTGGCCAATCATCAGCTGACAACACAATTTCCGTGACTTGTCGTTGAGATTAATTTTGATCAGTCGATACCCCATTCCACTGAGTTACCTGAGATAAGCGTGACAAACCATATCATCACACTAGCCTCCTCCGCAGGCGTCTTTCTAGCCTGCAGAGCAGGCGTTCTTTTGATGGATTTGAGAGGAAGAATCGGGGTTTGGGGTTCCTGTTTCGACCAGAGGCCCGTGAGAAAAATAGGACCTAGCAAAAAATGGGAACGTTGGGGGAGGGGGAGGGGAAAGAAGGTAACCTTCCCCTTCCCGTCCCTCCCCCTTCGCTTCTTTTTTGCTCGGTTTCAATTCTCGCTCGTACGTTCCAAAGTTCCCCCCAAAACCGCAAGAACGCCTGCTTTGCAGGCTAGCGTCTTCGTCTCTTTTTTGTTGAACTGGGATTCCTTTGTCGCGAATTGGGATTCCTGTCGAAAGGAGACAAGAGAGAAGCATGCGGAGGAGGCTATCATCACACGATGTCTCGCGCGTTCTTTGGACATACAATGATGCCAGTAAAACCTGAACTGCATAAATCTAAATACTGTATTACTTATCTACTTGATTGTTATAGATTTCACTGAAACTTGTTGCCTGTGGCAGCCCACTCTAAAAATGCGTTGCGTGTCTTCAAAATTGCGCAATAGTACCCAGGGGTCTTGACGGCATTACCCAAGAGTCCTTTGCAGACATATGAAACAGAGATCACGTGTAAAGTCTGATTTATGTTCAAGTGACAGCTTCGAATCAATGGCTTTTCCAAAGTGATTGATTTATTGGGTGTGGGGCTGCAAATCACGTGTCGGAAAGTAATGTCTACGCATATTCGTTTTTCTCTAATTGCTAAAATTCAAGGCTCAGCAGTGCAGGTTTAGGAAAGGAATTACTCGGGTGTATAAACTGACCATGAAAGCTCAAGATGCTGTGAAAATCTTTTTTTATATTTATTTGCCGACTCAAATTTTTAATTTAGCTTCTGAAAGCAGTATTCCATACAGAAAGAGTAAAATAATAGCTTTTGGAACTAGGAAAATAAGGCTTCAAATCTTCCCCTGATGGGCAAACAAAATAAAATTCTTCACCGGTTGCCGGTCATTTAGATACGCCTATTAATGCTTTTCATTTATTCCCAAGAGAATTTAATTACAAAAGACACGGCGGCCATGTTGGATGATATAACATTTTCTTGCGTAATTCGTACACCCAAGGGCAGAAGGATTTAATCGCCGTCAGGTCCGAAGTCCATACGCCGCCTCAGCTCTGCGGATGTCTCGGGGGTATGCCACAGTGGAATCGTTTTTTTTTTTTTCAAAATTCTTTTGGTGGGTTCGAATACCGTCTTATCAACATATCTTTTTTTTCTTTTCTTTAATCCATTTGCCTTATTAGATTTAAATATATTAATGATAAGGCAATCTTTTAAGTGAAAAACATATTTATTCCTATTCGGTTGCTTATAAGGCTGTGCCGGTTAGTTGGATCAGACATTATCAGTCATATAAGCAATATCGATCCGCGAAAAGTAGACCTATACTTTCCTATCTTTGCTGGCAAAGTTTACTGACAAGAACTAACCATTAATGCACTTGAATCAACATATGCCCGCAAGGGACTATTGGGTGGGGCCATGAAGACTTCTGGGTACTATTTCGAAGTTTCTACATTTTCTGAGAATCAGAGAACAGCCACCCAAGTACGTAATATAATAACAAAGGATAGTAAAAAGATTAATTAGTGATTCTGACTGAGAATGAACATTGGGATATTTGATCTAGCGTCATGGTGCAAGATCAAATTTACAGTAGTAAGACGTATAACGCAAAACAATTTATTTTGTGGCCTAAAAGAGGGCAGAACCTGCAATTATTTTAAATGAAGAGAACGCCTTAAAATAAGGGAGAAGATCGTCTTAGACGAGTTAAACGAAATCTGATTCTCTTATGTGAAACATTCCGTTGTCTTTTGCTAAATTTGCAAACTTCTTTAGCTGTACAAGACTTGCATGATACAGGCAACCAGTGAACGCCTATAGGGCGTCATGTTTTTGTTGCAAAAAGAAAAAAGAAATTAGGTTTTGTCGGCATGTATATAACCAGGGAAAGGAATCAACTTGTCACTTTATTCTTTTTTAAAATTTTTTTTGTTTGAACTTATTGTTGAGAATGACACTATTTTAAAATAGTAGCTGGCCAAGTTATTTCTTTAACTAAATAAATAGGTGCTGACCAGCAGAAACGCAGGCTCTGGGAAGAAATTGAATGAATAGGCTCCCAGTTAATTCGTCGAGTATGCGCAGAAAGAAATGAGTGCTCCTGGGTCCTGGGACGAAAACAGTTACACTTCCTTTCTATCTAGAGGCCAATCTCCCTCTCTTCTTTTCCCTTTAGTCTGATTTCATACCTTTCTTCTGATACCTCGGCTGCATTTGTTTCCAGTAGCATTACTGCATTCCCCCCAACTCGATCAAAAATTGTGGTGACCTTGATCGTTTTAACAAAAATGTGAAGCATTCAAAGCATTTAGATTAAGCTTTCCGCGCATTCATTCAGTAGAGGAAGTTGTGGTTTATCGGTTATATTTTTTCAATTAAACTACAGCATAATAACTGCTTTATATGATCGGTAAATGAAAAGATTTCAAAAAAACTATAACCTTAACTTTAACTATATCCGATACAGTAGACTAATTGTGGACTTACAAAACCTGAACCTTTGGCAATAAATTGGGACAAAAAAAGGGATATATACACTAATATATCATAGGCAGAGTTAATATAGGGGACGCCCTCTACTAACTCTGATCATAGGCTAACATTATAGTTAAGGGGGAAAGAGTCCTGTCACCTACGTTGGTCAATTTTCTACAGAAATGGAATTATTTGCTGTATATCTGTTTTAAAAAAGACTTTCATACAGCAATCAGTCTATAAACATAAATAAATAAATAAATATATAAATAGATGGATAGATAAAGTTCACCGGATGCATTTCGCTGGTTATTAGTAAGTTAACTCCCCAAAATATGTGACCTTCTCAAAAGCCGGATTTAAGTCCCCGCAACGAGGAATTTGTGCTTCATTTCACTCGACTACTTCTGCGCGGATAAATATATTGTCTGGTAGTCTGTCGACTGATTGTAAAGTTCTGTTGATCTTACGTTCGTGGGCTGTGAATAAACAAGGCACTTTTATTTCACAAGGTATGTGGTTCTACCTGTGATATTTAGTAGTAATATCACTGGGATATTTTTAAATCGTTTTCCTCATCATTGACCATTTATGAACATGATCTGACCAAGATAAAAAGCAATAACTACAGCCCCATTTTAAAAGGTTGTTAATGAATACATCATACTATACATTATATTACCGTATATACGAAAAAAGTGTCAAGGTTCTGTTTTACGCTGAAAGAGAGACGTATTCAGCATGATAATATTCTGTAATTTATCAGCTTCAAAACTGATTTAAAAAATAAGAACACTTGATTTAATGAGTTTAACACTTGTTTTAGATGAGAAGACACAAAGATATGTAATTCCTTTCTTACTATCGTGCCCGGCCCTTGACAAAACGTTTGAGCATACCGTACAGTTCACAGTGAAATGATTTTTTTTCCAGTAATTTTTTGTAAATTTTACCTGGCATTCAGAAAAGCATCGAGTGTCTCTTGCAGTTGATCTTTCAATACAGCTAGCTATGCCTCAAAATAAAAAATTAAAATAGATCTTTTTTCAATGCAAGTACTTCGGATTTAACGGGAGTATTTTTAAAAAATCCCTGTACCACATACTCGCGACCTTCACATTGAAAGAAGAAAATCTAGATATGACAAGAAAGGATATCTTTGATTCGATTTTTGCATACATATAATACGTACCGATTCTATTTAACTTGACCTATAAGCATCTTACCTACTTAACCTTCAATTGAGATTCTAAAAATAGAACGGCCATGGTTATTAATAAACAGCAAACTGATGCGGGCATCAGACAGCACTGTGCTTTGTATCATTTGATTTGTCTGGACTGTCACAAAGATATTTGATGTCAGTGCAAGACATAACTTAAGTCACATAGAGATCTTCTTTTCATTAAGTCAGTAGAGTGCTTTTAGTCTCACTGTTGAATTGTTAGATAAATTTATCTAACTTAGATAGCTATTTAGTTGACGTCACCTATAAATAGTAAAAGCGCGCCAAATAACGGTCACGTAATCCGGAGGGTTGTTTTACCGGAGAATGAGTGAATAGACATTCATTTGTATCATCGTTTCTCCCCCTGAACTCAGTAGCTGTTTACTCGTAGTTTGATAATTAGGTGATGTCACCTAAAATAGTAAATAAGTTATCTAATTTAGTTGACATCATCTATTTAACAGTGAGTTTAAAAGCACTCTAGTGTACAGGTTCTACAGGGACGTAACTACGTACTGGTGCGCAGTTTAGTAATTACCCTTGGGGAGGGAGGGGGGGGGGGGGGGAATTGTAAAAATTAAAGCAAATATTTTTTTCTTTAAAAAAATGGTACATGCGTTTACAGGAAGAGCCGTAAAAAGTGGGCAAAATGGACCCGGAAAGTGAATTACTTCGATCGAAAGACCGAGTTTTTCCGAAACTTTAAATATCTGTGGAATATATAATCATGTTAAAATCGTTCCAGTCGCTCCGATCCGCTCCCTTCCCTACCACCCTAGCTGTAAAATATCAAAGCATTCTCCCTCCCTCCCTCCATCATCCATCCCTCCATCCCTCTACGATCTCTCCATCCATCCCTCCCATCAATTCATTCCACCATTCATTCGTTCATTGACTCGATGATTCATGTTATTAGGTCATCACATTCATCTTTCCTTCCCACATTCTTCCATTCGTACGTTCATTCAGACATTTGTTCTATTATTCGTTCCGTCTTTTTCTCACATTTATTCATTCGTTAGCTTTGAAAGCTTTGCTATTTCGATTTCATGTTAAAGTTGAATTCACTGAGCAGACATAAATATTTCATCATGCAGGGCATTCTTGCTGATAACATCTTTCTTTTAGTCCTCCTCATCACTCATTTCCGACGTATTTCCGTCATTAACTTATTATTGTTTTCTTTTTTACTTAGCCTACAGCGTCTTTCTTTTACCTTTGCTACGCCGAAGTTATTTCAACCCTTGTTTGATTGAGTATAGTGTATTTACAAGTACGTGTGACCTTTGCGTTTAAATAAATTGATTAAGAATAAAATCCGCATAATACCTTTGAACTCCTATTGATTGAATTATCCACGGTGACTATGGAGAAAAACCACGAAACAAATCTGACAAATCTTGACCTCAAAGGAAAGAAAAAAAGGGAAAGAAACGAAAAGGCCAGAATTAGAAGAAAAGAAAGAAAAAACAAGAACTTCGGATTTTTTATTATTATTCATAAAAAAATTTTTATGAAAATCTCTTTCTACTAATTATATATTTTTTCTTAAATTTATTTCAGAGATTTCTTAGGGGAAAAAAAATACATTATTCGTCGAATCAATCAGCAGAGAAACCAAAGTGGTTGTTAACCAAGCTTTGAGGAAACGTTGGCACATACACTTGATTGGTTGCCGACAAACAGCCAATCACAATGCAGAACTTCCAAGTCTCATTGAAAGAAGAGCACAGGAAGCCCAAAGGGCAAAGTGGTGAGAGAAAACACAGTGGTCCTCGTTTACCAGTAATCAGAAGAAACGTTTGCGAGTTGTTGCCTACTTTGATGGAGAATGGTGAAACACAGGCAGTCAGCGTCGAGTAAGTAACACTTTTTATTTCTATTTTTTCAATAATCTAAAATTGTTTACCGTTTTGTCTATTAAAGAGAATTATGGCTTAAAAAGCAATAATGGACAAATCGGTTGATAATAGTTAGCATTTTGATGATTTGAATGAACGTTTTAATCGATAGTTATTACTTTTGATTAGTGGCAATGCGATTAACCCTGATAACATCCTATTTTATTCATTCAATTTTGGCACAGATACTTAGGCCAGTACTGTTCGTATCAAATATCACTGAGAATAGCTAGCTGTGACACTGCGTGAGAAAATGATCTTCTTAATTTCTGGCAGTCTAAAATTAGTGAGTTTGAGGCCAGAAATCCCATCCTATTTCAGTTCACGCGTCCTCACATCATCAATTTTTCGTCGTTTGCACATAACGTCATAGCCGCCATCTTGATTGAATTTAACAAAAGACTTGCCAATGAATTATTTTGTTATATCAGCCAACATGGCCTCCGTGTCTTTTGTTATTGAAAACCAGTGATACGTCAATTGTCTATATTTAAATAATAACACTTTTGTTGCCTGTGGTACAGACCACGTGATAAGCCAATTGCGAAGTTGATTTGCATTGCCTTGAATTATGGGACCGTTTACGGAGGCGAAAATAGGCCATATCTTGGAAACTTTAAGCCAGTTTTTTTCCTTAACCTCCTGAACAACAACAGAATTGAACAAGAATGTTCAAGGACCAACAAACCCAAAACCGAAAAACTGATGACGTCACAGCGTTTAACCTTTGGTTGAAAATATGGCCTTTTTTTTCAAAATGAGCCACACTACCCTGTGTTCCTTAAAAGGTATTTTACTGGTCATCAATGCAGTTATTTAGGTTTTCTTATCTACTTGTAAACACTAGAGCTATGTATACAATTACATTAATATAGGATTTACTAGAAGTGACCCCTAGCCTTGGTTTCAAAAACCCATTGGCCATTGATGTGTGTTGGTACGTTACGTATATACAACGTATGAATTAACGTCAAAATGACGTCTATACTATGCGGAATCATGATCATTGGCACGACGAACATCAAGAATAGAACCTGCATTGTGTCGATAACACATTCTTTCTACGCAAAACTGATCCGTTGAATTGGACACTGATGAATTACTTGAAAATGGTGAAGTCTTTATGTCGATCGATGTTATGTGAGATATTGTCTGTCATTTCATGAGCTTTTGGTACATAGAAACGGTAACTAATGGATGTCGGAGAAATTAGCTAAAGCATTATTAGCCTGCGTAGCGGCGCTTTAAATGGGCCTGGGGAAGTGTAAAGGGGAGAGAGAGAGAGAGATAGGGAGCTCCCTCCTTCCTCCTCCCTCCTCCCTGCTCCCTGCTCCCTCCTCCCCCTTCCCCAATCCCCTAGAGAGCCGCTACGCAGGCTAAAGTATCAACAATAATCAAAGTCGTGGTCGATATCCGGCCATGCATATTATTGCATTTTCTGTCATCCAAATTAGAAGATTGTTAGGTCATCTTATTTGGACAAGCACGATTTTAGAATTTCCTGGGCGATGGCCTAGCGAGCATTTAGTCAATAGTGTAAAAACTGGTAACAACGACGACAGGCGGTCTGACACCGTTATGGAAATGTAACAACGGCCCTGATTGGCTGAATCTTACCTGTGTCAGCATTCGCCTTTTTTTATCTTACTTATAAAACATTAATTTTTTTGTTCTAAAAATGCTGTTCTTGTAAAACAAGGAAAAAACAAGCCAAAACTCCACTAGCATCCAGTACCAAAAAAAAAGTTTGGAATTTGTCACTTTGATCTGAACGATGTATGTAGAATAAATACTTTGTATGGCATTCATTGACAAAGCATAAACACTTGTAAATATACGTTATCATAGTCTGTTAGTTCCATAAGTACCTGCGGAATGGATGGCGTTTTTGAGATGTTTCAAATATTGTCGCTTTTTAGCCGCACGTGCCTCTTCTACTACTCATTTGGTCATCTTTACACGCAATTAAATTTCGTTAATACGTCAATCAATCTTGTTCAATTCAAAATACCAATTTTTGGCTAAGTAATTACATTATTCGGAAAAGACTTCGACTCACAACTGGAATTCACTTTTAAAATTCGCTACTTTGTTTTTTCCTACGCTTTAAGCTTATCATAAACTCAAAATTGGAGCACATTTTTGTATTCCATCAGGAGGAACAGTTTTCGGTACGGACGTCCGTTAATGCACGTGTTGAAAACATCATTCTGCTTCGGAAAGATTGACCACAGGTGATCGTCGCCGGAACTTCCTAAACAAGAAAAAATAGAAACACGTCCTTGATTCTAATTGCAAACGCCAACTAACACGGATAAGAGTTGGTTGAGTACCTTAACCACAGTATAGGGTTTCATTGAACCTCTATTGACGATAACTGTCAGACTTCTCTAGAGGATCTGTCTCATTCATTCAAAAAGTCTGTTTAGTATACGTATTACTTTCGTTTGGTTTGACTGACATCGTCGCGCAAGTTGAAGAAGTATTTTTCTAAACCATGATGGCCGTTTCAAATCCCCATCGATTGGTGCTGCAATCAAATTTGCCTGTTTTAAAGGAACATACTATAAGGTACGAGTTTTCATGGATCTTTTTTATGGATATTTTAGGTGGCGCAGATCATGCGAGGCTAACCTTCAATTAGTTTGGGTAATCGATTGCCCCTGCTTATAGTGTTAGATGTATGTAGATGGTTATTTTGTGCTATTCTTATTTGCGTCGCTTCTAACTATCTCGTATGTTTGGAAACCGCCGACAACAGACCTTCTATATTATGAATGTGGAACTCATTTTTCAGACATCAGTCTAAAGCATATGTAATCAATTTAGTGGGTTGTATATATATATATATATACAGCCATTTGCAAAAATTATGGCCGTTTCAAATATATATACAAATAGATCAAAAGCATATCAGACACGGTGGGATATCTTTCTTGATATTTATTTCAGAAAGCCCTTGTGATAAACAACTCGAAATAAATATAATAGAGGATATCCCATTTTTTTAATACTTGTATATGTATATTGGTAGCGGCCATAATTTTTGCAAATGGCTGTATATATATATATATATATATATAATAGTTGTATAAGTATATATGTAAAAAACGAAAGTACCTTATTAGCACACCGATATGTCTTAATTATGAATAAATCAATCCCTGATCCTACACTGTGATCAGGGCTGTGATAATCCAAACTGCTGCTTGGGAAAGTAATATAATAATATAGAGAAACGATTGACTATAATAATCATCCATAGGAAGTTAATTCCCTACACACGTTCGGCAAGTCTAGTTGCGTGAACAAACACTAGAGCACCATGACAGCTTCTATTTTCATATCTTAGTCTCTTCATTTACGTGAGCAAACAGGATGTTTTCTTACATCCCTTACGAGTGACGGAGTGATTAGCTAAAGATGGTATCTCTCCGGGATATTTCAGTAAAGCTCACAATAGAAGCTTATCTCTGCAAGGCACGTACCTATAAAATCCCTTTCTTCGCTAAAAATGATCCCTCTTTCGCCGTCTTTTTCCCCGATTACTCTGTCTCTATTTTGGCTCATTCTAGTTCGTGTAATTTTGACCAAGAGAACTTCCTCATAAGGTGTTACAATATTTGCTTGAGTAACAGAGGCAATAATGCAAGGTCTGTTTATTACCTTATACACTCATCAACAATCACTTCCCGTTTGACACAAAAGGCTTACGCACACAGAGCTGCGTTGTACCGTCAACAAATACACAACACATGTTTATGTGTATCAAGATCCTGCTCACAGAGAACCTGCTACGTGTAAACATGCGCTGATCCAAAGCCAATTAGCGATTGATAGCTTAACGAATCTATTTTTGCACTGAACTGAAGTGAGCCCTATTAAGGTACCGTTATGTCGGCTCCTGACACTGCATCATCCTGTATAGGGGTACTAAATTATTCCAGCTGTCGTTTAGATCGACAAAAAAGAGTTTAATCGTAGTCCTCGGATTTGCTTTAAATCGAGTACGCATGAATACAGCTACACAGATAAACAACGACAACGCACAAGCAGAAAATGTTGACTTATTACAAAATCTCTTTTAATGCGGATATATATATATGTGTGTGTGTGTATCTGCAGACATTTAGTTTGTCAAGGTATATGATCACCTTCCTTCAACGTGCTTCCTATAGTTACAATGTAATTATCAAATATAATTAGTATTTTTTTAAATGTACAAATAGTAAACAGCGCGTATTACTCAATTCCAAAACAAATCGCTTGCTTAGCACAAGTCAAGAAAAAGTAACTATCCCTTACGATACGAACTCGATTGCGTACGTGCGCCGGTCTTGGTGCTAGTCATTGTAATGTAACTCAATCCTTCGCTGATTCTGACCAAGATTTCTGGCTATATTTATATTTATCTTCTGCCGGGTTATCGTAAAGCTATTTTAGTAACAGTAATGATGAAAAGGTAAATTATACACCGTGAAAAGATTCTATCATATATACACTCCTTTCTACCACTTCTTTCTCTTTTACTCCGACGAAGGACTAGCGTCCGAAACGTCAGTAAGTTTTTTCATCTTTTCACGGTGTATAATTTACCTTTTCATCATTACTGTTTCATTAGAAACACCGACGCAGCTCACACTAGTTTTAGCTAGTTATATCCTTTTATTTTAGTAACACAGTGGGCTGATATGGATGTTTTAAAATCAAATTCTAGAGGACTTCGAAAGAATTCCTCTATAGTCTAAGAGCTGTTATATGTTTTCCGTTTTCTGTTTCAATGATAGAGCGTTATAAGCTGCGAATTGTAAAGCATGTTGGATTTTCTAAAACAAATGGTATGCGAAGCTGTCAGAAATTTAAAATGCATTCACGTGCCATGCTGCCCTGCCGTTACCGTGACCGTTAGTGATCATGAGACTGCACCGTACCTGATTGGATGACTAGTGATTTCGCGCATCGTTATTGGTGCAACAAGAACCGCCAAGTTAGACGTTCTGATGTAATGTAATTCAGAAAACCAACAATAAAAGGGGAAACAAATTATTAAAAAAAGCAAACAAACAATCGATGGATGTGTGCATGTATATAAAGGTCTTCGTGGGCTTGTTTCCTTTTCAGTTTTGTAGTAGGCGGCAAAAATTGAAAGAAAACTGAAAAAAGGAAAATTTTTGTGATAATTCATAAAATATAAATATTAAATATTTTCAACTAACTCGTTTCATTTGTTGCGAAAAGTCAGCTATGGTTTTGCGGCTTTCTAGCGAACTTTAAATCGAGCTAAGGCCAAACCAATCTAAACTGATGCCTAGTGTAATCCTCTAATAGTCCAATGAGTCAACAAATCTCCGTATCCTCTATCACTAGCTTTCTTATTTTTGGCTATTTATGATTACGTCTTTATCTTGTCTTTGTTTTGTTAAGCTAATTTTGGTTTTGACTTTCTGGCCAGTCAAAGACACATCGATGACACGACGACAGGTCTCACTATCTGTTTAATTAAGGCCGGCGCTGGGACCTTAGCTCTGGCGTTCGTCCTTGGCTTATACGTTTGATTTTAGCGTACAAACGTCGTATGACTCTTCACTTGTAGATATTTACAATGCGTGGGATAAGTAACAGAAGTGAAAGACCTTTTGAGACATCTTTAGAGTCTAAAAATAGAAGGCATCGAAGGTGCGTAAAAATACACTGACGAAAACCCGAGAGATAAAGTCATAACATCAAAGAGAAAATAATCATGATTGGAAAATCGGTTGATAGTTGCTAGGCTCACATGGGATGGTTATCATTCACCGAGAGAGATAGCCCACACGACAAGATTAAACAGTTAGCTGTCACCAGACCAGTCAGCTTGCTTTTGTGTCCCCATGCGTAATCACGAAGGCTACTGGTCCCGTGTTTACAATGGTAATGCGTTTGCGAATAAAGTGTTGATAAATACAACTCAACGTTGACGTCAACTGTACTTCTAATTACTATTCATCAATTGAATTTGGCAATTAATTCTGTACGGATTATTCAACGAACACGAACGACGAGGTCCTTGCGTGTGTGACCTGTTCGAAAAGGTAAAAAAGAGCCTTGCTGCGTAAAGAAACAGTGGATTTATAACATAAGGTTTTGTTGGATGGTACGGATGTTTCAACGATTCTAGGTAGGTTAGTACGCAAACCTCTTATTTGATGAGTTCTTCTTGGAAAATGTTTAGCAGAACGTTTGCTGTTTACCCTATTAAGCATTCCTAAGGAACCAAAAGGTTGTCACTATAAAATGTAATAGTCTGAAAGACAAACTTTCTACACTGGAGCCAAATCTCTGGCAAAAGATTTCGAGGTTTATTGCAGGATTGACTTCGTAGTTTTTGGCACCATGCAAGGCTTTGTTCAAAACTGAAAGAAGCAGCACGCGGGTCCATCAAAATTTTGGCTGTTTTTGTTTGTTTTTGCCAATTGCTTGTTCCGTTGTAGCCAATATTGTATTACCCTTTTTGTACATTTTTCATGAGCACCAAAATGTTATTTTAGAATCGTTGATGAATGTGTTGGGATACTTTGGCCTTAGGAAATCTTACTTGGGATGATAAACTCTCGTTTGACCAACAACCGTAAAGTAATCAGTATAGAGGTAATTCAGTGTGGATGCAAAAGGTATCAGATATCGCCTAATTTCATAATCCAAAAGAGTTCAGCTCACAGCTTAGTCTAATAAAATGTAAGTCATTAATACTTGTTTCACTACGAGTTAAAATCATGATAGAGAAAGTGGTTGGGAGGTATGAGAGCAAGTGATCCTGACAACTTGTTTGAAGGTATTGATGGTAAAACTCGTCAAACTTCGAACTGATCCTCAAACATGTCACGGTTAGTGTCACATTTACTGTTAAGGGCAGTAGAAGCCGATAAAGAGCCTCAAGCAATGCCTTCATTTCATTTAGACGATCTAATACGGAGATTACCAATGTTGCTGTGTGTAAAAACCTGCAGGCCAAATAGTTATTAATAATCAGTTCCCCGCTGATAAAGTAATTTCTTTTAAGTCTTCTTTTGTCTTTTTGCTACATCGATAGATCTTTCATCACTAGGGAATCTAGTTAACTATCACAATGATACTTTATTAAATTTCAATTTACTGATTACCTTGCTCTGTATAATTTTTCTTTTCTGCAGAGCTCCTTTGCTTTCATTTTTGTATTTTTTTATTTGCACTAGCTTTGCGAGGTTTTTTTAAGCATATCATACTGGCCCTTTGTAATCACATTAAATCTATCTTAAATCTCTTGCCAGAAAGTAATAAAGCCTTCTTTTCACGTCAATGTTTTCCCTTTATATTGACAGTTCATTCAATTTTCTTTTACGTGCTTAAGCTTTTAGTTCGATTTTAGCCTGACTTTGAATAACTGAAATCTCGTATATCTCGAAATCCAGAGAAGCAAAATGACCAAGAATAGGAACAAAGTTGCCATCCCTGTATCTATTGATTCCTTTAACACATGAAAATTAATTAATTATAGCGAACTCGCTATCTTGAATGGATAGTGCGTCATTTCCTTTATCGAACTCTCTTATTCTTTTTATCAGCCGAGCCAAGATGCTTCCAGTTTACTGGAACTTACAATCTTTTATCTGTTAGAAATTCTTAGTTTGAAAAAGAGATCGCAACGACGAAAGATGTAATTGCCATGATGGAGGACTGAGCATGAAAAACAGGACTTACAACTCATTTAATTCATCCAACATGGCGACTATGACTTTACTTGCATGACTAGATTGTTTTGGCGTTTCTATCGAAGGATTTTCCCCCACATAATAATTTAAATGATAATTACTTTTTATTCGCTTATCGTTGATTTTCAGACCTAAATGATATCGTGAGAAATTATTTAAGAAGTTTAAATGACTTCATCGAAGAATGTATATCGAATTGCACTTGAATAAACACGAAGCAATTCAAGGCGATGACGTGAATTGGTTGAGAACGAAAGAGGCTTTAATACTTCGTAGTTTTCCCATGTCAAGTCCACATCAGCTTTGTTTAGTTGCCTTTTAATGACCTACATAGAGAGATAAAGTAGAGCGGATGCAATTAAACCGTGAAATAATATCAAGCTAAATACTAAGTTATAGTATCTATTTAGTGACTAATAATTGCTATCACTCAACAGGAACATTCATCATACAAAGACAATTTTTTTGTTTAATAAATGTTCTGGTTGAGTAGTGTATGCATGTAAGTAAGTATTAACGGATTAAAGATTAATTTCTGCTATAAAATATGGTTGGATTGATTAGAACACCCCTGGCTCGTTTTACCTCCTTCCATAAAATCAACATGATGTGAGCAGCGTGCATGGAGCGAATTACCTCACAGAAGAGCCTAGCCTGCGTAGCGGCGAAGGCTAAGACAATCAGCATGTGAGTAGCGTGTATGGAGCGAATTACCTCACAGACGAGCCTAGCCTGCGTAGCGGATAAGGCTAAGACGAGCCCTATGCCTGAAGTGATGGTCGTAATACATAAGCGACAGGCCATACTAACAGCTTCACTAGTGTGAATACACTCGTAAGGGAAAAACTATGAGAAATCACGAGTAAGAAATAAAAGAGTAGTAACACAACCACAGTAGCAGTACAATGAAAGGAAACTACAACTATTAACTATTTATCGATAATTAGACCGTCTTTTTTCTATTTTTTCCTCTAGCTCTTTGTTTTCCTTGGTGTTATAAACTGTTTGCTGTGCTAAATATCATAACACATTGCAATGCTCATACTATTAGTACTAACACTACTCAGATTGCCCTGTGTCATTTGCTGACCCCTTTTTTCATCGGACAATGTCTTCTTTTCGTGACGTCAAGGCCTGAGAAGCACCGGTACATACCTGACTCTATCTTTCGAAATTGTCATGGGTTCGCGTGTTGGTGTTTACATAGCGGGATTTTATCAACGCCCAAACGTTTAGATACTTGCTAAGATACCAGCAAGCTAAGGATATCATCCAATAAGACAAAGTGTTTTGAATCAGACCTTCGTGGAATAGCTGTGGAGATCTGTCTATGAGATAGGGGATCACTGCATCTGTGCATTATGTACAACGTTGCAGAGTCTTTGATTCATCACGTTAAAATCCGACAGGCTGACCACCACATCGTGATCAGGCTAAAGTAATAATCCTGTGCATGAGAGCTGTGATCCTTTCAATTCAGCCAGACTTATCACTGACTGCTCTTTGCTCTGTTGCAGGATTCGTTTCGATGCAATGGAACGACCAAGAAGAAACAACAACGGTAAGTATCATCAGTAACACTTACCGGCTTAACCCTCAGTACGTTTTTACTATCGATGCACACTTTGTGAGCCATAGACATACAAATTTTGCCACGAATCAGAGGCTATAGGAATAGGCTAACAGATTTAAGTCTAAAGCGGAACGATGTTCCACTTGCGAAGGAATTTGATTGGAATGTATGTTTGATTAGAGATCAGTCACTGCTTTTTGTTTTTCTTGGCTTGCTTTAGACGTCGGCTTCATTTCTCATCGCTCTAAAATTAGTTCCTGCACAAACAAAACAAAATTATCTTCAAAAATATATTACAAAGCTCGCTATCTTTATCTTCCCGAACAGTTAGACAATTGGATCGAATTGACGGGGTACCTTTCGAGTGTGCCCTATCAAATTGCTGAAATGAAACTCTCACCTTGACTACTTTCCTAACGACCTCTTGTACCAAAGGCTTAGCTTTGCAATTAAATAATCTTATTCGTTTTGACTACAGATTACTCAAATAACTCTTAACGATACAGGCGCAAGAAGATATCTGGACACATTGACCTAAGCTTGTCCTAAAAATGAAACCATAAGAATTCTGTATAAAAATGTTGTTGTTTTAAAATTGGCTCTTTATTAAAGTTGTGGATATATAACATGTTTATTGTCGAGCTGTAATATTTCAAAAGCCTTGAATGCATCTAAAAACCGAGGATTATTTTCTTGAAAAGAAAGATCAGTGAATGCGAAGATGACATCGGACGAGAACTTAAGAACATTTGCCAAGCGCGGTGCATTCTTTTCTTTGTCACAGTTTGATAAGAGTGTATTGAATTCCGACTGCGGATCCCCAGATGCTGGATTTTTCAGTTATACACTGGGGAAAATGTCCTTATTACTACATGAGTAACACAATCTCGCATTATTGACCTTTAGTGTGTCAGGAAGCTCTTAGTCTCGTGAACCATTGTACGATACAGATACAGTAAATGCTGAGCACATATGTCTTTGGATAATAAAGAATGAAGCTTAAAATACCCAAATCGAAGCACTTTTACTTTATGATTTCATTTCTATCACATAAAAAAAAGATAAATTTCCTTTTGAAAAAAACGAAGCGACAATACATTTCCACATGTTTTGCACAACAAATTCATAATCCATAATTCATAATCCTTCATAATCCAGGTTAGAAATTATACAGAATTGATATGACTATATATAGACAAGAAGGCTAAACTCACTGAACAGAGACTTCCATTCCCTTCATGGCTTAATCAGTACACAGGGATTGATTAGCTAAGACAACAGGTGTATAGAAAACAGGGACTAAGATTAATTACCAAATGCATTTTTACAATATACTTAAATCCAAAATGGCGCAAGAGAGAGCAAGTGAAAAGTGTATCTTTGCATTGAAACCAAATTATTTCTTTGCATTTGGCCCTGGATGCCTCGTTTTCATGTAAGACACTCGGCTGTGGGCCATTTTGGACTATGGTGTATGATAAACAAAGAAATAAGGATTCACTTAGTGCCTAGTCAAATTTATAGCACCAAAATTAAGCACGCTATGTAATTCGTTATGTTTCAGTAAACAAGAATAACTTAGATGAGATGTTGAATTTATTTCTGGGGGTTCATTTTACTTGCTGACGATAAATGTCGTCAATAATGACGTATATATGTCGCAGAGAGCATGAAAGTGATATTAGAAAGTATGACTGTTATTTGCCCTTCAAATACCTTCCTAACATTTGTGTTATGAATGGTACAGGTCTAGACGTGTCAGATATCAATGAGCTGCTATTACGACAAAAAGATGTTACTGAAGAAAGTGAAGAAAAACAAGACGAACCATTGCCCAAATATGGATCTGCTGATGAGTTTTATGATCTAGAGGAAGAGATAGGAAAGTAAGTCATTTATTTTAGATTTAAAGAATCACTTCTTGGCTGAGTAGTTTGGGGTAATGTTTGAATACAGAATTTAGAGCTTTACGTGGCAGCCTATAAATCAATCGACCAATTAATTTAATTAAAATATATACACACTTGTTTGGTCATCTTTTTTAATCTTGAATAAGGAAAATAATAACTTAACACTATTTAATGAGTTTTTTTATTTGATAAGTTTTGGAATGACCATATTGAAATGTCTTTTTCATTTGAGCTTACGCTTTTGCAATTTCGAAAGTCATAGGAATAAGATAGTTTGTTTGAGTAATAACTGATGATGACCTTCCTTAACGTAACCAGCAAAACCGCTACTTGAATAGATATGAACTATCATCCAAATGCCGTTGTTTAAACTATAGGATGGTACATACTGCGTCCATATGGTAAAGACTCATATATATATCATCCAAGGATCGATGTGTTTATTTGTTGAGTCCGAAGCGCTCTATCATATGAGTTTATTAAAGCTGGCAAGATGGAATGAAACAGCTGGAAATTTTAAGCTTTACTAAAAACATCCAATAAAGGTGACTGTGACTTGAACCACCCAAACATTGAAAGGCTAACAAACACACTTTGAACTTCAATTGAAGGCCTTTTGAATAACCGTTAAAAAGGAGGAAGACTACTAATAAAAACGGATCAAGAGAATGAGAATTTTGATGGAATTTTGACTGAAGGATTCTGGTCAAGTATAACGGATGTTAATAGACAGAAACATTGTATAAGGTAATGAAGTCAGAGTTTGTATAGAAGCAGAGCAATTTCAGAAAGTTAAGGAAAACGTAACTGAAATTGTGATATAAAGATCAACGATAACGTTGAATTGGTTAAGATAATAGAGTTTGAACAGAAGCAGAATGACCGCAGAAAAAGATGATCTGAGCAAAACCCGCGACTTCGTCATCCCTCTGATCGTATTTTATTCAATTACAAGCATTTACTGCAACCATTCTCAATGGTCTTGTCATCTTCACAATCTGGAAGACCCCTTTATTACAAACACCCTCAAGGCTTCTTCTCTGTAGTCTTGCACTGAGTGATCTTCTAGTTGGAGCTATTTTACAGCCCGCAGCTATTACTTATCATATGTTGGCCTTAGTGAAACTATTCGAAGTGCGTGCCAGAGTGTCTCTGGTAACCTCACATGTTAGTTATGGCCTTGCTACCGTTTCCTTGACTAATCTACTTGTGATTGCGGTTGACCGTTATCTCGCTATTAAAACCAAGCACAGTTATAAGTCAATCATGACCAAGAAAAGAACTTTAATCTCTATCATTGTGTTGTGGACAGTTCCTGGAAATTTCATGGCAATACTTCGAAATTCCGATAAAGGCAATGAATCCGAAGAAAGCACCAAAATAGTCATGGCGGTTTTGGTCATTTTTCTTCTGACCATGACAGCATTGTATGCCTCTTGCTTTTACCTTTTAAATAAATTGTATTCACAAGTAGAAAATGTCGCAGCACAGCCTCCAATAAACCAATCAACATCTGATTTCAACGTTTGGAAGTACAAGCGTACTCTTATTACCATGGCGATGGTCTTGGGACTTCTTCTACTGTCATTTTTACCTCTTACTATACATTTTTCTGTCAGTACAAGAAGTCAGGTTTTCGCTAATCCCTGGAAATTGCATGTGTGTGAGAGTTTTGTGATTTTAAACTCGACTTTGAACCCGATTTTGTACTTGTTTCGGATGAGAGACCTTCGGCAGAGAATGAAAAACATCATTTGCACCTCTTAAATGTAGATGTTCTTTGATAGATAGATATAACAATTTGACGGAGCACATTTTTGTAAGTTACCAAGTTTCAACTATCCCTCTCATTTTGGACAAATGAAACACGAAGAGAAAAATAATTAAATACATGGACAACCCTTGATTAATCGAGGAACAAATTCAAAGAAAGGAAAGATGTTGTGCAAAGATGATTTTAAACTCAGAACTGGATAAAATAGGAAGAGTTGCTCGCTTCTTAATTGATGTAGCGAGCTAATTACTGCGGGATGCAAATACTTTAATAATGTAGACTTCAGGTGCGGTGAAGTACATTGAAAATCAAAAAACATATTGTGAGGTTTTAAACATATAAACATTTTTCTAAGAGACTCATGATCGACTATATGGCCCAATATCGCACACCAAGGTACTGAAATACATTACAAATTCTACACACATTCTGTATTACGCTGCTACCCTAGGAGGATTGGCGAGTGGCCGGTAGAACTTCGTGGAGCGATAAATTAGGACTGTTACAGGACAGCTGCCTACCAAAATAAGGTTGGCCGCTTTTTCAATATAAATTTATTTAATTAGATTTTTAATTAAGTGCAAAACATGGCCTTCCTTTGGATAGCATGTATTGCTCATACCTTCCGTAATCACTGTTTCTGCGATATGAGCTTTGCACCTTTTTCAAAACATAATAGACAACTCATGTTTATGAGAGTGAAAAATGGCCACTCTCTGGCTCTATTTTCAATCCTTTGTCCGCCAAAACCATCATCATCGCCATCATCATCATCATCATCATCATCATCATCATCATCATCATCACCATTATCATCATCATCACCATTATCATCATCATCATCACTGCATCATCGATCATCATTAGCACCCTAACCATTATATTAAAATTATAAAAGCGTTCAATTTTAGAGACCACCACAAGTAGACGCTACTTCTTATCATTCGCCAATCGTCTTATTCTCGTCCTTACCAACATTCTTGTGTAATTCCCGTTTTTGCTATTCTTATTCCTAGGGGTGCATATGGAATCGTTAAAAAGTGTATTGACAAGCGTACGAAGCAAGAATGTGCTGCAAAGATCGTAAAGACGTCGAATTCTAAAGTGCGGAAAGAAACAATGCGAGAAATTGAACTGATGATTAAACTTGAATCTCACGAAAAGTTGGTGGGTTTACTGGACGCCTATCACACGCCGTTTGAAATCGTTATGATTCTAGAACTGTAAGTGATAATCTTATGGAAAATCTTTCGTAAGGGAACCCTTCGTTTTTTAAACTTCAGTTCCGTCGATTATTTATGTTAACCTATGCAATCGAGCAGTTGGATAAAGCTATTTCAAGAAAGGATCTTATGAAGATTTTGTTGCATGTTGCATTTTGAATACCAAGGCCGAAATGCATTATGGGAATGTAAACCCAATTACACCAAACTTTGTCTCCAAAGTATATTTTATTTTCTTGTGTGCTGACATTATTTACATATGAATATAATACATTCTAAACTTGGTAAACAGCATGCAACATGTAGCACGCAACATGCAACAAAATCTTCAATAAACGTTTTTGCCACCCTGTTTCGTATACTATCTTCCGACTTCATCATAAACCTTACTCCACCGCATCTCTGCAGGCGAGACAGAAATTAACCAATCAATCAGTCAATCAAACAATTAAACAAAATAACATTTCTGACAATATTGTAAAAAGTGGAGGGTAGATGTAAGGAACTTCCCTTATAAAAATGTTCTTTATTCGCGGGAGGATAAAATTCTCTATCGCGTCTTCTCAAATGGTGTTATCTTTCTAATCTTATAAGTAACTTTAACGTTTTTCTCTGGCAGCGTATCTGGAGGTGAATTATTTGAGAGAATCGTAGAGGAAGACTACCTAATGGAGGAAGATGCTATAGATTATGTTCATCAAGTACTGCAAGGACTAAAGTACATGCACAACAAAAATATAGTACACTTGGACCTTAAGGTGAGATATAATTTGGTTAAAAAAACCATTTGCACAATTGGGTCATGTAACCCAAGCCCATCAAACAAAGCTGTTCGGTAAAAAGATGCCCTTAAGTGGAAAGGGCGTCTTGGTTTTAGTAAGAAGGCGAACTTTGAAGTAAAATTAACATAAAATTATAATCGAATAATGTTTATCGGAGTAAAATGGAAGCAGTTTAGTTTCGCCTTACCCTACTCCCGTGGGTCATCAATTTGCGCGCGCGCGCTTTTTTCGTTTATTGTTTTATGATCGGTTAACAAAAATAACCCAACTAGGAATTTACATGGCGCGCGCGTTTCCCTCTCTTAATTATACCATCTTGCTGTAGTCCATGTTTATGGTACAAAACTACTATTTTCAACTGTTTTTCCTATTTGCCAAATCGACGCCGTATCGATACACTTCTCGATGCTCATTCACATATTGTTTTGGTTTGAATTGACAGCCAGAAAACATTCTATGTGTCAGCAAAGACTCTATGAACATCAAGCTTGTCGACTTTGGTTTGGCACAGCAACTTAAAGAGGGAGAAGATGTCAAATCTTCGTACGGAACCCCCGATTTTGTTGGTATGTTAAACGTTATTTCTTAAGCAATAATTTTTTAGCATTTTTGTTATGCTTTAGGAACTGTTATTATATTTCGTTAATCATTTTGAAGTAAATTAAGATTCAGATTAATTTTGGTCTTACACTATCACAGCGGTTTTTTTTCTTCCGTAATCCATTTTCTTGATCGAAATGCCTTTTATGGCAACCTTTTTTTAAAAACTTTACCAGTTGGATTAGAGTTTTTTTCTGTTCCGTATTTCATAATACGTAAGTGAGAGGGTCTTGACTGAAGGATCAGAAAATACTATGTACTTATTGACTGAGTTAGGTCGGGCCGAACGGGAAAATATTTTGCTCGAGGTGATGTAGTACAAATGACCGAGAGCCAAAAATTTTCCCGTTCGGCTCGACCTAATTCAGTCAATAAACATTTTATCATATGACCCTAAATGAAAAAAATATTTTTCAAATTATGTCAATATGGTCGCAGGATTCGACAAGGGCCCTGCTCACCCCATTTTCCCGGAGGTTTTTCTAAGAGAGCGCGCCCGGGCAGACACGGGTTTTATAATATTCCACGATCAGTCAAGAGGCGGTACTGAAGCGAAAGAGGCAGAAGCGTTTCCAACTTGACGAAATTAATTCCCACTGAAATTGGAAAAACCACAGGCTAACCACACTAATAAATGAAGGAAATACTAAATGGTGTCTTGTCTTTGCCTTTTTATGCGCGCGCGCTATCGATTTTTTGTCATCTCCCCTACCTCCCTTGGTAACAATTTTGTTTTTCTACTATACAATATAGTAGAAAAAGACAAAGACAAGACAACATTTAGTATTTCCTTCATTTATTAGAGTGGTTAGCCTGTGGAATAACTAAGGGTCATGTTACTAGGAACGTTGTAGGAGCATAGCAAAAGGGATTTTGCTTAAAATTGATTTCGTTTCAGCTCCTGAAGTGATTCGGATGAAACCCATTACGAAATCAAGTGATCTTTGGTGAGTTTTCGAAAATGCTCAAAAACATTAACATGAAACTTTAACTTAGCATGATTGATAACATAAGACATGGTTCACATATGTGGTACTTTCACTTTCGGGACCGGTCACTTATGTGATCCACCAGGTTATAGATAATGACCAGTCCTCAAAAGTAACTCAATTAATTGCAATCCTACTGAAAAAGTTTCCAAATACAAATGCAGATGTCCATAAAGCTATATGAGTAAAGCAATTTTTAAAATTTAAAAAAAAAATGTATAAAGCAAATGTGTATGGAAAATAGGTTTAGATCGTGAACGCTCAACCCGTGACTATCATTAATACTGGAATGTTTGTTGCCGTTGCTGCCCTTCATATGGGATGCATACCAATAAGGTTCTTATCAAACACATTGGAACCAGAATTAATAAAGGATTATACTTCCCTCTTAATTAACTCTGTTGAAATCAGGTTTTGGTGGACATACTTGTCAGGATATGTTAAATGAATAACCCCATTTGATAATTGGTTAAAATTAGATGCCTTGCTGGTACTGTTTGTGTGTTGTGTGTGATTAAGAATGGTTGTGAAGCAGATTCCACCCGTGCAAAACATTATCGTGATATAACTACATCATAACGATTATCAGAGTTACTCGAAAGAGTATAAATTTGATTGGTGATGGCTGTGCCCTGCAGCTAACCAGACATTGATGACCAGTCACGATCGTCCTCTCCGTATACATGCATGATGCCAACAGTGATAACCCTTAGTCCTATATAACTATTATGCCTGGAATGATTATCAAATCTTCAATTTCAACATGATTAGAAGTTATTGAGCAAAAGTTTGACTTCTGTTTTCGTATTGATAGTTTTCTTGTTTCCTCTTTAGGAGTCTTGGGGTAGTTACTTACGTATTGTAAGTATACTGAAAAATTATGCTGAGAAGCATTGCACTTTTGTTAAATAAATCTTGTCTATTTGCACACCGAATACACGATAGGACATTTGCATTATGGTGTCAATGACTACTGAAAACTACCAAAATTTAAATCCTTTGACTTTGTTTTCCTTGTTTTGGTTCAGTTAATTTGGGAGTGGTATTTTGGTAGTGGTAGTAAAGACATTGTGCAAACGGCCTATTTCCAACTTCCAACAGCCTATTAGTGGGATGGCCCTCTTTTTGTTGTCAGTTGTTTCGTTATGTTTTTAATCACTTTTCATATTGTCATGTTTGTGGCGTTCATTTCCCTTTACATTTCTCTTCTTTTCTCATTTTTTCGTCCTTTATCATGTCCGCGCCCCGTTCTTTGATAGACGTACTCTATTATCCTTTCCCCTGTTGCTTCTTGCTTCCCTTCGAGGTCTGCAAATGCAAGCATTCACCTAAATTGAGGTAGAGAGCACCTCCCCGTGAATTAGTGAGTGCCACCTAGCGCAAGTATAGTGATTGCGTTTAATACTTCATCACTGTAAAATTAATCGGAGTATTTTCCCTTTTGATAGATTGAGTGGTCTCATGCCATTCTCTGGAGACAACGATAAAGATACTCTTATCAAAGTGGCAAAGGCGGATTGGGACTTTGATGATGATTGTTTTGATGAGTTGTCGGAAGAAGCCAAGGATTTTATTGAAGATTTGCTGCAAAAAGAACCCAGGTACGATGAATGTTTTTTAGTAGACAGCGGTAGCATTTGACAGATATCGCAAGCAGCGCCACCTTTGTTTCGGAGATTTAACATAACATTTCATAACGTCCCCTTGTACTGACATATACAACCAAATAACTCTTGAACGCAATTTAATTTTTTTAACAGTGCTCGCCTAACTATAGAGGAGTGTCTTGTACATCCATGGATTGTGGTACGTAAATGTTAGGTTTCCTGTCTGGTTGCTATTGAGATTATTTAAATAACGGTTGTCTTTTTGATCGTTGCAGAATCAAAAAAAAGTAGCCAACAAAATCGATACCGTGAAACATAAATCGTTCCTGGCTAAAAGAAGATGGAAAGTAAGTGGATTTGGCTTTGGTATTATTCGTTTTTTGCACTCCTGCGACCAGGAGCTTCTGCTCCGGTAATGTTTCTCGCATGTTGCTCTAATAGTCTCCTCTGGTGAATTGAAAGATAGACATATAAATACTTAGATGTGTTCCCCCTATTATCTCTGCTATGTCAAGATACTTTGAAACACATTATTTTCGTAATGAGCTTCACAATTAAACGAAATATAGAACCAAAATCATTTTTTGTGCTTTTCCTTAGAAATCCATCAACGCCCTTGTGGCTGTACGGCGTATCTCTTCCTTGTTACCTGGCCTAACTAACCGTAGGCCTTCCATGGATTCTGCCATCGAAGCTGCCAGAAAGGCAGGAGCTCTTCATGATTCTGAAGAAAGAAAAAATTCTGTACCAACTACGTTCCCTATAAGAAAAGGAGACGAGAAGAAAAATGGACTTTGCGTTGATGGCGAGAAACTTCTTGATGTCAGGCGACCGAGATCTAGCACAGTGGGTGGCGAAACACATCTCACTGTAGATGGAAGTGAGGGCACATTTAGCCTGGCGAAAGAGGATAAGATCAAAAAAGAAATAAATAATAATGATTCAAGAACTCGTAGCGGTTCGTTGCAGCAAAATTTATCGAAAGGCAAATCAAAAAAGGAGTCTCCATTTCCAGTGCCTAATGAAGAAATTGTCTTAAAGATCAACTCTAAGGATCTTCATTCAAGTACAAATTACGAAAGAAGTACGAAAGGTCTTGATCTTGCGATCACTGAGGCCAAAACTGTGAACATGAGTCACTTACCGAATGAGGTGACTGTACAATTAAGTAGTAATTTGGATCCCGATGATAGTGATAAAATTCCATCGATTGTATTAAATGACGAGGATTGTCCTCTCTCACCAGACATCGCATCTCCAAGAAAAAATTCCTCAGAAAATTATTTCATGTCCCACGAAACAATCGTGGATAGCTCATCGTATATTGTAGACTCGTGGTCTATTCGTGAATCACGGCAGCATACGAACGCTGAACATCGAAATGATCCAGATTCTTCCAAGGTGTGTACTATACGCACGGTAGATCAGAAAGGACAAACCATTACGGTAAAGCTTGATGGCTTCAGTTCAGTTGAACTACCAGCGAACAAATCAACATGTAGCCAAATGAGAAGGGCGTCCACTGGATCAGAGGCAATTGAATTTTTTCAGCCTAAGATAAGTTTAGGCTAATATTAGAAATTACTTGGAAAATATTTTTTGCACAGTCAAATATGTACACTTGCTTGACCAGAGGTTTCAAAACTAAAAGGCCTTGGAATGTAGCTGCAAATGATTGCCAGGAAAGGTGATCTAAAACTTGGCGTCTCCAGCATTGACGTTGATATGACTTTATTCTGACAGAAGGGTTCTACTGTAAGACTATACTATCATTTAGTGTTGCTCTCTTTTCAAGGGCACCCAAACACTAAACACTATATTAGTGATATATTGTAAAATATATATTATTTGGATATTATCAGAATTATTGGACATACAAGTATATTATATGCGCCAAATTATCTATATCTATTTGGTTTTGCGTGTTACAAACTTACGAACGTTATATGCCTTGACCTTGATTCAGCCGTGTCTATGACAAGCGCAGAGTATCTTGAATGAGAAATGGCTATTAATGTACTAACAAATGAAAATTGTTAACCACTTTCTATACAATCCGATCGGCTTGCATCAGGTGAGACTGCAATAGAGAGTAAATTGAGGTACAATTTATAACGTTAGAAACAAGTTGACTAGTAAACAGATGTCCATGGAGTGGTTTATCGTATTAGTTGTCCTCCACATTGAGCTGCTTTAGGAGCTGCTGCATGGAGTTTGTAGGTAGTTAACGTTCTTGAATATAAAGATTACACATCTTCTTTTAAGTGACTCTAGCTTCTATTAATACTTACTGGCTTTAAATTAGCTCGCCCTAGCTCAAAATAGTTGATTGAACCCACGCACGCTAGATTGCAAAAAACTACTGTTAAGAAATAGAATTAAAGTGACGATATGTTTAAAAGAATGTTTGTGATTTTACCTTTTTTTTACAACTGTTGTCGTGCTAAGTGCTGGTCGAGATAACAGTCGCGACCGACATTAGACTTCCGTCAATAAAATACTGACTAACCGTTAGAGTACAATACCATGTACCCTCTATTGACAGTAGACTATTGCCCATTTGTAATTTGCACATTTGTTCCAGACAGTTCACACATTGGATTCGCTTCTTCTTCAAGCTTTTACTCATTTGGCGTTGGGCATACAAAGGGTGGTTAATATGCAGAAAATACGACAGACATTTATGGTAAAACTACACTAACAGCTTCATCAGTGTAAGAATTACAAACTAACAAACATAAAGCGAGCCGGGAGATTCCACCTCCATTGCAAAAGGGATGCGCAAGTGTGGTTAACCATTGCAAGTGTGTCCTTTAGCTAGTTGAGTATAACTTCAAAAGGAGGATTTCCACGCATACAAGCTATGACATTTTCTCTAGATACCTATCTCTGAATCTCTATAGTATTGATTAGGCAAAAACCCTCTAAGAAGCGGAAGGTATTATTAAAGTACACTATCCATAATCATGCAGTGAGTTGGTGAGACAGTGGTTTTCAGTGTTCCTAATTCGCAATCTTGAATTATTGGGCGTTGACTTTCGCTTTCCTCGAATGCAGCATAAAGATCGAGACTAGCATGCCTTTGTTAGTCACTTTGATTTCAGTGAAGATCAATAAAAAATTATTCTAATTCCTAGAAATTTTAGAGCAAGGAAATCTTTTGCGAAATCATTTGAACCTTTACACCTATTACGTATATTGTATCTTCAGTCATAACCAGTTCTTCTATTAATTAAAGTTGAGTCATTTTTGTAGTCACCATATGGGTTCAAGGAATTCTTCTACGAAATCATTTGAACCTTTACACCTTACTACGTATCTTGTATCTTCAGACATAACCAGTTCTTCTATTAATTAAAGTTGAGTCTCTTTTGTAGTCACCATATGGGTTCAAGGAATTCTCCTACGAAATCATTTCAAACCCTACACCTCACTACGTATCTTGTATCTTCAGTCATAACCAGTTCTTCTATCAATTAAAGTTGCGTCTCTTTTGAAGTCGCCATGGCCAAGGATAATTTCTCGATCCTCAGCCTTTTCCTTAAGAGTACTATTGTAACGAGACTCACGATACAAATTGCACCCATTGCAATAGACAGCAATACATATACCGAAGAGTATACAATGTCTTCTGAAAGAAAAAATAAGATACACGCAATTACCTGTATTATATACATAGGCGTGCATGATTATCAGAGAAATGCTGGGGTATACCTATATCGCCTATAACTTGTGATGATCTTTATCAAAATGATAAGATGATATACGCAAAAGCTCATCAAATATACGTGTTTAATCCGAAATCTTTATATCCAAATCATGTGAAAACTGCAAGAGCCTCAAAAATACTACAAAATAGACCCTTTCAGCTTGGTCACTTCACAAATATGACGACGTTTTCTTATTTTAAACCATGTGCTATTCAATGCCCTTGAATAATGTTTCTTTGTTTGATTGACAACGATTAGAACTAGAAAATAATCTGATAAGGAATGTTAAAGTGTGACTGAAATGGGATAACCTCTGAAGTTTTATTATTTTATTCATTTTATTACCAATTTCGTTTTGCTGACTCTCAGACTTCATTTCATCGGCTAAGATGATCGGGCCTTGTGTGAATTCGTAGTCTTCCTGCAAGTCTCGTTTTTGTCTTTTACCAAGCGATGCAGCCGAGATACAGCCATGGGCACAGCGTGACGATGGGTTAGTCGCGTTACAGACAACGAGTTTGCAGTGAACAAAAATATAACTTTGTGAAATATCAACAAATTTGAAGGAGTTGAAGCTGAATCTGTTCTTGGAAGGTTCTGAGGGGTAGAACTTTATCGTCGGATCCACACTACAACTTTAAGAATTACAACAAAAAAGTCCATTAGTACTCAGATGTTTAAATTATTAATTTCTTGGTGGAAGTTTAATGTCGTCTTAATTTTCTCTTCATACCTAGGGACTAATTGAGGATATTTTTGATCTAGAAAAAAATCGTAAAATTTAAAACTAGGGCCATTTTTGGGGTATAGGAAAGCCAGTACTGATTAGAAAATTAATTTGTAATGAGAAGTCACATGAGAAGACACGTTATTATGGATACAGTACGACTCAGGCAAGAAATGTTATTGGGCCATTTTTGGGTGGATACAAGATGATAAAAAAGACAAGTCGACGGATTCATATTAATTGGAGCACACGGCTACCCTTCTCGCCTTTGAAATTATTTTTTCTTATTATGTTATCATGTTAATAAACTTTCTAAAAGTACCAAGTTAGGTTCATGCACATATAGATGATTTTTTAAAAGTCTTTTTCCAAATTAGTTAATGATCCTATGTTATATCATTGAGCATGTTTTGTCTGGTATGATGAAGGCAATTAACAAAAAATATTTAATAGATTTAATCCCTATGTGATATGTGCAGTCAAAATTAATATGAGACAAGCGATGCTTTCCCTCCTTTACTATTGGGAATCATTTGACCCCTTTGACAGCTTTGGCTCTTTGCCTTGCATTTGTCTTGCTTACTCACCCTTTTCTTATAACATCATACATAGTTTTATCATATGGGTTCTGGGAAGGTGTTGCGTAACATCTCTCAGCCAAAACAGCAAGGCGCACATCTGGTGAATCGACTCGAACTTCAATAAACAAAGGTTTGTTGAGACCAATACTGAGTGGAAAGTCACTCTCTTGGAAACCATGAGTGAAGGTCTCGTCTCTGTACAGCTTCATAGACAAGTCAAATTTTGATGAAGAATTAGAACCAGGAAGCAATTTTGATACCTGGAAAATCAGCACAGTTTTTCAATAATAGGATAAAATAAAAACTGTTACAGTCAGGCAGGCAGAATTCTAACTTGTTTACCTGCTGGCTGTTGGGGACACTAAGAAACTTTTCTTGGGGATACATTCATGATGGACATTGTGGTAGTTGACGTTGTAACCCGTTGGCGTTTTATTGCATTGGTCAACAAAGGCAAAGACATTGTATAGGTCAGCTAAAATTTAAGTACATTTGAAAGAACTTTTAGCTAAGGACCTACCACGACAGGAAGAAGTCCAAGGGTCGATGAAACACCTTCCTTAGAATAGAAACAACTGAATGGCACACTGATATCACTCAGTCTAGTTATCATTTCTTCAGTTTCTCTTTCTAGGACAGCGTTACTATAAACTACAGCCTTGGATGTGTGTCTAACGGTCGTGCCACATTTCATCAAAGGAGCAACTAATAAGAAATGAGTTCCATTTGATGTTGCTTGACAGCTGGGGTCACGCAATCGTAGAGAGTTTGCTTCCATGTCTTCCAGAAGCTTCATCTTAATGAGAATGCGCATTTCTCTCTTTAAACACTCAACTGTGGTCCCTCTTTTGACAACATCTTTTGACACTTAAAAATAAAATAAGAGTAAAATACACTTGTCAACCGTGGCCATAGTGGTTTTACAGCTGTACACGTGAGACTATAGTATCAGGGGCACCCTTGTTGGACATGGAGAAGGGGAAGAGGCCTGATGCAATTTATGAGTTTAAAATACACTTATTCATGCACAATATGTATTTGAAAGTTCCAAAAACTAAATACCTTCGTCACTCTGTACTTCCACAGTGATATCTGGGTCGTAGACATTGCCTCCCTGTTTAATCTTCAAGTTATATCTGCCAGTTGTAGCTGTTTGGTCTTTACCAATACCAAGTGATCCACTTGGACTAATAGTGTATTTCTTGCTGTTTGTGTCAATAGCTTTACCATTTCGATACCAAATGTATTTTGGTAAAGGGTGACCGCGAATGAAGGTCTTGATGAGAATTGGGTGCTTCCTGGCTCGTACTCTCATAAGGAAATGCGGCATTTCAAGAATGGTAACTGAAATGTCAGAATTAATAAGCTCTCAAAAGAATTGAATATATTGTGCTTACGATGGTACTCCTTCAGATAGTTTACTATTCGTCATGGAAAACCAAAACTGAGCAAGACGTACGAAGCCAATTTGTTAGATTATCGAGAAACAATATATTGATTCCACGTCCAAGATAATAAACATAGTTCAATGGCTCAATGGCATTCCTGGGGAATGCGGAAACTTTCGTCATCTTTACTCAGTGCATTAATCTCAATTTATCTTTAAGAAGAGTGGCACTTTCTTCGGTCAAATAGTTAAAGAGAAGCAGTGTCAAGCTTAACATTGAAAGTCATGGAATTCACTTGACTAAGATACAATTTTATACTTACAGTTGATCTTAATATTTGCCAATTTACTATCAATAGCTCCCCGGCAAGTATATTTCCCACCATCCTCTGCTGTCACATATTCTATCACAAGTACGTGGTATGGACCATTAGATCTGACATGTATACGGTCACTTCGGGAGTCTATCTTGAATCCATTTGGGTTATACCAGCCTTCAAATGGCTGATTAAAAACTCTGCATGTTCTCTTGACATTGCTACCAGACTTGATGTAATCTTCTGGTTCGTATATTGTCACCCCAGAATCTTAAAAAGTGGAGAGAGTTAATTTTGTGAGAGTAATTCTCATGGCTGAAAATAGCCCTGTTTTTAGCTAGAACATCATTTCCTAAGGAGGGCGTTACCATTAAAAACAGAATATCCAATACATACTTGTGGTACTTGAAGATGTAAGATGGGTGCATGTTTTGTAACAAGAGTTTGAGCAACATTTTTGCTTTTCCAGACAGTCGAAATCCTCCTGGCATAAATCCACTGCACTGGAAGCACAAGTACGTGGGATTGGTAAGAGCGGACACTTGCCTGGTTTGTCTAATGAAAAACAATTCCGTCATTAATTAAATCACTAATAGACCAAGTGACATTCCACTAGATGCTTTAGCCTATGATTTTCAAACTGGACTTATATTACATTTTCAAATGAATTACATTGTGCTCAGGGTTTAAAAACGACGTTAATTTGAGCGCGCGTGATTCTCTTGGTATACTTTACGGAGTGTCAACTTCCTTGTTCAAAACATTTGAATCATCCTTTGAAGGCAACGTATGTATAGTGCTGCCTGAGCCATCACGTCGGCCGGCATTACTGTGGAATTTGATGCTCTTCACATTTACATCCAGTGGAGGACTTTACGGGCTGTACCAGCCTGCTTTACATATTGTTTATATCCAAATGTTTAGTGCCTCATAGCCTGCGTTGGTTAGTCTTGAAGGAGGTAGGGAATTCGAAGGGAAGGTAAAGAAGGAGTGGATAGTGCCTGCCATTCGACGTTACCTCATAAGAATGGGGAAAGTATCCGAGGAATAAATGTGCAAGGGTTTAATAGTAGTATGTAACGTAGTAAATGACGCTATTATATAAATGGTTCTCAAAGGCAAAGATATAGATTGCATGATTTTAAACCTACCGAACAGTTGTCCTTTACATCTTCTTCTACAATTGTCAAAGCAACAGTACTTATGCCCACAGCCTATATCGTTCACACAATTATCAAATATGCTAGAACTACAACCTCTTTGAGTAATTAGGTTTTCTGCTTGCAGCGGGCAATCCTCTGAAAAAATAGAAATATATATACGAAATGAAAAGAGAAGTGAGAGAGGTAACAGCTTGAGGATACAGGGTTGAGTATACTGGATAACGGAATGTGGAGTCGCTATGTTAAATGCAAATAGAAACCTATATTGAACATAATTCGTTAAATGGAGGGCAAGACAAGGCAAGCCGTAGCTCTTTTTGATAAAAAAAGTTTGGAGAAAATTAAATCTCCACATCTTATGAGAGTTTAAAGGAAGAACTACTAGCGTTTATTACTGGTACCCCTCGCGTGCATTTTTAAAACTGCAGTTATGACCATTAGTTGTGCACGACAAGAAGACAGTTACCTGAAATAACGAACACTTGAATATATTCCAGCTGAGCCTGTTTGGTTGCATCAGATCTCACTGTAAGCTCATATGTTCCTTCATCTATCATAGTCACATCTTTGATGCTCAGTGATCCACTTGGGCTTATGCTGAACCGCCCAATTGTTGGGTCTATTTCACGACCATCTTTTTTCCAATTGTACTGTGGTATCGGAAAGCCCTTCACAGATACTTCAATGATACCTATCTTTGATTCTTCGATGAATTGCTTTCGTACCAGGTTTTCAAGTGTAACTGGTATTAAAGAAAGGAGAAAAGATAAGCTAGTTACGTGCGTATTTAGCAGTAGTATACTCAAACTTTGTTGATTGTGCAATGGGCCATTTGCAGGAAATAATGGCATGACTGTAACTGAATTTAAATCAACTATACTGGATTACTTTTAATGTCATATCCAAACCTTTCCATCCAGTAGAACCTTCCCCAATGGACCTTTGGCTGAATAGATTTGTTATCAAAGTGATATATCAGCACGACGTTGTGATTGTTTATTGCAAATGACCTATTAAATTTTAATTAAAAGCCCTCTTCTTCTGATCTCCCAACCTCAGTCAGTCAGTTAAGTAAACTAAAGCGGGGGCTTAAAATAATAAGATATTTTATATAGCGTTAATATCCGGACGTTCAACAACGCTTTACAATTTCCATAAAATTGTCCATAACAGAATTAACAGTTATTCACATTTATTTGATCAATACATGTTTGCTTTAATACATACATACTCATACATAACGTAACATTTATTTATTTATTTACTAATGGACTTGGTTTAAAAATTTTATTTAATTTATTTTAAAAATCAATTAAAATTATAACTAAGAGTTAAAATTTAGAAAAGACTTATTTGATTAAACTATACATTTGTTTTATTACAATGAATGGTCTGAACCCAGGTGAATGGATATTTTTCGAAGTAACAATATTTCTCGAAGAGATAATATTTATGTTATGATCATCCGGGTGGATGTAATCCTTAGAAGGACTGTTTGATGTGACTGACGTTTCGACAAGCTGTGCGGAAGTCATCTTCAGTCACTTTTTCTTCACTTGACTCTGAAGATGACTTCCGCACAGGTTGTCGAAACGTCAGTCACATCAAACAGTCCTTCTAAGGATTACATCCACCCGGATGATCATAACATAAATATTATCTCTTCGAGAAATATTGTTACTTCGAAAAATATACATTTGTTTTACTCATAAAATCATAACAACATTAGACTAAGATTAATTAGTTAAGATGAATTGTACGCTTGCTTAAATAGCCAGGTTTTAAGCTCCCGTTTGAAACTGGTAATTGATACAGAAGACCTAATATTTGGCGGGAGTCTGTTCCATATCTCAGGAGCGGCATTCGAAAAAGCTCTTTTTTCATATGTTTTAAGCCTGAAAGAACATTTGGATAAAAGATTTGATGATGCTGATCTCAGGGAACGAGCTGGGACGTATGGCTTAACAAGTTCACTAAGGTAGAAAGGGGCAGCATTATTTAGAGCCTTGAAGGTTAACAACAGTATGTTGAATTCAATGCGCTGCTCAACAGGCAACCAGTGCAAGCGAAAAAGAGTTGGAGTGATATGATCATGCTTGTGACCACAAGACACAAGCCGAGCAGCTGCATTCTGAACATGCTAAAGTTTTTGCAGTAAAGATGTTGGCAAACCATACAGCAAGGAATTGAAAAAAATCAAGCCTAGAAGATATAAGGGCACGGACAAGAGTTTCACATGCTTCAACACTGAGATATTTACGAATTTTCCATATATTCTTAATATGAAAAAAGCATGACTTGCAAATACAGGTGATATGGTTTTCCATAGACAATTTCTCATCAAGAATAACTCCAATGTCACGAACATTTGAAGAAGGAAGAGATATCATAGTCAGAAAACTTAAGAAAATCAATACGAGGTCTAGGACGATGAGCAGCCGACACAACAAGAATTTCGGTCTATCAGCATTCAATTTTAACTTGTTCCTAGTCATCCATTCATCAATTTCATTCACACAAGACTCAAGTTTGTGTTTTGCAGCCTCAAGTTCAGTCATTGAAGATGCTTCAAATGTAATATATAACTGCGTATCATCAGCATATAAGTGAAAATTAATGTCAAGTCTACGCAAAATATCAAAAAACCCGGAGGTTAATTAAAATGCCAGAAAGCCATTTCAACATCTTGCGTGGTACATGACGTCAGTGACCTACCAGTAACCAACCAGTAACTCTGTTTGCATATAATCCCTACCACGTTCTAGGGGTTCTCGCATTGCTAGTAAGTCTACAAGTGAGATATAAATCAATAGACAAAGCGAAGCCATTCAAGGACTCATAACCCATTTTAAAATAGTTTATACGCGCTAGAATCGCCAGCACTGGTGGATATGAAACTGCAAAAAGAAAGAAGGTTCAAACTTACATCGAACATGAAGCTTGTATTTATCCTTAGTCATGGTCCCACGGCAGGTGTACGTCCCACCATCCTTGACATGGACTTTCCTTAATAGAAAGGAACCACTGAGGTCTGTTGGCGTCTTTATGGTAGTAGATATTATCATTTTCTGATTGAGACATGATTCTCTGCCCGCTTGGTCCATACCAACCCTCAAACTGTTGATACTCAAGGTGACAGCCTATTATGATGAATTGACCTTCAGTGACGAGGGAGGTTCGTTGAGATATTTTTAGATAGGGTTCTGAAATGTTGAAGGAATATATGTTCTCATAATTGAATGGATTTACTTAGTTTTAAGGTGGCTGCCTACTTTTGAACGTGCGAATTGAGCCCACAATGAGCGCGCGCTCAAAAACCGCTGAAAAATCTACAAGATTTTATTGAAGAACCATACGCGTTTTTGGCTTCAACAGGCAAAACCCTCAAATTTTGCACGGGACTCTATATTTTTAAATAGCTCATTCGAAAAACCTCCTAAAATTCTAGGTTATATCAACATTTTAGAAAAAGTTTAAATCCGTAACACATGAAAAAATTGATTTTTGTAGGGATTTTTGCTCGACTTATAAGATTTTCTAATAGCACCGAAACTACGAAATATGATAAATCAATGTGTCTCTTTGTATTTTTGTCGAAAATATCCATGTATTATTGTAGAATGATTGACTAGCCTTCATTCGTGTAATCATATAGTCTGCAAATAACTATTATCTTATGAATCTTAATGTTTTTCTAATCACTTCCGGTTGTGTAATTTTTACTCCAAATGCTCGTGCATAGGCTTTCATTAAATGCTGATTATCTCGAAAACGAGCTCGGGACACCCTATTTTTCTTTCCAGACTTGGAATCAGCATTAAATTTCAATTCGGAAAATCGAAGTTTAAAAAAAAGTTTAAATCAATTTCGCAAAAGTAGGCAGTCACCTTAACTCAGTATAGGTCCTTTTTTTTTAAATATTGCATTTTGCTCGATAAGTGAATAGCTGCGTTACATGCTTTTCAAGATAATTTTCTACCATTCTCCCTTTTCTCCTCATATTCTCTACTTTCGCAGCAAAGACCTTCCTTTAACAGTCACTAGTGCGTCGTCTGATACACTCTAATTTTATCGATGGGACCACTTACTTGGTATAGGAGCAACACATCTTTTAACGCAGTTCGTAACACAACACTTTTTCAAGCCAGCGCAGTCTTTATCGGTTAAGCATTCAGCCTCTCTATCTTGACATATTTTCTCCCTTCTTTTGCTTGGACATTTCCCAGGTTTCCTTGCTGATAAGGAGAAGAGTACGAGACTGATCAGCTCTATGAATGTGTCTACTTGACCCGTCATGCATGGGTTACTAAGAGATGCACCAAATCGAAGTGTTTGCTTTTTAAAAAAATCAATTATACACAGAGTATTATCAAAGCCGTTTCAAAATTTAGATTCGCCTTTAGATTTCTTATTACAATTTCCAAGCAAAATGTCATGTGTAAAGGGTGGAATAGTTTTAGTGCCTATCAACAAACAGTTTCAGTGGATTCTCTATTTGTAAAGATTTCTGCTAATGAGATTATCATCATAATTGCAAAATATCTCGAAATTTCAAAAAGTTTCCAAACAATGATTTTCTCATCATTTTAATGTGAAAACCGGTCATCGATAAACTTTGAAAACGCTCTTTATGGTTTTTTTATTTTTTATTTTATTGATATATGTAAAATTAAATTAGTTGGGGCGAAGTAAGGCGAGATGGAATCACAGATAAAGTCAAGGCATCGACTCAGTATAATGGAAGACTTAAAAAAAACTAATGAAAATTCTATACCTCATTTCACTCTATGTTTTGGGGTTTCTATAATAAGTGAATTGCTTTAAACTACTTTTTTATGGTAAATTAATATTAATTTCATCATCTTAGTTTTAGCTTTGACACCCTTACCAGTTAGACCCCTCCCACCCTCCCCCCCCCCCCCCCCCCCCACCCCCCACCTCACTTACCTACTTACTTACATAAGACCGCCCAATATAGATGATATCACTATTAAAATCAGTATGTTAAATTTAAGTCTAAGATAGCATCATATATTTATACAAAGTCAAAAGGCTTTAAAAATTACTTGGATGCATTCAACAACTATATGTAGTTGGTGGGCAAAGACATTGCAGACATTTTTATATGTTTTATATGTATTTTGATTATACTATAATGACAAATATAGACGCAACATAATATGAAATTATACTCTCGGATATCATCGGGTCTGCAGGGTTATTTGTCTTTGAAGTATAAGACCGATAATCGCACAAACAGTGTCATAAATACACTCGAGGATTTGAAACAACGTAGGCTTTGTGTGATAAGTATCTGCTTCCACTTGCTTGCTTTTTGAAAAAAGATATGATTTACCCGTACGCCGTCGTATCTTAATCAATAGGCACGGTCATTTATTCTTACCATTTTTACGGCTTGGACAACTATTATTTATTAGACCCTCATTTACGCGCAGCGCGAGCTTCGATCTGTTTGATCAAGCACCAAGTCGCGCATGTATGCTGAGGCGTCCACTTCAGTTCACACATTCAGTTCATGGAGCATATACAGGAACATTTGTTCCATCCTTTAGATACACACTACGTGTCTCTATGCATTAACAAACAGTATATCAACCCCCAAAGAGAGGAAAATGTATATCCATCAAAGTAACGAAACTTAATATGATCATACAAGTATAATAACTGACTGTGAAACCAGTTTACAGTAACTCACCAAATACCATGTCACAACATTCAATCACCAGAAGGACGAGAAGTATCTTCATTTGCCATTCATTAGCCATTCTTTGCTTGTGCCGTTCTTTAGTTCGAAGCCTTGGATGTGTTGATGTAAATCCACCAATTAAGCCAGCAATCAAGTAAACTTTGGCGGCCAGTTTATAGTCGGGAAAACGAACTCCATCCAGGCATTATTCTCGAGGAGAAAGTTTAGACGTTTTGAAATATTACACCGATACATCTCTAGTGCCCCAGTGCCCTCTTAGACGTTAGTCATATTACTATCAATAAATAAAATAAAAATAAATTAAATAAAATAAACAGATGCTGGAAGATTGATCGTACTCTTGTTAAAATAACAGCTTCTCTAGAATTTGTCCGCTTATTTTTTTTATAAAGGAACATGAGCTGAATACGTGGCATTCGCAACTTTTTTTCATTTCCTCTTAAGCCCTAGTCTTCTCTTTGCTTCTTCTGTAACTTGATAGGGAGTAAACGTCTGAAAAAAGAAAATGGGTTCTATATACGAGATTCATAGAGTAGTTAGATTTTTAGAGTAAATGAAAAGGAGGAAAAATTCGTCAACCAAATAGAATCCGTCATTGTTTTCTACGCGTTAATAAATATATAGTAATAAAGATCAGCAGACACTTCCTGAGATGTATGGGGCTGGGTTGATGACGTTGGCTTCCAGTACACCATTATTGTTGGATGTCTGTCTGTCCAAGTTGACGGTTTTAATTATGATGTGACCCACCTTAATCGTCCATGCCTGGTCAACCGGCTTAGAATTCTGCTTGTCCCATGCAAAGAAGACAGAGTTTTTTAAATTTGTATTTATGAATTTTAGACAATCAGGACCATACTTCCAGACATCGAATGCTGAATCGTCGTATGGCAGCGCGAAGCATTTACGGCTACGCCGGAGATTTCGGCCCCGGCGATACCGCTATCCGTGGAATTACAGACTGATCAGGAAGCTGGGCCGAAGCCTAAGGGAGAGGTTAGTCGGCACATAGACCGTAGTTGATTAACCTCTTGCTATGACCAGCATACCCGAAATTTGGTTTGTGTCGCTAGAGCCTACGAACCCATGTAACTTTCTTTTCGATGTGGGATGAGTTTTCGGACACTTGGGGCCTAAAAACACTTTGAAAGGATTATTTTAATTTGGGTGGTTGGAGGGTGAGAAAAATTAGAAGCCAAGAACACAAAAACTGGGATCAACAAAACTGTTCTGAGTACAAGAAGGGCAAAGCCATGAGCATGCGCTATGAGATCTAGATATTTTTTTGGAAGTCTTGCACAATCACAACAAATTACCGCTATTTGTTCTAGTGAAGACTGTCTGTATACTGATTTTTTTTATTTGTTTGCTTCATAGCAGTCGTAGATGCATACCCAGGGTTCCAAAGGCTCCTATCTCCAGTCTTTCTCGGTCGTATAGGTTGCGCATCGTGATAGACGATCGACGGTTGTTAAGAAATTTTAACTGGTAATTTCAAACTTCAAACTGCAATACCGCAATGCACGTTTTACGAACCTATTAACATGTTTAAAAGTCTAGAGTAAAGTTTCTTAAGCCCTGCTGGGTCCCGGTTCTCCAATGGGTTTGGCTGTTGGGGAGATCAGATTAACGACGATGAACCAGTCATACAAATTTGAGGAGGAAAAGGGTATTCTGTCCGGTCACTTTCAGTGCTTAAGTTGATTGACACTAACGGTCAGTTTGATTATCCCTTCAACTTGTGTGGCGAGCAATTGAAAGGTTGTCGATAGGGCTAAACGTTGCTACTTGTAGACCTTCCAGAAACTAATGCTTCAGCAGATGGTGTCTCATATATTAAGTTTTTTATAAATTATTTTGGGTGCAAGGGTGACTATGCAATAGTTCATTCTTATCTTTGCAATGCATGAAGCTAGACGTGGACCTTGGATACTTTTAACAAGAGATTGCATGGATGTATCGGCTTAGAAAAAGATCAGCGAATTTATTTAGTGAATTTGTCATTTCATATCTATAAAATGTTGGGAATAAGTAGTAAGGATTCTGATATGTAGGGCTGCAAGCCTCTTAAGCCACCCCTTTCCCTCTCCTCATTTCCAGCCCCTGCTGTGGTGATGTGGTTTTCAGTACGTCTCAATCCAAAGTGTATCACCACAATTGAGAGACACAGACATCCTTATTGTATGACCCAAAGAATAAGCTACATTTGACTCCAATCGATTACCCTGGTGTACCTACTTGACATCAAGAACATACAGTGCTTTTATATAGTGCACGATACGATTTGAAAAAGAAACATTTTCCCATATAGATTCTGCCTTCAGTTCTTCATTATAGTCATCCAATTTTTTTGCCAAGAACGCCTCAAACTCCAATGTGATTGTTTTGAAAATGAATTGTTCAATGGAAGAGAGAAGAGAAGTAGGAGTAGGAGTAGGAGAAGAGGAAATGTGTGTGTGAGAGAGAAAGAGGGAGAGAGAGAGAGAGGTTTTTCTTTGCGTACATTAGAACATTCTTTTTTGGAAACCAAACGTGCAATATAGAGAATAGTACAAATTTGAAAAGCCCCAAAGATGTCACCTGAAATTTAACTCACAAGTTCCTAACCTAATTTTCTCAAAAAATTAAATAACCTAATAATAGGATTAAAACGGTTCACCTTTGACTAGACTACCAGACAATAATTAATTTACTTAGCTTTGTCTAGCCAAGAATATACCTTGCTCTACCCTCGCGTGCAATTCTGTGCAGAGGTTGTTGCTGGTGTCATAAAGGTGCGTGCGACTCTGCCCTGAATCTTACTCCTTTTGAGTTGAAGGTACCTCGAACGTGGTAGCAAAAGTAAAAGGGATAAGTTGTTCAGTTGCTGTTTTGTTGAAAATATCCTAATGGCTGGACATATAATATGTTGACATAACTCTACCAGAAATGCTAGTAAAAGCTAGTGTTGTGCTCTATCATTAATTGGTTCATGTCATGACTACTGCGATCGACGTTACCCATTCCAAGCTATAGAAGTCAATCTTAAATGAATGAATCTTAAAACAGTACTGACTATACTGAGAGAAAAGAATATATGAATCAAATATCATTAAAATCAGAAGGAACTGTAGTAGACTAGTGTGTCCTACAAGGAGTGGCTCTTTTACCACTCAGATAGAAACCCTGAGAAAAATTCTAGAAGCACAGAAGACAATGTTTCGATCCTAAATCTCGACTCATGCCTTGCAGCCTTCCCTCCTACACCACCCACAGTTTCCTTCGCTTTTTACAATTTAAAATAATTCAATATCTAAACAAATTCTCTTTTAGACGTTGCTCCAGCCATCATGCTATATTCAGCGTATAATTCCACTGAATGAGTTCTTGTGGCATTTTTGTAAATGTTTTCCATGCACAACGCAAGGAATACTATCTATATCTAAACTTGTAGGGGGCTATTTCAACAAAAGGAAAGGGTGACGAAGCGAACAGTAGGAGGGATATTCTGTACTAGGGATATTTGTAAGGTATTCATATCATCCATACACTTATTCCCAAAGGGGGGTCTCTTCAGGATTGCAGGGATTCTTTTTATTATTTGTTTGCTTTATTAGGAAAGTTTAAAAAAATACCCAACATAGCATGCACAGCAACATCCAAGAAAGGGTTTTATAAAAAGTAATAGACCTTATTCGTGGTGAGACAATGTTTTTCCAATTCAACGTGACAAACCTCTGGGGGAATGAAGAGCAATTGTTTTGCAACTTGTCGGGATATCATCGTTTTTCCTTTCGCATCCTTTGGGATACTCATGAATTTTTCGAAGAGTAAAAACAAAAGAAAATGAATCCTCTGGAGGTTTGTCACGCTGAATTGGGAAAACATTTTCACACCACGAATAAGCCTATTGCAATAAAGCAATACTCTTCACAAATCATTAGTAAAGGCCAGACACTGAGGGTGGTCACTGACAGGGTTTCTTTACTGCCTCAGTGTTTTTTTTTTGTTTTTTTTTTTACATCTCTCCGTTGCAGGGTGAGCTACTGTTAATATAGTAGGTAAGTAGGTAACCAATGCAGTCACTGCCGATCATACAATCGACAATTCAAATTTAGATATAGTGACATATATATCCTTTTGGTGCTTTGTATGTGTTAGAGAATCCCTTGGGGAATAGAGTTAATTAATGTTATAATTTTCAATAAAATAAATACTTGGATCAAATCATCAACAGTCCCTTTTTTGGCACATCTGCTGTGAAGAAGTCTTTGGTCTTGTGTACTCATCAAGGTATTTAAGTTGTGAATGAAGAGACAACTTAAGCTTGGAATTTGCCTAGTTGGTGATTTGTTAAATACCCATAGCTTACTAGTGTAACATGTATATACATGTATATATGAAGCGAGGATCTTCTGCAAACAGTGGCCAAATTAATTGGAGGCACGTTCAAGAAGAGCACTACTTGTATTAGATCTGACAATCAAAAGTTCTTGTGCAGATCAAGTACATTAGGAAGGTTTACTCTAGACTAAATATATGGATATTGTTTATAAATATAGACAGCTTGAGACCAATTTGATCATTGGATTTCAGGACTGAATGAAGAGCCGCAGGTCAAAGGTTTGTGTGAATCCACACCAAAGGGAAAGGAAGAAGTACTGCAAGAAGTTCGACAAGGATAAAGTAATGATTGATACCGAGATAAGAAACATGCCAAAATCATCAAGAAAAACTAACAATAAAAGGAAAGGAAGAGTAGAGTATTCCGGCAAAAATATTTTTAAGTTGAGGCTAATCTTTGTCAAACTATACCGTGGCTAACAAAAAATTATTACAAAAGAAATAACAGTTTTTTTCTCTAAAATAAATTGTTCCTGTTAGCCTTGCATACAAGAAAAATTTAAAGGGGTTCTAGGAACTATATCGTATATTAACATTTCTTAGCAAGGTTACTCATTAAAAGAAACAAGTACTAAACATTAAAAAAATGGCAAGTTGTCCTTGGCATAATATATCGATATTTAACGAACTGAAATTGTCAATGAACGTTCATTTTTATTCCAACTAACAGAAAAACTAGTAGACTTCTAGTTAGTTTGATTTATCACTTTAGTAGCTGTCCCATTCGTATGGAACTATGAGCCCTCTTTTCGTTTTTAGCGAAACACCAAACTCCTGTTTTAAAGTTATGGATCAGGCGCATACAAAACAGAAAAAATGGTCAACAGTTGAAACTTATAAGACGATAAACACGATATGGTAGGAAAACAGGCATAATAGGAGATGTACATGTCAAAGATATCTTACTTCGAAAAAAATAAAGAATTTTATTAAATAATTAAATTAGACTTTCAACAAACGTGCAACAAGTTAAATTCCTCCCTGCTAATCTCTGTATGAAAAGTTGATTGATGTTCTTTTAACAATTTAACGCTATACTCTCCTCTCTTTATTCTAATAGTTTGACCGACATCGCGGAGCACCATGAAAAGACTATTGAAACCTCTTGGGTTCAAATTTCCGGTGTTTTTGAAAGAGCCTCTCCCTTTTGCGTGTACTAGCTGAAGGTTTGGCCTTCAATACGACAGACATGTTGACTTTGGAATTACTCCGTTTAACATTTCGATAATACCGCAGAATTAGGGTGAGCCCGTTTGATTATAACCGGCAACATTCAAGTTATCAGGGGCCCATCACTCTAAAGTACTTTTCTACAGAAACCAATCGCGTAGCCTCTATTGTTACGGTATTGTTACCATTTCTCTTGTGCGTGATCAAGCAAGATAATTCATTCGTCCCCAAGGATGCAGTCACGGTCCATGACATAAGCCTGAATGTAAGCGCTGTTTAAGTCAACAGATAGGTTATCTGAGTTCTGCTCGTCGTGTGGTCCAGGAGAAATGACAGTGATTCTACTCGTGTTATTCGCTTGTAATGCGCTCTCTGGCTCGTTTGGCGAAGGTAAGTATGTTTTATTGCTACGCCAACGGCGAGTAATGTTTTACGAAGCAAGGTTTAATAAAGAGAAACCGGTTCTTTATTCATTGAGATGAGCGGTGTAAATTAATGACGATTTGTGACAGTCCATATACAAATACATGAACCCTTAAAGAACGAGCCTTCAGCTAAGCAAAAAGGTCATGTACATGAAGTAAAGATAGCAATGTTAGTACAGTTACATACACGTTGGAAGTGAATTCTATCCCTCGGTTTCAAACAACTGACTATCGCTTCCCAACTTATCGACAATTAACAACTGTTTGTTTTATCAAAAAAATTCTCTTATTCTTAATATACATAACACTATTAAGCAAATTTGCTTTATTTTTTAATGTTGTACTTTTTTGACTTCAGTTCCACAAGTAGATTCAATCGCCAACATTCACGAGGTTTTCATATCACAAATTCACTAGCATAATCGTATCAATTGTGAATTTTTATAAAACATTTTTGAATAGATTAATCCTGTAAGAAAGGTCTTGAAGTTCTTCAACGAGGTGCAATTCTTTGCTGGGCCACAAAAAGATTTGAACTCATGAGCGATTAACTTAATGGCTTGCAATGTTTACAGTTACCATTCCATTCGGTCCAAAAGAATCATTAGTAGTCGTGTTCAACTTGAAAAATGATAATAACTGTCAAAGCTGTGCTATACATGTATATAAAATGAGCTGTTAAAGGTATGCAAATGTCTGTCTAGCTATAAATTCAACTTGTTTCCAAAGGTCAATAAGTAACACTGGAAGATCAACGACGGGATGAATTTTACTTTTTATTTCAGTAGCAAAGTTCGAGCACTATGGACCGATGTTTTAGACTGAAACGGCGCATATTAAGTCCCAAATAGTTAAACTTACCGATTCATATGAATGACAGCATTTAATAATTGTATCGCATCTGCTGTCTGTACAATAAATGTTGATAATTTAAGAAATAACAGTACTTTTGTCATTTCTTTTAGTCTTATTGGAGTTTTAATTTGAAGGAAAAGGGGAAAGAAAGGTTTCTACCCTGCCTTTTGATTATCAAAACGATCCAAAATATTGAATTTAAAGTCTACTTAAATAACCATAAATTCCTTTGGGTTTAGGAATATAATTGATACCATTTTCTGCATTCTTTTTATGTGCGATTAATAGCTCTCATTAGCGGACAATGAGGTATTCCCAAGTCTATATCGAGGAGAATGTGCCAATACTATTCAGCATAGTTAGCAATGAATATTCTGGTAATCTGAGAGGCAATCGTCGCTCTGGAGCCTTCATTACAACTGATAAAATTGGTGATATTAAAGCCTGGATGTCCAATATACATAATGATTTGAAGATAAGATGCGATCTGGCTGTCATTTAGTACTTTTAATTGATTCCACTTGACAGTGTCAAATCTAACCAACATAGAGCGGCTATTTTGCACCGAGTTCTTGCAACCTGTTGCCAATTTTCTTCAAGCCATTGATCCAAATGAAGAGTGTAGATCTACAATGATAGAGCGCAGATCCATAGAGGGTTTTATTCATGTTTTGTTCTAATATTTTCGAAGTGCGGTCGTGTTTTTAATGAATAACCTTTTAAAGTCTAAGGGACTTTGTATTTAGATTGCAGACGCATTTAGGTAGGATTAGATCTGCTATACGGTTCTCCATACAGTCCTTATCCAGAATAGAGCGATAAGAACAATTGGGTAGAGAATGCAAAGTTCAGTAATCTTAAAGATTCTTGGAGGAATGCTTGCGAAAAGTTGTTGCATTCTGGGTACTGGACGTATAGTCGTACAGGTTAACTGCAAACACCCCGACACTCAAACATTACACAAACTGTCAAAAACGACTATGTTGAGCCTAGATATACATTAAGAACATGCGTAATAGGTAAATTACGAGCCTTAGATTTAAGGCTATCTAAGGCTCGTAATTTCCTATTACGCATGTTCTTATTTGATATCCGAGCCCATTCCACACGGCGCACTGTCTTATCTATCTAGATATACATTGATATTTGATGTAAATAGATGCCCTTCTGCATCAGCTCAGTGCTTTTATATATAGGAAAAAAGATAAATAAATACTAATTTGAAGGAATAGGAGTTGCATATGAACAAAAAATTACCAATAATTAATGGTTGCGTGAGGCGTTGGGCCAAAATATATATCTCGGACTGGGATCTACAAGACTGGTTATTGTCCTGCTTACACCAACCGTATCTCGGTCAGTAGACGTCTCTACTTATCGTTATTGGAAGTTAATTGTTTGAAAGTAGAACCTTTTTAGGGATGGTAGAAAATTGATTAAGAATTTGTCAATACGGTCATGGAGTCTGCACTTTATTTTTGGGCTTTGTTTTTTATTCGTGAAGGTTTTACACTATGATGGTATTGCCTGTCGCCTTCTCGTCTGTCTGTCTGCGCGCATAGGCAAGTCAAGAGACAGATAGACATTTTACATGTTAATGAATAAATGTGACTAGTTAGCATGTGGGATCAGATCTGTTGAGAGCACATATCGTTTCATCTTGCCTCGTCTTTTTTTTTAGAATTTTTAACTCTTAGCTATTGCCAGATCAGGTTTTAGGCCAAAAATTATGCTATTCAATTTGGGATCGTTTATGGTACACAATACTCTATAAACAGATCGGCCATAGGAACCGAAATTGAAAAAATCAAATTCAAACGAAATCTTTTTGCTTAAGCCATTTTTTATGAACTCTAAAATGTATACTGCGCAACATTATAAATAGTTCAAAACTGCAAAGTGGTTACAAGAATATTAGAAAGTTCAAGTATTCGTCTAGCTATGCCCAAAAGCTAGATACCGCAAAATTCCCGCACACATAGCGAAATACAATCGCCTTTTTCTTCCAATCGAGGTAAAAACAGTATTCCAATACAAGCATATGCGTGAACGAGATAAAGCCAAAAAGTGTCTGTGTTTTGAAGTCGGAAATATTTAATTTTAATGCTCCGAATATGGATAACCTAGATGTTAATTTTGCAATCAACCATATAGAATGGGCTGTTAAAAGCAACCGTTATAAAGCTGGGACGTACCTGATACAAAACGCGAATGATTCAGTTTGACCAATTCGCAAGGGCTATAGCTACGGAGAAAAAAAATCTTCATTTTGATTGATTGATTGATTTGTTTGCGAGCAATGCTCTTTCATTTTCCTTGTCTATTTTCCCATGTATTTATAATATTGCGCATTGCTTTTAACCGTTTATATGCTTTTCATAAAAGGTTATATTTAACAATTAACAACGGGAAAAAAAATAAATCCATTCACCTGGGTTCAGACCATTCATTGCAATAATTAACAACGTCTCAATCGTAAGAAAGGATTAAACATATTGTCCTCATTTCCTTATTACTGTTACAACAAGAGCGCATTCATGTTGGGTTAAGTAACAGGAAATGACCGGCTCAGACATGGCCTAGCTTGTCACCTTGTTCGACGCTAGTACCCATTACCATCTGCACTCTATGTATGGTGATTGTTTGTAATCGAGATACATCTTGCTAAAAAACCTCAATCCAACTTTAATAAACGCATACAACGACAAGGTGACCACCGATCGATCGGAAAATATGCCCAACCTAAAAGACCGACTGCTCAAAAAACTCAGGCAGGCAGGTTAACGCTCTAGTGCAACCAGACAGGTAACCAGACAGACGAAACGATAACCTTTATAATTCTTATCGAATTAACAAAGAAGAAAGAGCTAAAATCGGATCGAGAGAGAGAGAAAAAATCTGAATCTACCTGTGCTCGTTGTCTTACCTTCGCTTTGTAGTGGCTATATTTATGAAGGGATAACCACGTGTTACCCCACCCTTGTCTCAGTCTAGAGTTTTTCGATCTCAATGTAGATACCTATCTGTGAAATAATTATCAGCAAATCGTTCTCGAAAACTCTGCTTTGTATTGATTAAGTTTACTTGTCCAGTAATTGTATTTGTCGCTAGCATCATCTTACTGAAGCGTCCACCCTGATATTTTGGTTTATTTGGTGCTTTTGCGGTTAGGTATCTAGACAATAGAAGATAAAATCACTAGTAACCATTCACTTTGAACGACACGTAGTCCCGATAATTCGCATAACAAACATGCCCTCGAGGACATAGCTTGTGTTATCATTATGCTAAGATAGCTATCGCTCAATTTGTGATAAGACTACATAGTACATATATTAGGCGGACCCCTTATTAAGCGGACACCCTTCATTAAACGGACAGATATTATTATATGGGGAGAATAAAGTTATGTTTAGTTAATGTATATTAAGACTATACCAGCCTAATAATAAGATATTGTCAGTGTTATTTTATCAATACCTCTATTCCATTGTGACACTACCACCTACCATCATCGTACCACTACCCATACCTCCTACTACCTACATACCTACCACCACCACCCCCACCACCACCACCACCACCACCACCACCACCACCACCACCACCACCACCACCACCACCCCCACCCCCACCACTACCACCACCGCCACCACCGCCACCACCACCCCCATCACCACCACCACCACCCCCACCACCACCCCCACCCCCACCCCCACCCCCACCGCCACCACCACCGCCACCACCACCCCCACCACCACCACTACCACCACCGCCACCACCACCCCCACCACCACCGCCACCGCCACCACCACCCCCACCACCACCGCCACCGCCACCACCACCCCCCCACCACCAATACCATTACCCTTACTACTACCATGCACCGTACCACAACCACCTACTACCTACCATTATCACCACCACTACCGCTACCATCTAGCACCATTACCATTACCATTACTACCATGCACCGTACCACAACCACCTACTACCTACCATTACCACCACCACTACCGCTACCATCTAGCACCATTACCATTACCATTACTGCCACCACTATGCCACTAACACCTACTACCTGCCATTAACACCACCAGCACTACCGCTACCACCTACTAGCACCATTACCATTCCTGCTACCACCATATACCACTACCACCTTCTACCTACCATCACAATCACCACTTTTACTGGTAACACTGCCACTTCCACCACTAACAAACACTACTACTACAAGCATTTGAAGCCTTATAATTTTTCATCGATTTAACAGCAAGAGAACCACCAGATTGTCCCACATTATCTGTTCACAAGAGATGTCCAGTTGGCCTAGCCAATCAGTGTGCAAAAGACTCGGATTGTCCTACCTTTACGCGGTGTTGCTGGTATGGATGTAACAAAAGATGTGTGGATACGACGAGCAAACTTGCAATAAACTCACGTATGTATCCCATTAAGTTAACAGTCGCTTTACAGGACCACTCACAGAGTGATAATAGACCGTTTTCGAATTAGTCAAATACCGCTTTGCTCTTTGTTCAAACACACACATCCTAAATTTTTTATTTAATTTTCGGAAACATATCCTTTATATTTGTATGTAGTTGTCTTCCTTTGTTTCTTTTTTAAGAAGTTTTCACGTTTATTTGGTATTTTGATGGGAAAGAATGATCGAAAATTAAAATTTCCACGTGAAAGTTTCCATCTCTAGCCAATCAGCGCGCGCATTTAAGATGAGCTATAGGATTGTCAAATTAAGTCCATACGGAATGGAGGCTATTTCGAAACTTGAGTATTATGCCTCAGGGATCTATGGGTTAGTTAGCTTTTTATCTTCAGCGTCTTCTCTTTGATCGATTATCGTCAATCCAGGAGTTTTAACATTCTTCTCGTCGAAACACACTTTAAGCCGATGTTACAATGGACGATTCGCAACGACTATTTTTAGCGATACGCCGCGAAAAATAGATGCCGTGTAACATGCCACATACAACTGATTTTCGAATGTGGCAACGCGTTGCAAGTTTTTGATTCAGCTTCAAGAACTAGTTGCAACGCAGAATTGCGATGTTTTTGCAAGTTGATTCGTGCAACGGCCTCATCAACGATTTTTCGCGCAACGCTCACCCAAAATGCAGTTCAAAACTGTCACATAGAAGCGAGGCGATGTCATCAACCAAAAAGATGGCGGCTTTGAAATCGCTAAAAATCGTCCCGTGTAACATGTTCATTTTTGAACGAACGTTACGCGAAAAGTTGACTCGTATAACATGTATTTAAAATCGACGAGTCGTATCGCGAAAAATCGTGGTTGCGAAACGTCCCGTGCAACATCAGCTTTACGGTGCCAAGCCCTTCGATGGAAACCAGGACTCCAGAGAGGCAAAGTCCTTACAGCTACGCGCAAGCCATCCTTGATTCCCAGAAAGTATGCATGTTCTAGCCCTCATGTTTATTTTACATGATATCAGTAAAGAGCCTATAGTCTCTTTCGTTTCCAGGTGCCAAGTATGGAGGTTGCCCAAGACACGACATGCGGAATCCTTGCTCCGCTAAATTTGATTTGTGCTTGGACGACTCGTACTGCCTCGGTGACGAGAAATGCTGCATGGATGCCGACTGTGGAAAGAAATGCATGTTACCGAAGACACTTGGGGTAATCAAAAATGGTTAGTACGGATAAGATACGGTCTAATCGAAAACAGCAGCAAACCGTACAGTAGTTTGGCGCATGAAAGAGGCTCCATAGTCATTTCCTTTCATGTTTAAGTTTATGAAAAGTAATTAATTCCATGCAATGGATGGAATTGGATGGAATTGGATGGAAATTAATTATATAATGCAAATTGCGCGGTAGGTTAAAAAATAAGGAGATCGAGGATTGGTTAAAAGACGACGTAGATAACCACTAAAGTTACGTCATATTATGTCTTACGTCTTAAAACTGCTGAATTGTGAGCGTGAGTTCAATTTTTTGGAGCAATTCTTCATGCTTTCGATGAAAAAGGTACTATTATTTCTGAGAAGTTTTTAGCGCGGAAACTAATGCTTCTTTTGATGAAGCAACAGTATTCTAATACATCTGATTCAAATGCTTATTGCGTTAAGCTACTTTTATCGGGCGACACGTTTGAGGAACGAAAAATGTCAAGACAATGTGCAGCTGCTTTTATTTTGGAGAATCGCCTCTTTTAAAGTTACCTGCACCATCTTAAAAGTTAACCGTGCCTGTGTGTTGAAGCGATGATCATGCGTTGACCGAAATAAGAATATTTGTCCATACTCAGTTAAAAAAGGTCACCACCGTTCTCGCTTCCATTTATAGCCACGACTATCTTTTAAAAATGCGCATGCAGGGAACTATGAAGGGGACTGAACGAAAAGTGTGATAAATGACCAATGCTCCTTTATTGCAAATCACCAAAAGAACCTCTTTCACTCCTTTCCGCAATATTGTCATATCAGTCGATAAAAACTTGGTGACGCTAAGGTCGAAATTGAATTCGGGCGCAAAATACGCAGACTCGTATCATATCACCGAGCTGTGAAAAAGAGACAAGAATTGTTTATGAGCAGTACACTACTGAGTCTTCGTATGTTCAGTTTCAATTGCGATTCCGATTCCAACGTTAGTGTGAACGAGTCTTTGGCATTTGATAATTGCAAAAACATCATTGAACAAGAGATCCCGTAATGAAAGGATTTTCGAGTTTCCTACCAACAAACCCTAATCTTGATATATCATACGTCAAGACCTAAATGCGTAGAATATCATGCTATTCTAATATCTATTAACTTATTTTTCCTCCAGCTACACGAGCGTTTAAGTGCCCACGTGTCGAAGCTTCACAGAGGGCAAATGTCCTAAGAATCCATCACATAAATGCGCATTGGATTCTGAATGTCCAACTGACACAGCGTGCTGTTATGATGGATGCAGAAGACGATGCACAGATCAAAATGGAGAATTAGGTATGGCCCTTATTATCCTATTATTTTTGTTTTTACAAATCTAAAAATGTCTTTAAATTTACTTGAAAAAATTTACTTCTATAAATTTACTTTTATTTGAAAAAATATAAACAATATTAGTATAGGAAATCGCACGATCTTCTCGTACAATTTGGAAATTAATAGACATGAGTAAAGTTTTGAAAGTTCTTGAAATTACGCCAGCCCTTAGGCGAGTGCAATTGCTTACTATCAATCACGTGACTTTTTGGAGTTGACTGGGGGCAAACAAGCGGTTTGCTGAGGGGCAACTAGCGGATGCTAAAGTCAAAACATATCAAAATAAGTCCTCAAACTATTGTATTTGACTATTTCCACAACACCAAACCAGAAAATAAGAGATCAAAACAACCTCCATGATCCTACAAGCCATCAAAAAAGAGCTATTACCGGAAGTGACGTCTATTGATAGCAGCCTATTAAAGAACTTTCAAAACATTAGAGTGTCTTTTAATTCCAAATTGTACGAGAAGATCGTGCGAATGTTTGTATATAATTCACTTGACAAAACTTCCAGTAAAAAATGCGAAGCGCCGCCGTTCATCTTTGTCTATTTGGCAGCTAATTTTCAGTCCATCGCGCAATTAGATTAGTTCGGCTTTAAATTTTAAAAAAAATGTTTTTTAAGTACAAAATGATTTTGGTCGTGTTGCTATAGCGACTCTTACGGAGTACAATTCATGAATTGGATGAATTAAAGTCTTCCTTTTTTCTTATTCAAATTTCTATGTTTCTAAAATCTCATAGAACAGATAAAGAGTCTTTTGGGAGTATTGTTTCCAATCAAACATTCGTTAATTATGCACATACATGTGTATTTAAAACTGTTTGTTCTTATTTATACTAATGAAACAATATTTAACCCGCCATCTCTTGGTATTATTTGTGTTTCAGTACTGAACAGGAAAGGGTTGTCCTGTCCATTGTTCACACCACCAGTTGGCTGCCCAGTATCATTCAAAGAATGCATCAATGATGAAGACTGCAGTTTTTCCATGAAGTGTTGTTCTGATACATGTAACCACTGGTGTATGCCATCTCTGCCTCATAGAGTGAATATACCTGATAAAGTGGACCCTATCCCCACCGACCCCAGTAAGTCTCAGTTGTTATCATAGCCCATTGTGGTATCGTTTGGGAGGAGGGGTTAGAGGGAGCATGTCCCCTTTTGGAAATTCGAGAACAAACCTAAGCCCAAACTAACGGACCCAATATGAATAAACGGATGCGATTAAGATTTATATTTTCGTTTGGTTACATTTTATATCATTATCCCTTATATGTATACCTCTTCAGTAACTTAGAAATATTTTCCCATTTCAGAACACGTGTGATTTCCCTGAGAATAAGATTCTTTGTCTAGTTTTTCCATGTCCAGGAATACCGTTTAACAAAGGAAAGAAAGTTTAGGGAATGACACGTGATCTGAAATCGGAAATCTTTAATTTCAAGGTAAAGAATTATGGCGTTGTACCCACGGTATTGGACAAATGATTTATAATTCAGTCTGATCCATAGGTGAGAGGAATCTCTACAAGCAAGGGAAGTGTCCAGCAATGCCTAAGCTAAAATCCTGCGAGGGCCAGGTATTTCAGTGCAACTATGATGTTGACTGCTGGGACAGTGAAAAGAAATGCTGTGATAATGGATGCGTTACAACATGTGTAGATCCAGTTTTTACTACGACTGGTTTGATTGCTACTCCAGCATTAACGACCAGAATAACAAAAACAGGTACATCTGAAGTTCATAGTAAATGCTAATGCTACAGATCTTTCAAAATATTTCTGTAAACGAATTACGATGTGATAACAACAAGAGAATTGCAGCTTTTCAAGGGAGGATCGCTAAGACCTCAATGTATTTCACAGGTCCAATAGTGACAACATCTAAACCCACCATCAAGCTTAAACCAAACTCAAGAATGCCTACCACTGGTTAGAAAATACGGTGGATAAAACTGGCCATTTTCACAAATATTTTGTAAATTCTGCTTCATTCTCTACAGGTTCATTAGTGAAAACGTCCACAGCAACCATCAATCCAAAAACAAAGTCAATACCTACCACAACAGGTAAAGATTGGTTCAGTTTTATGAGTTAAGGAGAGACATAAAGACATACGCGCTCGCAGACGAATATAATATTAAAGGGCTCAAAAGCCTCTTTTTTGCAAAATTCATTTTTGTTATGTAAGTAGAGAGGCCTATGTGTTCTACTTCTCGACAGATCCATTAGTGACGACATCTAGACCAGCCACAATGCGAAAAACCACACCAAGACCCTTCACAGCAGGTACGCAAATCAGTAAAAGTGAAGCATATCAATTTGTTACCGTGCGCTTCAATTTGTTTTATTTGTTGTCATATCATGATCCCCCTTAAGAATTCTCCGACTAAGAAAACAATTATTTATTTATTATTTTTTTGTATTACGCATAAGGTATGCATTATATAGATACATTGGCATTATTTTTTGTTTCAGAAATAAAAACCCCGAAAGTGACTAGGAAAACCACGCCTTATGTTGCCTTCACAACAGAGAAACATTCACTGAAGACATTCCCTCCTACTACAACCATCACCTCTAGTACTACTATACGAACTGGTATGTTAACAGACCTCCTCGGCTCTGGAGCACTCGAGCGTAATGTTGTCCAATTTCAAACCACGTGTCATTCTCTTGAGAATATTATTCTTTGTTTGAGTTGTATCCATATTCATGTGTCTTCTCATGTGCAACCAAGCGCAAACCTTAAACAAAGAAATGATACTCAAGGGAATGACACGTGGTTTGAAATGGGAAAACATTACGTCAGAGCCGAGGAGGTCTACTGGTGACTACAACAACACAAAGCTACGACTGTTGGAACAATAGATACTAGACGTGCTTATAATAGCAAATATAAATTAAAAGTAACTCAACAACGAGGACGTAGAATGCGAACAAAACTCAGAAAAAAATTGTGTGTAAAATCAAACATGAGCAAAAATGACTTCATGCAAACAAACAGCGACCACTAAAAAAACCTGGCAACGTCTCAGTAACGGTACCTATATGCTTCAACAATACAAACACTAAAAATCTCTACTAGCCCACACAATCAAATGGTACAGCATTTGAGCAATATTATTTTAGTTTTAACTTGGTGATAAGAAACGTTTTCACTCTGAAAGTTTACAAATTTTAATTAAAATCTTAAATGTATATTAATATTTAGAACGTCGTAATACTGAGCCAAAAGTAGTCGTCACGCAGCCAATATTTACAGAAATGAAGACCTCTCCACCAGTAAAAGGTAAATGTTTTTCAGTGTTACATCATGATAGTAAAAAATGTTGGCGCACCTTTATAAGTCTTGTTTTCCTTAAAGATGAAACGCAAATCCATTAACTAAACCTTCAGTGAAGGAATCTTCAGTGGTGCAATGATGCTATTTCCCCAAGCTAACATTGCTGCTAGCGAAATTAAAGCTTGATATTGTGTTGTGTTGCGCTTACCCTACCGAGGTAGCATAGGACGTCTATAGGACAGTGTTCGCATACAAGTTCGCGACTGGTCCCAGATTTTGACACTCCTTCCGTCTACGGTGGCAAATAGAGGCTTTGCACCATCATGTGATGGCAGCCATGACAAGGGGCACAACAATAGATGCTTTTCCCCAATAGAAAGTGAATTCTTTCTCATGCAAATCAGATAAGACTATATTCGATTCAATTATTCCACCCCCTGTTATGGCTGCCATCACGTGATGGTGCAAAGCCGCTATCCTTGGTCGGTGCACCTAAATAAACCAAGAATTGTCTTACATGCACAACTTGGGTCGCTAGCCAGAATTCCCTGTGACCCTTCTTATCGACGTGGTAGTAGTTTCACCAGTCATATTTCTTTTAAACAAAGATGGCGTTACAATCTATCCGAAGACCGATGATGCAGTTGTTGGAAGCAGTGTCAAAGCTGTTTGTTACGTAAGAGGCGAGCCTTTTGAAGGGTGGTATGATCCCAAGGGCCTGAAGATAACAAGTACTAAAGACAACAGTGACACGTACGTCTATGGTCATGGAAATGACTACACTCTTGTTATTGACAAAGTTGGAGATGAACATGGTGGGACATACACTTGCCGGGGTGCTTTTGCTAGTGATGCCTATTCATTGACTATTCCATGTAAGTACACAAAGTTTGGGTAATATCGCTTGTAATTCTTATATTTCATGAAATATCTCGAATTCTTGTTCTATTTTTTTTTTTTTTTTTTTGTAACCGATGTCAGGATCTTTTTTGTATGTGTGTGACCTATGTCAGGGGCGGGTCTAGACGTGTTGAAGGGGGCTCTAGCTCAAACATTCTGTGTGTATTATCCTTAGTAAACCTACCCCTCTTAGTTTTTCTCGCATTCCTAGTTATATGGTTAAATCTTTATAATAGTCACCCCGTTTCTGAAATGCTTGCATTTGCCACTGTCGATCTGTATGTAGACGTATTTCTATTTACAATACATAATTACGTAAACTCTATTCCAATAAAAACTACACAAATTTGATAGGGTAACTAGAATTACACAGAGTAATTTTCGTCCAGGCCCTTTCTAGATCGAATTTGAAATAAGAAGTTGATTTTTGCAGAGGGAGGAAAACTGAAGAACCCCGAGGAAAAACCCTGGATGCTCAGAACAGAACCAACTAGAAACTGTACTCATGTACAACACCGAGCCCGGCGGGACTCGAACCCGGGTCGCTTTGGTAAGAGGCGAGCGCTCTCACCGCTACGCCATCCGTGCTTCCTATAAATCCCAATCTTACCCAAGTTACGACAAAAATGTCTTGTAGCTCTCGATTCCCTCTACAAACCCCCCAAAACATGAGTAATTCCATTTCCATTTAAGTGATCTTAGACTTAGACCTCCAGTATAGGTATAGGTAAGCTAAGTTATCGTTGAAGTATCCTTCGCCATTTTCTTGTGTCTGATATATCAAGACATAGTTAATAGAGGGGAATGGTTAGGAAACCTATTGTTATCTGTCTTTGTTCGCTTTTGATGTTGAACCGGTCTTGACCGTGCACAATGTTTGATTTATGCTCGTTTAAAAATGCAAAATAAGTAAACATAAACTTTGTCTATGGGATTATTGTAAGGAATATTCAAATATCTCTTATAAATCTTTAGGTATTTTGAACTAGTAGGCAAAAGAAAGATTTTGGTCTGTTCACTCAGCCATTGCCAACGATGGTAAAACAATGGTAAAACAAAGGATTGTGCACGGTCACGCTTGAAAAAAGTGAACAAAGACATATAACAATAGGTTTCATAACCATTCCCCTCTATTAACTATGATCAAGACTAGCAATTGCATTCACTACTACAGTACACAATATATTAGTCTTAATATCTCTCTGCTCACTACCCTTATCACTGACTTGATTATATTCTCTTCAGTGGCTGTTAGAGAGTCAGAAATCAAAGTATTCCTTCGCTCTGGGACAACTGGTATGATTAAAGTCCCAATTCAAGGTTTTCCACGACCGCAGAAATACGAATGGATGAAGGAATACGAACCTCTAGATCTTAACGATGGCCGTTATTCCGTAACCCTTGGAGGAACGCTCATTCATAAAGGATGTCAAGATGTCTGACAAGGGGAAATATTCTGTATCTGCAACTAATCTGTATACAAAAGACAATGGATTATTTACTTCAATGGTTGCTCATAGAGTTGATGCCGAAGTTACTCTTGAAGTTATAGGAGGTATGACGCTTCAGTGCTATAGCTAATAGCTTGCCAGAAGTAAAAAAAGTGTGTAGGTTATCCTACGTCCGATTTCTTTCTGAAAAAGTCCAGATGCGACGCAGGCTAGTTTAGATGGAAAACTTGTGGTACCCGTTCAGTTGGTTACTCTCAAGCGGCTTTCAAACGGAGCCAACCAGATAGGCGTGAATATTGTCCGAGTGGTAAACCAACTGGTTTAAGGCGAGAGTCGAGTTTCAAAAATAAAGTGGATTATTTTATCAATGTATTTATATACCATGCATCAATTAAAAAGGCTTCAAACTAGTTATTGCCGGCGGGAAACGCACGTTTCAGAACAGCTAGTCTTCCTATTTATAAAAGCCAATTTTATTTGCTTTATTTTATTAAGAGCTTTTATTATTATTATTTTTCCTTCTCTCGTACACAAAGGAAAATGTCCAATGCCAAAAAGGACAAGCTGCGTGTTGCAAGCAAAAGATGAATGTGCAACAGATGAAGAATGCGCGAGATCGTCTAGTTGTTGTTCAGACGGATGTAGAAAGACATGCATCCAAATTAATGGAAAAAATAAAGGTAAAAACAAAGATCTATTCAATACGTACACGACGCGACATCTTTTTCCCCATGGTGGATGCGCTCGAGGTGGCAAAAAAACAAAACAAAACAACAAAAAACAAAACAAAGAAAAACAACAAACAAACAAAAGAACAAAGACAAAAAGAAAAACTACGGTCTGAGGCCTATTGCGTTCCCCGCCAGTCCATTCTTGAGTTCCTATTTTAAAACAGCCGCGCCCATGACGTAGCTAGAGTAAAAGTTAGTGATTGACCTTCAATAACATTTGTCTTTTCTATTACATCAAGATGACGCCAAGCCAGGCTACTGTCCTATTCTTCTCCCTCCTGACAAGTGTCCATCTTCCATCAAGAAATGTTCTCACGATAACCATTGCTATGGAAACCAAAAATGCTGTTCAGATTCCTGTACTCTTAGATGCACCGATTCCCAATTTAGTAAGCCCCGAATTTAGTAAGTATAAAATTACGTATACACTCGCTTACTGGTTCTAGAGGGAAAAGTGTGACTGCTGGCAGTCGTACTTCATTTTGTGTTCCTTCTTCTTTTTTATAATCAAAGTTCCAGGAGTACAAATTTACCCATCAAGCAAGACCATGTGCAACCCTAATAAACCCATTAGGTTCGTCTGTAGGATTGACAAACAGCCATTTGAAGGTTGGTTTGATTCGTACAGCCGAAAGATCCTACCTGAAACACATGGCACGAAAATGCAGGTGGAGGACCATGGGATATATCAAGTAATGGTGATACATAACGTGACTGCAAAGGATGGTGGGAGATATGTGTGCCAAGGTGCTTTGGACAGTGCTGCAGTTGAACTTAATGTTAACCGTAAGTTTATCATACAATACGTTTTTTAAAAGTGGTAAATTGTAATGCCGAATTCTATATAATAATCTATCAAAGAAAAAAGAAAAAAAAATCCGGAAAATGCTTCCTTTATTTCTTTCCCTTCTACAAAGAATGCAAAAAAACCTGTGCTTGCATGACTAGGACTTGATCTAATATTTTAGCAATATTTTTAAACGGATGCCACCACCTCCTCAATTCTTTCATTTTTTGCCTCGGGCAGTAAAGTAGTCTCTCTTGCATAGTTTTAAGTGTCGGTCGTCACGCAAAATACCCTCCCCACAAAGGGAGCGTGGCGTGACGACCCACACTAAAAACGGATGCGAGGGAGACTAGCAGAAAGGGAACATTCCATACCTGCAAAAAAATGGTAATTCGAAATGTTCTTCTTATCTTGGTCATGATTAAGTTCGGCCTTGGCAAACCGATTTAAGAGTGTCAACTGATCTTTGCAAAATCCTTTAATTCCAACGATGACCTCAGGCCATCTTGTATTATAATTTGACTTTTGGATGCCATGCGATCTGACGTTGCCATGAGGTGTTGTTACAACTCAAAATTAACGTAGATATGCAAGTTCAGTAGACAGATATGCCGTAATAAAACCGCAATTCATTTTTGAGCAATTATGAATTCCCCGATCGAGTACTATCATTACTTTCATTGTTCTTGTGTAATTTGTTTCAGGTACAATCGACAAATACGACCATCCAATAATACTCCATCCCGGGAAATCAGGGCTAATTCTCCAGAATGTCCAGTGCTATCCTATCCCAAAGTTTGTTTGGTATAGAAGAGGAAGACCTATTGACCTATCGTCATCTGATCGCTACAGCGTAAGCCCAAGTGGGTCTTTAGCAATACGGCGAGTCAGATCGATAGATATGGGCCTGTACACCTTGAAGATTCTTCAAGGTGGGAAGGTTCTGGATACGGGAGTAAGGGTGGCTGCAGCGATCGAAGGAGTAGATTTTACAGAATGGCAAGGTATGTATGTGAAAACTTAAAAAGTGATTTCAGGGTTCTGAAAGGCGAGAAAAAAGCTAAGAATGTATATTTTGGCATTACTTTGGGAGTGGTGCAAGTGGGAATGTTGAATACAGGTTGGGGAATTTCTCATAGTTTGGACAAGAAAGTGGGATCACGACCCCTTCAGTGTTGGGTACAATGATTTCATAAGCACACCTTAATATGATATTTATTCTCACTTTGGCTGCTTTTAATTTTGATAATTTTGATGATTTAGCGCTCCGTCACTCTTTTCAGAAAGTTTCAGTGCTCTTTCTTACCAGTTAGTTCAATGTAAAGGAACATGCTGTAGTTGACGTGTAGTTAAATTTCACTGCATCTTTTCTCCTCTGATAAACTACCATGTTTGTATAACAGGTTAGATAATAGTCAAACTAAACTCTCTCTTTATGAGGAGAGAAGGTCAAAATGTTTAATTCACGTGATGCAAAGTCGAGTAGATACTCTATTCTTATCCATTCTTGTGAAGGAGTGTGGCTAAAAATACGTCTAGTGTCTAGATCCGGTACAACATTTTCTCGCGGGTTTTCCTTATCCATGATTCTATTCCTTCTTCTTAAACCAAACTTCCGCAGAAATAAATATTATCAGTGGAATCCTTGTTAAAAAAAACCTGAATTTTTTGAACCCTGGCGTTTATATAGTTGGGAGTGACTTCTCTTTAAAACCTTAAGTCGGCTGAATGCACTCACTCGTTTAACTTGACCAACTTGTTCTTTATGACAGAAGTTACAAAAATGCGCCCTAAATTGTTAGTGTACAAGATATTTCCGCTAGCATAGCATGCTGAAACTGAAGTGACATATTTTTACAGCACCAGGAACAGAAGGACCAATGTTCTGTTTGTCTGATTTTCAGTAGAACAATATTGATGATTGACATGTGTTCACTTTAAACAAAGTAATGGCTGATGCGCTCCAAGTATCGGGTTCCTTGTGGCATGCAGTCAGGACTGACTGGCGAGTAACTCCTCTTTGCCTATTATTCTAAGACACTCTTCTAGTTAGGTTGTGTGATGGCTTGCCTAGGGATTTGCGTCTTTATAGTAATTCTAATTTGTGCCAACGGTATTACGAATGGGCAGGATGCTACGAGAGGTAAGTAGACTCGTTTGTATAATCTGAGAAATACTACAAAACATAAACAAATAATTAGAATTACTGGTGCTTGAGAACATCTCTATATATAAACGCTTCCTCTCCTTAGTTCACTATCTAGTCCATCGTGTGTTGAAAGTCTAAGGAACATTGACCTGAACACAATGATTTCGAGGGGATTTGCGGGATGCCATTTAGGACTAATAGGTAGCACTTTGTCTAAATCATTTTTTTAAGAAACCAAATAGCTAACAATTGGACAAAATGGAGTGAGTTTAGTGTCATAAAATCAGCTAAATTCTTAATACTAAGATTCTTTGTATTTCTCTGTCTTGACCTGGTCCTTGTAGATTAAGAGTTCTGCGAGCTTTACAGAGCGACATTGTTTGTCAAAAGACAGTATTAATCTAAATAACGTATCGATGATTCAAAGATATATTGTATTGTATCAAATACCAGACAAATATATTGTACCCTTGTACAAGCTTTCTACGCATTTATGCTGTGCTAAATAAAATTATTCGAACATTGTCAATGAAATTTAACAATAATATAAAACATTAGAATTCAGAGTGTAGAGCCAATGGAATACCTTGAATTCCTTGCTCTAGTTGATTTATTGTCGTCGCTGTCTCCTGACCCAGTTATCTCTGGTCATGTAGGGAGACCAGGGAACAGAGACATGGAATTAAATATCTGTCATGTTTGCAAAACAATCCCTTTCCTTTTTACAAGAGCAACGTGGTAATAGCTTCAAGGCCTAGGAACGAATCTCTCACACATGATTATCATTTTCATGTATACTACCTAATAATATTATCAGGAAGAGTCAATAGTCTAGTTTAACATATGGCAGTTATTGAATACTAGGAGGTAAAATACCATCACTTTATTACTGATTATAACTGGGGATTGACCCGGGGATTGGTGATGAGTTCACCCGGTTAGTAAAGTAGAAGAACAAGTGTCGCTTTAGGATTTGTCTTTCTCATTTTACAACGAAGAAAAAATAAAATAGATTCCTTGCACTGAGTGGAGAGGATTTGTTTTGAGTTTTCAGAGAGGAAATGTTCTGATGTACAATGGATTTATGTTGCATAAGAAAAGGAGACGGCCTTTTGTCTTGTCCCCCAGAATAATTTCTCTATGAAATCAATGCAAGGGGTCTATGGAACAAAGGTGGAACAAACAGTGTCAAGGTTATATAAAACATACATATGCCAACTAATTAAAATACCTTCCTCATGCTCAGCGCCCCAAACTCCTCTCCCATGCATGACTTGTTTACATACTCGTGTGGGTTGCCATAGGCCTCCGGCCATGCGCCTGCTCAATATTTGTTCATTACGAGCACAACGGCCGACAGTAATTTGACCCATCCCATGATTCGTAGTGAACAAAATCAGAGATGAGATGTGGCCGTGAGGTTGCTTGATACAATATTGGCCTTAGCTTGAATTGTAAGCCTTCCTAGGTTCCTGACAGGAACAATATATCCAACCAGGAACGTCGACCAGGAGCGTTAATGCAGGCTAAATCGCCCACAATTAACCAATACAATTGACTTTACTTCAAATTTAATTTTCCTAGATTCATTTGCACCGGGTGCTAGTGTACGATGCCTCAAAGACACCATGTACATCGACCTAAAGAAAAATGCCTTGAGTGGATACAGTGAACTTGATCTGACCCTCGCCAACAGTTCCTGTAGAGCAACTGCAAATCAAACTCACTACACTTTAAAGGCACCACTAATGGGGTGTGGAACAGTGACGAAATTCACCGATGAGGCTGTGGTTTACAGCAACGTAGTCAAAGAGTACCGTAGAAAAGGCATGATTACTCGTATTCAAGACATAAGAATACCGTTTAGCTGTTTTTATACCAAGGAGGGTGTGACGTCTACGTTTGGACTCCTGCCAACAAAGGTATTGATCAGTGAGTGAACCAATAAATAACAGTGTTTAATTTGGACTGTATACTTCCAAGACAATCCTTATTTCCCACACCTTCTTGTAAATGAGAACCACCAAATGCTCCCAATGCTCCGCCCCTGTACACTATGCTCGCGAGTTCATCCCTCGGAATTGTCATCGTTTGGAATCATCATCGATCGTTATCTCCAGTTTTTCACCCTCCGCAAACAAATAACTTGAAATTAAAATTTGATGACATGGGAAGCCCACATGAGGTTAATAACTAGGATAATCCTTTTTAAATTGTTCGGTTTCCATGCTAATGGAACCAATTTGTCTTTCCTTCTCAGGTACGTAAAATATTAGATGGTGGAAATTCTACAACGAAATTTGAACTTGGCATGTCCCTCTACCGTGATGAGTCATTCTCGTTAGCATACGGTGTTGGGGACTTCCCGTTAAAAGTGACAGTCAACAGACCTCTGTATGTGCAAGTAAGCATTGACTCTCCTGACAAACGTCTTTCGGTTATGGCTGACCGTTGCTACGCGACACCAACACAGAACCCAGACCATGTCATGCAGTACGACATCATCAATGATGGGTAAGGATTGATGTTTGAATGCTCAATTAAAAATCGTCGTAAAATTTGTAACTGTAAATTTGTAGCAGTAAAGTATTGGATTGAGTGCGGAGCAGCGCCGGCTACTCCATTCTAAAACCTTACAGGAAAGCAGGTGTTCGCCAGATCTAGTTTGTAATGCATTTGGTGCATTGTTTGGTCACTCTTTATTTTCCTAAAAAAAACACAAATTTGTTTATACGAAATAGGTGCGCAGTGGATCCAACGGTGCAGTTCTATGAAGGAAGCTACAACGTCCAACGATACAGTTTTAAAGCATTTCAATTCATTGCGCAAGGGCGGCAGTTTGTCTACATACACTGTCATTTGATCGTGTGCAACGCATCGAACGCGGCTTCGCGGTGTTCACAAGGATGTTTGTCAAGTCTTGGAAGATTGAGACGTAGCGTTAGTTTTGCAACAGAGGTGGATCTGACTCAAGGACCGATTATAATGGAAACCCGACATAATGCTTTAGGAAAAAAGTCATTTGGTAAGTTTATCATCTCGGTACCATCTCTGGAGTTAAGGAGACGAATTTACTATTTTAGCATGATATCTACCTTGCCATCACTCTACTTGTTTCACTATTGGAGCTTTTTTTTGAAGGATTTTTGCAACATTTATTAAAGCTTCATTCTATTGCATCAACTCTATTGGAGTTTATGTGACTTCATAGCTGCCATGTTTGTTAAATTAAGTGGTTTGCTCCTGGTTGCTATTGTTCTTGTGTCCTCTGCACGCCACCTATAGCTATAATCGTAACTGATTGACTTATGTACCTTTTAAATCAAAAGGGCGCTTTGATCTTTTCCTTTTTGTATAATCCAGCCCTCAGCTAGCCATTTTTCAAAAATACTTTATCCACTTTCCAATATTTAAATTAATTTTGCTTTCTTTTTTCTTTTTTCTTTTTTCTTTTTTTCTTTTTTTCCAGATTCCTCTTTCCAAAAGTACGTGTGGATAATGGTTGGCATGGGTGGGTTTTGCATCATTTGTCTAATCATAATGATGTACATGAAGAGACAAATCAGTAAACATCGCAAGATACCACAACCTGACCCTGACAGAGAAACGAATGTTTGATCCAACCAACATGGTCATTGACGTTTGCCTTGTTAGATTATAGCTGTTGTGTATTAGTTACCCAAAGTAAATCGCGTATATTATAAAAATGAACTATGATGACAGTATACGACAGCGCTTTGCCAAACTCTACAGCTAATCAACAAATGTTAGTTAAGGTATCGTTGAATATTGAATAATGTATACCAAGCCGAAAGTGCACAATTAGGGTTTACGAGAATTATTTCAGTGAATGGTCAAAAAATATGAAATTATTTTCTGTACGTTTTTCCTTCGTAGTTTCTTCCTAGCTGACAAAGACATTCTTTACCCATATGATCCGCCATGCATTTGAAACTTGCAACATTACCTTCACCAATATATTTTTTGCAATAGTTGCATTATTCCACAACTGCGTAAATGACGATTGTAACATATTTTTTCAACCTCTTTATCAGGTTGTTTAAAATGAATATATCATAACTGGTGTCGCCTAAAGACCAATTTCGAAGCAGTTCTCTAATACAGTGGTTGACCATTTATTCATCCTATAAAGTTTGCTTGATATTATTTCACAAAGCATCAATGAAAAAAAAACCCAACATGTCGTAATGTAATGTTTTCCCATTTCAGACCACATGTCATTCCCTAGAGTATCAATTCTTTGTTTAAGGTTTGTGCTCGGTTGCACATGAGAAGACACTTGAATATGGATACAGCTCAAACAAAGAATCTTACTCTCAAGGGAATGACACGTGGCCTGAAATGGGAAAACTTTCCCCCAACCCGAGAAGGTCTATTCTGGCTTCAATCGCGTGTCTTTTTAATTAATGAGACATATACATGAATCTATCGTTAAACACTACGCGGTATGGCCGTAAATACTTTTCGCTAAGTTTTGAATACTTTTACTAACCGAGTTTCATTCCACTTCACTGGTTAGTATATATATATTTTTTGAAGTATATGAACGATAATGGAGAGATCGTGAACTCCAGAAATGTTAGTGAAGTAATATTTCAAAGCCGACAATGAGGACTGGACGGGATTTCAAGTCCGCGCAATTAGTTCAAGTATTCGGAAGTTCTGGAAGATATATATATATACACTTGAAATGTTCTAAAGTACCCCCTCTCCCCAAATAGCGGTACATAACAGATATTAGATTTTAAATAAGATCAATCATACCCGCTTCGAGACCATCTTGCCTTGATTTGAATCAAGTCCCCCACGGTCCTATATGATGATAACAACCAGGGAACCCGCAATTTCGGGGTTCAATATACGATATATTGATCGACACTCTTAATTGTGTTTTCTTGTTTATTTTCTCGTCAAATTTCCTATTGATAGATACTTCGGGCAACGACTTCGACTTTTTAACAGCATTTTTTCAACCTATTCCGTGGGTGGCAGAGATGCAAGGGATTAGCCGATATGGTCTTGGGCCGGCTGGTCTCTCCCCTGATGCTTTGGCTAGAACATTTTCTTGCGTAATTCGTACACCCAAGGGCAGAAGGATTTAATCGCCATCAGGTCCGAAGTCCATATGCCGCCTCAGCTCTGCGGATGTCTCGGGGGTATGGCACAGTGGAATCACTTTTTTTATATTTTTTTCTTTTGGTGGGTTCGAATTATCCACATAAACATTTTCTTTTTTTAAATCAATTTTTCTATTAGATTTAAATCTTCAACGATAATGCAATCTCATAAGTGAAAACATATCTATTCCTATTCAGTTGCTTATAAGCCTGGTGTTCGATCAGACGTTATCAGTCATATAAGCAATATCGATCCGCTAAAAGTAGACCTATGCTTTCTTATCTTTTCTGGCAAAGTTTACTAACAAGAAACATTTACTGCACTTGGATCATCATATGCCCGCAAAGGACTATTGGGTGGTGCCGTGAAGACCTATGGGTACTATTGCACTATTTTGGTGATTCTGACAGAGAACATTGGGATATTTGATAGTTGTTGCGTCACGGCGCAAGATCAAATTCACAAGTAATGTGACATGCGCAACGCAAACCTGTTTATTTTGTGGCCTAAAAAGGGCAGAACCTGCAAATATCTGAATATCATGTAAAGAACACCTTAAGGGAGAAGATCGCTATAGACGAGTTCAACGAAATCATTCTTTAACGGAACCATCCCATTATCTTTTGGCTGACATAGCAACGAGGCCTCTGTGCACGACACAGGCAACCAAGTGAACGCCTGTAGGCGTCTTGTTCATTTTAATAAGTTGAGAATAAGCTTCTTTGTTTGAGTTGTATCAATATTCATGTGTTTTTTTACGATTACGTTAAACAAAGAATTGATACTCTAGGAAATGACACGTGGTCTTATCACACATGGGAAAAAGTGGATTTGGTCTACATACTAAAGAATGAAAACATGAAAAGAACTCCTTAGGATTCTTTGATCACTTAGTATTTCACGATTCGATGCTCGATAAATAAAAGTACGAACAATTAAGGCATAACTTAATGATCGAGGTATGAGTAGAATAACAAATTGCGAGTTTAGAATTATAACATGAAAACGGACACAGTACGGGATACTTCGAGAATGAAATCAGCGAAACAAAGCCTCAAGGAGCTTTACATTAAGTTTTGAATTTCAGATTGCTTCATGCAATTTACATTCATGAGAAATGGTTAGTATGAGGTTTGGGCACTGAGGGTAGTCACTGCCAGGGTTTTCAGTGGTTCTTTTACGTCCCTCCGGTAGATGAAAGACGAGAAATCAAAAAAAGTCTATGGACACTGGAAACAAGTGCGCACATTGACACCTTGAAAAAGCAAGGAAGATCAGAGGTGAAAGCCGTGTGATGACGGTTATTTTCATTCCGCTAATGATATTTCACAGTAGAAATCTACCCTGGTCTACTGTCATCCCTGTAACGTGCCAAGACCGATTTGCACTGGTACCGGCGATATCTGCTCTCCACGTTCGCAGAAATTATCGAAATCACTGGCTAGGCTATGGTGGTAATTTTTCGTAATTTTTTCCCGATTCAACACTTGCCTTATGCTCTTGTTCTTGCGGCTAGGGATGTTCCTGTTTCGTTCACTAGCGTGCGGGAAGTCACCCTCGCCACAAAAATCACGTACACCACAAGGATATTAAAATATATATATAATAGCTGCCAAACTATAACTTGGCGTATAGTTATCTATCCTGGAATACAATAGTGCGTCTTGATTGAAATATCCCCTAACTTGGGTCACTTATTTTTTTTTGATGATAAGGAGCATGTACGGAAAATTGTTGCGATAACAAAAGATCCTTCGCTAGATAAATCAAATCAAGCCAGTAAAAGCAAAGCGGTTGCTACTTTGATTTTTTTTGTCCACTAATTCTACTCACCCACCCATTTCCGACGAATCACAAAACAAACCGCCCTCAATAACGCAGAATAGCAGGTTAATTAAGGAGATTCTTCTCCTATTCAAAGACTGAAAAACTGACACGCGCGTACGGTATGAACCTAAATTTAATAAGCAAAATAGACTAGGGCCGCTAATAAATATGAGTACCTTGAAAAGTATCATACCATCGACAGCGTCGTAAATAAAGTTCAAAACGATACCGGAAACGCTACCCCCCCCCCCCCCCCCCCTAAATCGTCCGCCATTGGCTAAAGATATGTCCAAAGATCAAGGTTTTCAGCAAGTTTGAAATTATTCGAATAAATCAGATGTCTTACGAGTCGGCAGCTTTGAACTGATAGTTACCTGAACGCCTGGGTTGAACCGATGTAGGAACGATTAGAACTTCGGGAAAACTTCTCATCGTAGTTTATTCTGTTTATTATAAACACATTTAAAAAGTTACAATACACAAGAGTAATCATTTATAAAAGTGTGATTTTGTGATTTATAATAGAAGATGATGTTTTAAGAGAACAATTTCAAGATCTAATTTCAAGTGTTTCCGACAAAGGTTTCCTGAAGTTCACTTTTGTTTATTGATACAAGAACAGGAGTGTATAATCCGACCTTTTATCAGTCATGTTTACGACAAATCCAAAAACTTCATATCAAAATCATGGGCTCAACTGTCACCGCAAATATTTTAGGTCAGCTTAGCGTGCTGGAAAGGATAAGGCGAGGCGATATTTGTGCCATCGTTCGAATACGATTAACATGTCACGCCTCAAACTTTTACGTCTATTTTGGACTTTCGTGTGCGGCAATAGAGAGAGAGCACTGTCTTTTCAAAATCAACTTAAATTTCACTGAAAAGAAGTATAACATGGCTTATGCCGTGTGTTCCAAGTTTGCTATTTGACCTATGTGTTTGAGTAAGCAGCATGAGACGGGGAGAATACTTGTTTCAAAACCATACACAACAGCAGGGTTCTATGCCACATAAAGCGCACTGCAAGTACCAAGTATTCTGTTACGCTTGACGCGCGCATGAAAGCGTTGGAAAAATTGCTGTGAAAAGGTAATATTGTGGTATTTCTTCTCATTAGACCTTTGTGTCACGGCTTTGCTTGTGACGCGTGAACAGGGGTTTACCTTGATATTCTATTCTACTTTCTAGCTGACCACTGAATCTGTCCTCTTAATAATCCTCAGTTTCTTCCGTCCTCTCATCGATAGTTTGCCGATACTCACGCAAGGGTTTTCTCTCACGCCTCGCTTCTTGAAGGAAAAGAAGCTTGTGTATCTCACAAGAGTGATCTTCAGGGCTATCATACTTGAGTTCGGTGTTGAGAATTCAGGAGATAGTCCCAGACTTTGGAGCAACTATTAATCAGAACCATGTCTGCTGGAGAACGTTGGAGTGTGTTACTAGCTTCTATTCTCTTCATCCATGTACGGGTCTTCGGTAAGTCTTACTCTGTCGAACTCAAACTACTTCTTACTAAGTCCTTGGAATCATTCAAACGGTTTATTTTATTTCTAAATGAAATACAATGTGATTATTATTTGCCTATTAAATCCTTTGTGTTAGAGTTGTTTAGTAGCACCTTAGTACTTAGTTATCTATAGATTCGCGTGTGACTTTGGAAATGACGATCTTGTTTCTTCAAGATCTGGTCTTTCCTTTAGTCTTTAGAGACAAGTACGAGTGTTACATGTTTTGCGAATTATTTTTATTGTAGTATAGAGTAGGTGAAAGCACACGATAGCGAAACTTCAATCGACAGAAGATGTAGCTATCCATGGCGTTGAGAGATAAACAGGCAAGCACCTTTAATCCGCATCAATGTATTTTTGAAAACAAAGGCTTCGTTGTTTCTTTGAGGACTTGCACTCATTTTTTATTGGTATTTAAGTTTCTAGTTTATCAATCTCATATCAACCACAGAGCTATCATTCTTGCTAGAATAACAATCTAGGCGCCCTCGACGGAAGCGTCAACGATTGCCAAAGAATATAATAGTCTAGTGTTGGTGATAAAGGCTTTGATTTTATCGCAAGGTGTATTTATTTGATTTACTTCAATCACTCCAGAAATACTATTTGGTTTCTACTTGCTTATTGTTTATTGTTTTATCATTGCTGCCTCCAGACCTCAACCTATTTACAGCCTATTATTTTTATCATCACATTAATCAAAAACTGAAATCATTATCAGCAAATGAGACCCTGTCAGCGAGTCCTTCTTTAGTTGAGGATACTGCTGATGACAAACGACTGAGACATATTTTCTGTTGATAGTTTTATAGATATATACATATATTTTTTTTAATTTTTTAAATTTCATAGAAATATAGTCATTTGGCCCACAACACCAACTTGTCAGGTTTGTATGCGGGCTTTCTTCAAAGCAAAGAAAGGATTATTTAAAAAATAAAGGAAAATCTTCAATATTTTTACTGCTTTACTCAAGATCGTCAAACCTCTAGAGAAATGTCCTAAAACACCTTTCCCTAGGATTTGAAAGGTCAGAAGCAGAACCCAATAATGGAAATTAAGATTTTTTTTACACGCTAGACGTTAATTCTGAAGACGAGCCTGGACGTGTGTCGAGGTCAACATACGCAAAGCGCTTGGCAAAGGCACTTGTCTGAGTTTGTGGACTGTAGTTAACCTTGTGTTTGCAGAATAGCCGAGAAATATCAAATGTTAGTATAACGTTTCGGATCTTCGACCCATAGTACCAGGGTAAAACAGCCACATCATAAAATGTCGTATTTACGAGTTGTCTTTACACCGACTCATTGTATACAAGTTAGATTTACTGGTTGTTGTTGTTGTTGTTTTTGTTTTTGCTGAATAAGCTACACCTCGTGCGACTCTTATGCTTCCTTCGTGATTATAGGAACGTCCCGCGTGATCCCAAACCTCGAGGGAAGCAATCTAATCAATGACCAATCCTTTATTGCTGCTTTACAGTTGAATAATTGATTCTAAATGATTGCATAAAAATCAAAGATAAAATTCTATGCTCGAAATACATCATTATTTGACTCACCACCTTTTCTAAAGGTGTAGCTATGTTTATAAGTTTTATAAAACCCTTTCAAGGTCACAGCTCAAGTATTATTCGTACGTGACGGCCACCCTGATAATGAACTAGTTCAAGCCCCATAAGATCCTTTGCCGTGATTATGGTTGATAAAAACCCCGCCCTCTCGATCCATTTGTGGTTGTAATCTCTCGGTTATATAAACCTTATCAGCAGGCCTCTTTGCCTTATGGACGAAAATGTTAAAAGAGATAGATTAGAAGTGTTTTATTGATTTTAAATTACTTACATACCAAAGTCGGTTGGTAGATAATAAGCTATACGTATTTTTAACAACTGGTTTTATAAGAATGCTAAAATGTATAGATATTTGTAGGTGCAGCCTTTGTCCCCTGGTGATGAATAAGGCGTAACCCTATAGTGAATGTACTTTGGTTTTGTTTTGTTGCAAGGAAGTCATCATTAGTCCTTTTTGTATGTAAGAGCAAGCTCTGGTGCTGCCATAACATGGGTGTAAACGTTATACTCCCAGTTATTTTCCTGTGTTTTCTCATGACAAGTACTAGTGCTGATTGCAGTCAGCAACTGCGATAGTCTTCATTCTCATTATTGTTCTTATATCTATCAATATCGCCCACGACTTCATGTATTTTTGGTAACTTTAACTCCATTCCATAGCATGGATTACCCTGTTTGTTTGAAACCTTTTTCCTTTGCTTTTTGTAAGTTCAATAGAATCTGACAGCGTGCAATCTTTAGAACTGCTAACATATGGGGGTAAAGTTGATATTGGATATCTTTTGTTGTCTAGGGTTTTTCTCCAGGTTGTCTGCTTATCCTTCGTCTTCCTCAAAAAATGACACTTCTAAACTTTTCTATCGACCACAGAACAAACCTAGGAGTTTTTTAATCATATAGGCAAATTAAGTGTTCTAAATAGCTAGAGAAAGAGATATGGGCGTATTTAACTCATTGCGTATTACTTAATATCACAAATAAGGCCGTAGCAATTATAAATCAATTGTAGTACTGAATTCCATGGATTCAACAGTATGCAAATAATCCTCATGGGCAGATGTCCCTTTCATTTACATTACCACCCATTATGAAGTCTTGTAGAAATTGTAAACATGATAATTGGATAAAAGTAATCATCAGCAAGCGAACGTGCCGAAATCTGCAGGAGACTTGACTGAAATCCCAAAAACACGTTATTCCAGTTGCACAGTGACTTTTTGAAAATGAATTAGAAGGGAACCTGTTGCTTTAATCGATATGCCATAGTTTTTTATTCACCATTTGCTTGTTTATAATATTGTTGACAAAAGTCAAGAACATTACAGTAACATACATTAAACATGTCAATCTGCCGGGTTAGCTTTAGGCATGGTCTGGATGCAGGCTAGTCTCTCTTTTGATGCCCTTGGGCTAGAACATTATCCTACTTAATCCATACGTTAAGGCAGGTTGGCCTTTCCGTCAGGTCCGAAGTCCATAAGGCGCCTCAGATTCCACGATTGTCTCGGAGGTACATATGACATTGCTTAACATTTTGGAATCAATTTTATTTCTATTTTTTTCCCATTTTTCTAGTTTCAAGCGGATCCATAACAAAGGGAGTGTGTCCATATCTTCCTCCACCAACATACTGTCAGGACAATTATAATCTTTGCAACAGTGATGTTGACTGTGCGACTTCTCAAACTAACTTCAAATGCTGCTCAAATGGCTGCAAGAAGATATGTGCTGCTTCTGTACTAATGACAGAAAAGTCAGAAGTGCCCTCACCTGGTATGTAAACTGAGAAATAATGTTTCTTACACTACATAGCCTACTTATACTCGATTTGCCAACTTGACCGGCAAAGGAAATGCAGATTTCATAAATATTATCCATCTAGATCTGGGATTTCTCAAATTCTGCAAATTAATCTTTTCTGGTCTGCTCGTAGTCTGCCCTCACTGTGATTTGCCCTTAGAATATAACCTTATTTTGATTTCCGAATTATCTTGATAACTTTTAAGCACCTTCTGAACTACCTAGACCTGGGAACTGTCCATTTCTGTCAGTGCCGAAGTTCTGTATTCCAGAAATAAACGGATGCTCTAATGACTTTGACTGTAAAGACCAATTCAAGTGCTGTTCAAATGGATGCGCAAAGAGATGCTATATTGCCACGACAAGAAAAGCTAATGGTAAGAAAACGCTCTGAAAAAAATAGTAGGTGTGCCAAAGATAAGCCACAAATTAGAAAACCCCATGCATTAAAAAAAAGGCGACAGTATTAGTTATTATTTTCTTCTAAGTTCTCAAAAACGACATATTGTTTTGATATTGAATCTCGGTGTCAAAGTTAGGCTTTATTAGCCTTAAACGTTCGCAAAATCCGCTGCCTTCTGCGTATCTCTACTGGCGTGCGACCTCTGGCGTCTTCGACGCTCGTTCACGCGCTTGAAAAATTCTCGCTTCGCTCGAATAGAAAACTTCCCAGGAAACAAGAGAGGGGGGATGTAAGTCTACCTTACTACCTTAGGTTGGACTCAAAGATTATGTTTTCTTTTCTTGACACTTTGTCAGAAATTTGGAAAGATTATAAATGTTAGATAACTTCACTTCATTTTTGTCCTTTTCCTACGGTGGGCGAAAACCGGTACAAGGAAAATTCAATAAGGATGTTTTAACATAGTATTAAAATAGTTTTTTTTATTGAACAGAAAATGGTAACGTAGAGCAAAGAAATGCCTCTTGTCCTCATTTTCCGACCAATAGCACCAACTGCCCCGCTGGTTCCTCTGACCAATGCAACAGCGATACCAACTGCCATGATCAAGGTAGATCCTTCAAATGCTGCTGGGATGGATGTCGGAAGATTTGTCTCAACCCTTCTGAAGTAGAGCAAACGAAAGGTATGTCTGAGAATGCACCTGAGTAGATACCTTTCTAAATTCGGTTTAAATTGCATTTTAAGACTTATTTATTATGAATTGTCCCATTGTTAGTAGTTGCATACCATTTTATTTGAATGTTCGATATGAAAATCTGTGAAAGCTGCCTGCAGGAAATTAGCCAGTTAGGGATATCCAATAAAGGAAATTTCAAAGAGCAATAAAGGGAAAAACATAAGAGAGAAAAGAAAACAGAATAGAATTAGAAGACGAGACGAGAGAGAGGGAAATAGTGATAGCTTTTTATGCAAACAGTTCAAAGCCGGATTTTTTTACATAGTCTGATAATTCCATACGCAGACGACTAGTTTCTGACTTTACTACTATGGAGCCCTATAAAATTACTATTAGTGCATGCTATTAAAGAGAGGGTTAAATAAAGATCGTGTATTTTGCATGCTCTGTGACTACTATGTGGGGAAAAAGGATTTAATAATTAAGTTAATTTTAATTTGTTAAGCACCAATAAATAACTGCACCTTTAAAATAATATACCATAGTCATGATTGCGTATGGAGAGGCAGTTTTAAAAGCATTTCCATTAGGAACCGAGGAACAATTCGGAATATATTTTGCCATTTTTCAACTTGAACCGTGATAATGCGGATCGGGAACAAAATTGGCGAGTCGAAGCCTATCATCCGGAAGTTTGAAAAGGATTTTCTTTAAAGATTGTAAGTGTTACAAGTACCTACTTGAATATCGGTCGAAGTTTTGGGTTCGGTACGCTCCTCCTAATGGAAGTGTTTTGAATGTCTATGATTCTCCTTTTCACAGTTCTTTGCACCATCTTGGAAGGTAGCCGTGCCTTTGCATTGAAGGGAACCGAACGGTGAGCTCTTTTTAACACCTTGGGAAATTATTCCCTTGTCTTTATCATTGCAAGCTCACCGTTCGTCTCGCTTAGATGCAAAAGGCATGCTACCTTTCAAGATGGTGCAGGGAACTGTGAAGGGGAACTATTGCATGCAAACTTCCATGGGTTTCCAGAATTGTGTACCACTGTATGGTTTGGTATTTGCATGGGGGTGCGCAAAGTTTTATTTCCACAGTTGATCTCTTACATGCACAATAGGAAGAAGTTTATGCCCCGTTCTACGTCGGAATACAAGATGTACTAACTTCCAGCATGAGTGTATATCCGACAGCGAATGCAGAGACGGGAATGTATGCTGTTCTGATGGCTGTACTATGAACTGTGTAGAGCCAAAAGCTACTGCTGAGGCCACTTTGTCTCCAGTTGCTGGACAGGACTGCGCCTGGTATGGTAAATGATGGCAGAAGGTTTTGGTGTGATACTTGCATGCATGTTAAACTGCACTTGCACTACTAACGTTAATAGTACTCGTGTATTAACGACTCTAGATAGCTTTACTTCTCATATCTAATCTTCGTATATGTGTCTTAAATTAAACGTCCTGACTTTTCTATATCAGACTTGAACTTCTATAAATCTTAAGCATTTATAAAGGAGCATACATGTTCATTGCATAATAGTTTTAAAAATAACATTTCCATTATCTATTACGATATGATAAGCAATAATAAGTACAAGCAACCACAACAAGCAAACCACATGACTAGGCTGCACATTCGTATGTGTCATTTTCACAAGTTCGTTTTATTATATCAGTATATTGGATATTGATTGAAAAAATTCAATCGAAATGTACGCCCACCCGGCTTCAGTGTGTAGTCATGAACAGCATTCTCTATAGAAGGATTCCATGATAATCTTCAAATCTCGGTGTTTACGTTTTTCACTGATACATGCAAAACATCTACGTTATTCCCAAGCAGAGTGGCACAAATGAATTTCCTATACATCGTCCATTAGTAGCACAAATAAATTCCTCATTAGTCTCCTATACGTACTACTAAAAACAACCGTTCTGTCGTTCAAAACAACGAGGAATAGATCTCTTAAATTCCCACAATTTGATTGGCTGTGTCTTGCTGTCCCTTTAGCTGTCCATAAAATATTCCGACTTGACGATAAGTGCCCGTTCATAACGAGACCTTCTCGGTGTCCTCTGGGGGCCCTCCACCAGTGCTATAGTAACAAGGAATGTCCCAAAAGATTGATGTGTTGTTCTGATGGCTGCCGAAACATTTGCTTCGATATAACTAAAGGTATTTATGTTTATGAATCTCATGGTCCCAAGTATTCATAAACGTTCACTCAGCGCCAATCATATTCTTCAGTTATTCGTGCACAATATTTGTAAGAAAAATTTCGCCTTTAGCTTTTGGGAAGGAACTTAGGAGTGAAATGATCGATTATTAAGACAAGTCAGTACAGTTTTGTGAATTTGGTTGAGCTGCACTCAATTCCAAATGATGAAATGACGAAATTAAAGGGGGACTAGCACGAGAATCTTTCGAAATTTAATTCGGCTGAAACTCCAATGGAATGATCTTCAAGAGGTCAATAATCACTGGTTAAAGTTTTTTCTTTATATTCCAATGGGAAGTGTTATATTTTTACGAATTTTCATAGGTGTCTGTGACGTCATACACTCAACACTAAACATTGCTCCATACATTTCTTTGTAAATAACTTCGTTTTACTTTATTTCTATTAAGCCCAAAGGACCACTCAGGGACTTAAGGTGCATAACTTGTGGTTAGAATCATTTTATGGTATCTTTTCTTCAATACTGAGTATAAAACTAGAAGATATTTTGATTACAAAATACAAAGAAATGTATGGAGCGATGTTTAGTGTTGAGTGTACGATGTCACGTACTACTATACAAATCCGTAAAAATATAATACTTCCCATCCAAATATTTAAAAACACTTTAACCAGTGATTGTTAGACCTTTAAGGGTTATTCCAGTAAAGTTTCAGCTGAATTAAGATTCGGACTATTTACGTGCTAGTCCTACTTAAACTTTTCCCAGTGCAATTTTGTTACAATTGCGCATACCAAACATACTTTGTTCATACTTGAATGCTATGAAATGTTAGCACCAGTTTAATCAATAGTACGCGTATCGGTCGGTAGGTCGCTTGTCACTGAAACTATAATGTATAGAGAATAATTTCATGTTTGAGTTGCTACAATCTATATACGATCGAATACGTTTTTTCGGGACCCAAAATGAGACGCCCATCAATATGTTACACATGCATATATTTCCTTGTTGTTCGAAATTCATGACTGTTGAAGCAAGTGGCTTTCGCCAATATCTTTCCCTTGAAGATCTCATCTAATTTTATTTAGCGCGTTTGATTGCACATCTTCCATAAAGTATTCCACAACGTTCCTATGGGTTTTTCATGATTCCTGAAAAGCGGCTTTTTACTACTAGACATTGATAATAAAAAAGCAGAAGTTTGGAATTTCATTCATGTCTCTTATCTGCTACAACGAAAAGTATAAATTACGATTTTTTTTTTCGTAAGGGGAAAAATAAATCTATATTTTATAATTTAGATGGTCCATTTACCATCGATATCGACATTTATAAATATATGTAGCACAATTTTTAGTTCGTGATTATTTGCAGTTCTCAAAGAAAAGATTAATATAAGATGAACTTCTAAGCAATTCAATTCTTAGTACTTGTCGTCCATGGTTCTAGATATTTCCCTATTGACGTGTCCAATTGCTCGCCGTCCCAAAAGATGTCCCGAGAACAACCAAAACTTTTGCACTGATAATAGCGACTGTGAAAATAGGCAAAGATGTTGTTATGATGGCTGTCAGTACAGATGCTTTGGAAGAGAAGGATTCGTAGACGTTGTAAGCGATAGTAAGTATGATAAATATATGTACCAATATAAATATGTGATATTCAATGGATGGACTCCTTTACCAACATTGAATATATTTACGCCCGTGAGTATATGACTGGTGATACTCAACGCATCAACGCACGACTCAATGTGCCTGATACTTTTGTCGTTTTTGATTTCCCTCGTGCATAAGATCTCAAAAAATATAATAAATATACCAATTTACTTGATTAAAAATTCCTTATTTAATTCAAAATTAATTGGGTTACCGTGTACCTAGAATTGATGCCCATGCGTATGACTAATGATACTCGTAAGGGCTACGCTTAATTTGACAATCTTCATTCCTTTATTACCGATGGTATGACTTGATAAAATCGCGTATAAGATGCACAATAATTTTTAAGTTATTAACACAATTAGAATGACTTTTAACTAAAATTGCGCCGAAATTGTAAAACCTTCTGATGCATAACTGGGTGCATGGCTCATAAAGCTTATCTTCTACGAATTCTCATATCAATTTTGTTTAAACTCAATGCTAAATCTAATCATGTAATTTGATAAAACGTAAAATAAACTTGCAGCTAAGTACTTTGGAGTCGCGTTAAAGGGATCTTCTTGTAATGCTGCATGTCCATATTACTTCTAAACTAAACTACATTTGGAAATGGCCGAGTTTTCCTGGAGTGTTTTCAAATGAAAACTCTCTTCTTGTAAATTCAGGTCCAGTGGTCATTCGACCAATGCTCTCTGCAGCTGAAGTGGTATTTGTGTTGGATACCTCAGATGGGCCAACTTTTGAAGAATTCGAGCTCCAAAAATCCTTTGTAACATCTTTGAGTCATTATTTTGAACTTGGAACAAACAAGGTTCGCGTTGCAGTCGTTGCATCTGATCAAAATGCAAGGGTAGTTAAGTACTTATCACCGTCGGTCACCCAAGCTGACGTCGAAAGCTACATGATACGACTTTACAAGCAAGGGGGAAGCAGAGAGCTAAGCTCTGCCTTTGAGGTTATCGAGAGAGACATTTTAAGTGCAGCAAGACCAAACGTAACACAAATTGTCATCATCTTCTCATTTGGCCTGCCATCGTCGAGCGTTTGGAATCTTCTAACATCTGTTCGTGGTTTATACACTTCTGGAGTTAAGTTCTTTACCATTGGTATCGATGTGCAACACGATGAAGCTCAACTTCGTGCTCTTGTTTATCGCCCTACAGACCTGTTTACGTTTTATTCTGGCAGCCAACTGGAACAGATGGAAGGTTTTTTTGTTGGCCATATTGGTTCCCGCGCAGGTAATTTTGAAAGAAAAGACAAGAATAGATGCATGAATTATCTGAGAAAGTTCCTCTTTGAAAATGCCAAATTGAAATAAAATGAAGTGACTGGCAATGAAAAGAATTTATATTGTATGAAAAGGATGCAATTTATAGTTGAATTTTCTTCTTTCCAAATAAGTTTTCTTTTCAAATACGTTTTCTTTCCAAATAAGTTTTTTTTCCAAAACTATAATTGTAATGTAACTAATGTATTCCATGCAACTAGTTCGTTTGTTAGCATTTGTTAACATAATTGCCCTAATAACACAAATCTCTTGTTTTATTTCTGTTTTTGCTCACGGACACCGTAGACCCCGACGCAGTTCCCGAGAATTTCAATGCAGATTTGATCTTTATTCTTGACTCTTCAATTTCCGTTGGCCGAGCAAAACTTCACCATAGTCAAACGCTTTCGTGGTGTCTTTGTCACGACTGTTGAACTTAGAGCCCCGAAAAACGCGAGTTAGCCTGATATCCTTCGGAGACGTGGTTGCAGAAATCTCTTTTAACTTTGAGAGATATGATTCCATTTCTAAACTGAGTGATGCAATGAACTGGTTGGTGTTCTTGGGAGGACATGCAAGAGTTGAAAGAGCTTTGGAAAAGGCTAACGAGCTTCTCGGGAAGTCTAGAACTGGAGTGAGAAGAATTGCTGTAATGATCACCGATAAGAATTACTTGGCTGGAGAGGACCGACCATTAAAGTACACCATGTTACCGCTCAGAAATAAGGGCCTTGAAATGGTTACTTTGGTTGTAGGGGGAAGTCAAGATGATGCCAGAAGACTGGCAGGTTTAACGACAAGGCCAACAGATATATTTACTGCAACAAGCTATGGTGATTTACCATATCTTGTGCCTCCTATTGCTAAGTACATTGCCCATGGTAAGAGAGCATGGTTAGGTTGTTCCTCAAGCACGCCGCGCCGCATTTTCATTTCCGTCGTCAGCAAACTGTATTACCTTAATATTTACTCTTATTTATAATTTTTTTTTTGCCAAAAAGTTGCAAAATATTTTGTAATTTAATTTCGTAAGAGTCAAATTATCTCCCCAATAAATAAAGTTCTATTAAAAACACGTAAACAAGAATAGCTGTATGTCTGAATAAAACATGGTAGTATTAGATTATCTGTTACCTAAGAAGGTAGCGATATATTTACATATACCTAACATGTACTGAACATATGTAGAATATTATAGATAAGTTGTTTATAGTTTGTAGTATATGAGCTAAACGAATTTGTCGAAAACTTCGGTATGGTCAACTTGAACTTTGCACGCACTTTTGGCTCTCAATATTAGTAAAGGCTCAATGGAATATTTATTTCTATTTGTCTACCATTTCATTAATAATAAATTATATTTATTGTTTATTTATTCCTGGAGGCCCTCCACCAACTACAGTCAGACCAACAACAACAGCTGCGCCTTCAACTGAGACCCAGTCAACAACTAGTAAAGCCGAACCCTTAACTCCCAAACCAACCCGCCGTCCGCGACAGACGACATTTGGGATACCAGATGTGGTAACACAGGCACCTGTAACTGCTGAACAAAAACATCAGTATCAGCAGAAACCCACCACTTATATGAAATATGTTGCCGCAGGTTAGTTGGTTTTAAATATTGGTACCCTTTTAGTACTGCTATTGATATATGACATTTTTGTAGGCCTGTTCTATACAAAATAAGGGGCCTTACACATTTGGAACTTACGGCGCTTATTATTATTAGCTATTACTGAGCAGGCACGGTTATTACGCATCTCCAGCAGATTTCCTCGGGGTTTGAAAACACAGTTCTCGCAATTGCAAAATAAAAATAAAATACCGGCTTATAACAATATGTTTTCCCCTTTAAAAAAACTTGTACTTTCCCGCAAATTTTGTGTCGAAACACTTCAAAATACCTAAGTCTAGGCCAACCATGAAATCTGTAGAGCCCATTATGGGCCAAGTTTTTGAGTAATTCTCAAGATTTGTTTTCCTTTCTTTTTTAGGAAACAGACCAACTCAACATATCTTAATCAAGCCAGGAAACTGTCCTCCTATCACGAGGCAGAGCTGTCAAAATCCTCAGAGACTTTGTGTTACTGACAGCGATTGTAAGGCTGATGCAAAATGCTGCTCCGATGGATGCACTATTACTTGTGTAAGACCAGTCACTAATACCAACGTACAGAATGGTAAGTACGAAAACATATTGTAATAACTTACTAAAATGACAAAGTTTGATGTACGTACATCAGTGGGAACGAAATGTCTTGTTTATGAGGGGAGAATTTTGATCGTTCTCAGGGCACTTTTATTTTTCACGGCCTTCATGACACAGGAAGTCCAAAATCGCACTTTCAAACTTCAATAGCGCGTTTAGGAACAATTCAAACAACCTCATATGTAAGTTATCATTTAAATGCCTATGATGTCTAGGATTTGACAAGGTAGTTTAATGTTTAATGGGGAGTAATATATCAAAAGAGATTGTGTTCAATTAACCAGCTAAAGATATTTTTATTCTATAAGTTATGCATCTTGAGATATCCATGTTTTATTTAAATGAATCTAATTTTGTGATATCATTTTCTGTTGCTGATGACACCAGCTCCATCAAGGATAAGGCCAAAGGCAGGCATATGTCCCACGGTGTCACGTATTGGAATCCCATGCCCTGGTTCTGATCAGTGCAAAACGGACAATGACTGCGCGGAAAAAAAGAAATGCTGCCTTCACTATTGCCGACGACTGGTTTGTGTCGAACCTCCTTCACAGGCCGAGGAATGGAGACTAAGTATGTGCATTTTATATTTGAAGAGGAACTGCCTGAAAAGACTTATCATTTTTATAGTCTAAACTAATTATATTGCCACTTATGGTTACCCAACATTTATTTGTGTTCGGCAGCGAATCAACTTTATCGCCCTGGCAAATGTCCGATCTTGCAGAAGCCTAATGTGTGTCCATCGATCACAACGATAGAATGCAATTACGATGTTGATTGTTCTCAACAAAAGAAGTGTTGTAGTGATGGTTGTCATCGTAGATGTGTAAAGGCTGTTGGTACGCCTACACCGACCATAAATGGTGGCGGTGGTGGGGTAGTTCATACTCAATTTCCTGATCAAGGCACAAGACCAGGTTTTTCTTTTATACTTATTTATCAGTGACAGCGCATTTTCATAATTTCACAGTTTAATTGGTGTCTAACAATGTATGACAATCCATTCGCGGATGCAGCCGTTTCCGGGATATTTAATTATATTAACGTGAGTTGAATTGATGTTGTGGAAGCATAGATATCCGGATAAATGGAAGAGGGAGTATTTTACCTCTTTTGCACCCGCGCCATTGCAATTCCATTCTATTCCTGTTTAGGAGTCATCGCAGGACGCTGTCCACCTTATTCACCTGTTAGGAAATGTCCTACACAGGTTCAAGACGAGTGCACGTGCTCTAACGACTGTGCGACTGGTCTCAAATGCTGCTTTGATGGATGCAAGAGAATATGCAGAAAACCAGCAGGTTAGATTCATCGAATGCATTCTTATATTAATCATTACAGAAAAGAATGCACGGGGGAAAAGGTGGTAATCTGGGCTAAGCATTTGGAGATAGCAAGGAAGGACATTTAGGTATTTTTGTTGTCTTGAAAGTTATTAAATAATTATGTGAATTGCATTTTATCAGGCAATTGTTTTTCCGAAAAGGAATCCGAATTGTTTTCCAAAAAGAATGTGCTTCACGCAACGACCCCTATTCACAGTTCCTGCGCTATCTTGAAAGTTAGCCGTGCCTTTGTATCGAAGAGAGACGAACGGTGACCTTGCAATGATAGAGACATGCAAATAATTATTCAAGGTAAAGTCTCTATTATTACAAGCTCACGGTTCGTCTCGCTTCTTTGCAAAGGCGCGAATAACTTTCAAGATGGCGCAGGGAACTGTGAAGGGGACAACTCACATCTTTCAATACAAAGCATAATTATGTTGATCTGTAATATCTTTGACAGGCAATGTATGTACGGCACAGGTAGACATTGTTTACCTCATGGATACATCAGCCAGTATCAGTGTTGATGACTACCGTCTCGAGAAACAGTTCGTCAAAGATTTAGCACGAATCTTCCGTATCGATGTTGATGGGAGCCATGCTGCTGCTATTATCTACAATGACGATCCTCATGTGATGATCAAGCTTGGAGATCACAAGTCCACCGATGATTTTGCTAAGGCTGTTAATGCTATTCCTTACTTGCGCGGAAGAACAAGGATCGATAAAGCCTTGGCAGCTGCTACAGAGTAAGTAGTAACAGAAGTAAGCTTTTCAAACATTAAAACGAAAGAAATCCATGCCTGTGCATGAAATACTCTAGTTATAATGTTTTAGTATGAATACACAGGTGATTATCAAAAATCTCGCGCGCTGCATGTTGATCAAGAAACTCAGATTATCACACGATAATCACCTCCAGCGATAATCCAAAATGGTGGTTAGCCGCTTTGTTGCTGTTTACCGGAAAAATATGTCTTTTATCTTCCTTTTTTTCTTTTTTTTTGTTGTTGAAGGAATCACCTGTGTATTTATACTAAGACAATTATTCACCTCAGGCTCAACTCGTTTCGGTTATTATTCCCCGATATTCACTTCGCCTTCGGCGAATAATTGTTAATAATGTGATGGTGTATTTAATTACCCGCGCTTGGTGAGCGCTTCAGTCCTTTTGAAGCATCTGCATTGCGCATGCGTTGGATTGCTGTCGTCTAAACCTCTGCTCACGTGATCGTTTGGTATGATTGATGGCGCAAAACATGACGAATAAAATATAAATAAATTACGTAGAATTCTGCTATTACTTTCTGTTTCGTTTGTTTTCAGTTTAACGAAAGGTAATAGAACCCTTAAATGTCACGTCAAAGCAGCTCTCTACTCGGAGACAAAGCAAAATAATTTTTATCTCCTCATTAAGAACTGTAAACCTATCGTTATGTCCTTCAAACTGAGCTTCATTCCGACGTGCTACTATGGGAGTATTTTATACGTTTCTCCTCTTTTTAGAGTGTTCCGTAATGCAAGAACAACTGTAAGAAAAGTGTTAGTAGTCCTCACAGACGGTCGCCAAACCCAAGATCCAGATGCTGTAGCACTGGACGCCGCAAGCAAACCTCTGAAAGATATGGGAGTTAAAATATACTCCGTGGGTGTTGGGCACAATATTGACTTAAAAGAACTGAGACAAATCGCTAATGATCCAGCAGATGTCTTCACAGTTGATTCATTTACAGCTTTGTTAGGAGAATCTCAAACTGTTGCAGCAAGAGCCTGTGGAGAAGCCAGCGGTAAGTTCAGCTGGAAAATCCTTTCCAGGAAATAAAAATTTACCAAAGGTGGCTCCATATTTTGTACGCGCGAGCGCCAGGTTGTGCACGAGCATGCGCAGTACCAGAACTTGAAGAAGAATTTTTAATGACGTCACGAAAAGTTGGCTTTTTTTCTTTTTCTTTTTTTTTAACAGCTTTATTGGGAAACTAATATTACAATGTGTTGAATAGAAAAAAAAATAAACATATACCCAAAAAGGAAAGTCGCGAACGGGACACGAGACCCATATAGTTTCATATAGTTTCGGGCTTTAGAGTAATAGAACTAGAAATTATTTCATAGCAAATACAAATCTGTATCTTGTTATCTGATACACTAACCATATTGAAGTCTATGAGTTTAGGAATAATTTGAAAATGAAGTGAAAATGATCACCCGAATAGTTATCATAGCAGCGACACGTGAGCCACAAAACGGGCCCTTTTTGCCATTAAGAGATTAAAATCTCGAGTTTCCTGTGGTCAATGTTTTTTAGATTGTGTAATACGAAAGTTTGTTTTGTTACCTTCAGTATGACCATTTGAAAGTGACTCTCTTTCTCTCTCTCTATATATATATATATGAATAATTTCCAGGAAATATGAATTTACCAGCAAACAAAATACTTTGTTTCTATACCAACGTCGTATGACCAATTGAAAATGACTATATGGTTATGAAAATGGCTATTCTCTCTTTATTTCGTAGAGAAGCAATATTCACACTGCTTACTTCATATGCTGTACAATTTCGCAGTATTATCATGCTCATGTTATTTTTTTCACTTTTACATTACAGCTAAAATCTGCGTACAAGGCGTAGACCTTGGCTTCATTGTCGACTCCTCAGAGAGCATCATCGATGCTGATTTTGTGCGTGAGAAAAATGCAATAAAGGCAATCAGTGACGAGTTTGTCATCGCACCAAAAAGTACTCGCGCCGGCGTTTTGTTATACAGCGGCGAGCCTCACGTAAGCATAGGTTTTGACCAATACACAAGCAATGCAGATTTCAACCGTGCCGTGAACGCTCTATCTCACATGCAAAGCCATACGAGACTTGACAAGGCGTTGCGCTATGCAGCGTCTAATCTTTACAACAAACGTCGTCCAGGCAACCCGGCTATTGCTATAGTCATGACTGACGGAAAACAAACTCCTGGAGCAGAATCCCTGACTACTGCTGTTAAGCCTTTGCGTGACCTTGGAGTGCGGGTATTTGCTGTGGGTGTAGGACCAAGAGTGTCTCAAAGTGAGCTAAGAGAGTTGGTTGAGAGGTACGAAGATATCTATACCGTAGATTCTTTCACTCAACTGATAGAAGAAGCGAAGAAAGTTACAGAGAGAGCTTGTCCTGTACCAAGCCAAAGTAAGTTTGTATGTGGTATTTATATATATACATATATCTAACCTGTTTTATGAAAAGGTACCCCTCCCCCCCTAACATCAGCACACATAGGGGGTCTGAATTTCACACTGGAATGCTCTGCTAGTGAAAGGTCAATTCCTGTTTTAGCGGTTTGTGCACACCCCTAGCTCGTCACTCCTTCCCTTCCACTCCCTATTCCCAAACCAAACCTCCCCCCCCCCCCCTCTCTTACCTTAATAATCTTGTCAGTTTGTCAGGTGTGCATGCATGCACTGGCTAAGTGTTGGGCCTGTGAGAATAACAAAAAAACAAAAAAACAAATTAAAGCCTTAAGCTAAGCTTGGCTCTGAGATTGGAAGGCTTTGCAGAGGCAATGGGAAGGCGTTGACGTCAGAACTAGGCTTGGCTGATCTGATTCTATGCCTTTGAAAAAGTGCAATGTTTCCTAAATCAAATGGCATAGCATGCAAATGCTTGGCGACCAACAACCATTGAACAAGAATACTTAAATAGCTGCAAACCACAGAAAGGCACCAATTATTGTTTTGGCCAGCCATGCATGGCCCAATCGGCTTATTCATGCAAATTTACTGATCGAAAATAATCTATTCTGGGTAAAAAGTGAAAAATTCAGACATGATTTTCAAAAACTAAGCTCTAGAGGAAACCCCTTCAGCCTTAACTTCACTCGAATGGCTCAGAGTAGGTTTGGAATTCTAAAATCAAACTGAATTCGTGACACCCTAGGCTCTTTCGGGCAAGTCCTGGACCAAGAGTGAAGAGTAAGTTCTGGAGGGGAAGGGGCATTCCAGCATAGTGACCTTCTTAAAAAACAGGTTAGATATACATACTTATAAATATATAGCCAGAAAGTACTCGCTTTCATTGTTTTCGAGTTAGACAATTCACGTGATGCAACAGCCCCATCAGGAAATTACAAAATAATTAATATTAAAAAAAAAATTATATAAATCTTTTTTAAAAAGTATTTGCAAGCGTTCATAAATATCGTTGTCACACGGGAATTCTATGCAATGGACATAGGCAAAATTTATTGTTTCTAAGATGATGCAACAGAGTAACTTTTTACTTGCTTCAAGATAAAGCTAACGTAAAATTCATGCACTTCTGTCAAGATTTAGCTCTTACAATCAAACTATTTTTTTAAATAAAAATAAAATAATAATATTTTTTATGAATTTGCAGCTATTCTCCCTCCTGTTACGACTCCAACAGCCTTTCCAACCCCATATTCAACTCCATCTCTAGCCCCTCCAACAACACATTGCAGAGTTACTCCATCAGCATTAACATCATTAGCTCCAACACCTCCCACAGTCCAGTGCTCTCATTTTCTGGACATCATATTCGTCATGGACTCCTCACGAAGCATGGACTTGAGAGAATATGAAAGACAAAAAGATTTTGTGAAGAGACTTTCCAAAATATTCAACGTAGGTCAAGGTAGTCGAGGAGCTGTGATCATCTACAGCGACGATCCTATACTCAGTATTGACTTTGAAAAGTACAACACGCTTAAAGAGTTCATCGAAGGCGTCGATGCCCTTCCATATATCATGTTAAGAACTCGCATTGATAAGGCGTTGAACATGGCTTCACAGGTTCTTTTGGATGCTCGGCCTGGCTTTCCTAAGCTAGTTATCATGATGACGGATGGACGCCAAACACGTGATCCTGATTACGTTCCGTTAGATAAGGCGGCGCAACCACTGCACAACGCAGGCGCACGTGTCTTGGTGGTTGGCATCGGACCGAAAATCAGTGTTTCAGAACTGATGTTGATGGTGAATGATGCAAGTGATGTTTTCACTGTTAAATCATTTCATAGTTTAATTCATGCCGCTAGTGATGTTGCCGCAAAATCATGCCAAGGTATTTGTTTATAGCTAATCTCGTGAGATGTATTAACATAGATAGATGTAATGTAAAGTATGAGAAGGAAGTGACTGGCAAAAAGACAATACGATAAGAACTGCGTGATTGACTCCGTCAGGAAAAGCCTGCCTTCCTACCCTTCATACACGATGGCTCTGCTCTCTTTAATTCTTAATTTTAGTTTTTAGCTAGTTATCTCTTCTTTAATTCTTAATATGTCGATTCTTATATTGTTTGCCCCAAGTGTCAAGTGAACGTTATTTGCAAACCTGCATGCATGGCCGTGACTGATTTAAGGTTTACTTTTCACTCCCAGGACCGTTTCCTTCAATTGTCCCTGATACGTGCTCCGAGACCTTTGATCTAGTATTTGCCATGGATTCTTCCGGCAGTATGCTCATTTCCAGCTACACCAAGATAAAGGAGTTTGTCAAGCACGTTGCAGGACGTTTGGTAGTAGGTTCCAGACAAGCCATGCTTGGACTCCTAGTGTTCAGCGATCAGCCAAGAGTTTTGGTCAGGTTCGCATCTCAAGCGAGTGTCTCTCTGGCTGCCTTTGATGCTGCAGTGGATAGAGCACCTTACCTGAGGGGACGCACTCGGATCGACAGGTATATATGTTTGCTCGTATGGTAGTCTTAACACTAATAACAGGATTCCTACAGATAACAGGACGAGGAGTTCATTTCTTTGAACTTCAACAAATTAAAAGTTTGATAAATATCAATGGAAGACTTGTACTAATTATAAGATTTACCGACAATTTGTAGAAGATCAACAGCTTATTTTCTGTTACGCAATCTTTCTTCTTTACAAAGAGCTCTTCAATCAGCTATCAGTCTTTTCAATGGCGGGCGAATTGGTGTCCCAAAAGTGTTGGTCTTCTTAACAGATGGCCGCCAATCGTCCGACCCAGGCGTAACCCCCCTTGAAGAGGCAGTTAAAACATTAATAGCACAGAACGTCAAGATAATAGTCGTTGGCATAGGGCAGGAAATAGACAGAAGACAATTGAGCATCCTAGCTAATGGTCAGGGAAGAGACATAACTCAAATTGGCTCTTTTGATGATTTGGACAAGTTGAAGAAGTCGTTCTCGCAGACAATATGTCGTCGAGTTGGTAAGAACCTCTTGAGGGCAGCCATTATGTGTTTTTTTTTAATGGCAATAAAACAATAGTAAAGTGCTTCTTTGGAAAGTGTAAACCTTGAATGTGGCGATGAGCGGATTTTGATAAAGCAGTTTTCGTATGACTGGTTAAAGCTTGCGGCACGAACGCGGCAAGGCAAACGCGCTCCAGACCAATCAGATTGCGCGGAAATTTACTCTCCATCCAATCAAATATCCGGAACACAGCACGAACACGACGCGAACACGGTCACATGAAATTCATAATCACGGCAATACTAGACCAATCACATTGCGCAAGAAAGAAAATCAACCATTCATACGGCATTGAGCTTCCTTTGTTGTCTTTCAGTCTTTGCCTTTGCCTTAGTCATTTGTACCTCAAACGTAGTTAACTGAACCAAATTATCAAAATGCATCAAAAAACAAACTAACGATGCGCGCGAAGTTTACCATAGCATCCGTGTCACGAGGTCTTCTCAGGTAATGTTCGCATATAATATTATGAAAGGAAGTAGCAGTAGCGCAATAGCAGCTTTTGCAAAGAGTGTTGCTGCAACCTTCTACGCAGAACCTCTCAATGACAATTCTGTTTTTATTTGCTTTCAGAAGAAGTAATCCAGAGCGGATCACCTTAACAGGTTCCTGATCACCAATAATAAAGAACAGTTTTTGGTATTCTGATATCAAAAAATATTATCATATTATGCTTTACACAATTTTCTTTTTGCATTGCTCTTAAATGAATACGGAGCTCAAGGTTCCTCTTCCCAGCATCAAAACATATTCGTACACTTTAATTTCAACCATCGGAATTTGTTTGAAATCTAATAAATGCATATTAGCTAGCTTTCCATACAGTTGTTGTGGAGACACTTTACTTCAAGACTTACAATCCATCTGGAGCCACTCTCACATGGTTAAGAAATCATAATGTGAAAGCGAACAGGATATTCCAACTTCTAATTCTGCTTGAATGAGAAACAAATTAAACAATGAGTCAAGCAATATTTAGGTACATGTCTAAATAAGCCTTTTCATAGTTTAAGAATCGATTCCACTGCGCATGCTATTCTCGCCTTTTTCGTTTAAGTAAGAACAAAAGAAGGTTTAGGCAAAAGAAGGTGATAAATTCGAGAAGAAATCGCATGCGCAGGCAATCGATTCTTAAACTACGAAAAGGCTTATTCCTTCAACAGGACATTGAAATGAAACAGTGTGATATTATACCTGAGGTCAAAATTCTATAGTTTCTGCTCTCTCCTGATTGGTTTCAGTTTTCTTTCTACATCGCGATTGATTAATTTTGTCAGAGTGGTTCTGCGGTTAGCTACATGAAGATTCACACTGTAAATTGCTCGACGCACTTTTTTCGAAAAATTACTGACTTTGGTCAGTTAAATACCTAACCATAGACTTAAAGCAGTAAGTTGCTACTTAAAGTGACCATGTCAAAGGGTTGGGATCTAATGTATCTATACTAAACTTTTAAAAAGATTTCAATTTTCAATGTAAATTAATATCATGAACTTAACAAGTTGAAATCAGTTAGTATTCACCTTTCCCGAAGTTCTCAAAGCAGGATTGTTTACGATTTCATGTGAAGGGTGGCGGCATTGAGTGATGCAAGCAAGAAATTTTAATTTTAAAAAGGGCATCCTTGGGAAGCGGAGCGAACTTCATAAGTTGATCTAATCTCTGATCTGATTGAGTCGTCACGTGCTTTGAACTTTGGGAAAGTGTAACGCTAAATATCAAGCTGACAGACGCTTTTAATTCACGACTAGCTTTTTAGAAGTTTTGTGAGAAGTATAGTAGCTAGCTTTTTTGAGAACTGAATCCAAACAGTTCCGAATCGTTGCGTAACACGAAATCGAGAGTAATTATCATTAGAAATCATAAGCTGAAGATATAAACGAAAGTTCCAAAAATATAATAACATTTCTAGGGAAAATAGAATAAAATGAAATAATAAACGGCTTTAATTTAGATATGCAAAAAGGCGGGTTTATCTTTAGCTATTATTCGAAATCATTATTAAATTAATTTTTGGATTTTGCTGTCTCATTGCTTTATTATATTTAGCTTTAATAGTTTATGGTTTCGTATATTTCCGCACACGGTAACCGTCTCGTGCTCCAGGAAAGTTGTGGCGCGCGCGTTTTGGCGCCAAAGTTCCCCCAAAAAATACAAGAACTCTATTGAAATCATCGACAGAGCCAGCATGGGGTTTCTGTAGACTCGAAATTGGAACGATAGCGCTAGCCAGAGGGCTTTTCTCACGTACGCTTTCGAGCTATCTCGTTAAGAAAAAATACTTTCACACGGCTTTGCTTCCTTTCCCCCCTATGATTTACTACTACTACAGGGAAGAAACAAGGCACCATGAAAATTGTTTGCTTATTTAATCGCTTTAATAACAGACAATTTAATTCATAGCGACATTCAAAAACAGTTGTTTCATACCGGGTTACGTTAAGACGTGCATTGTAACTTCGATTTCACTTGTTCATACCTTAGACTAAACTAACTTCACTCAGAAATGAAGAAAGATTTCTTTCTCTTTATAAACTTTGTAATCTACATTTAGTATATATTTGCGTTTATTTTTGGCATGTAGCCATGTGAAAATCTGCCATGCCAGTGTTTACCCTCAATCTTACCGAAGCTTACCGAGGCGATCTAAACCGAAACAAATTTGCTTTGAATTATATATTTTTAACTCATGCTCAAACGAAAGTAATTCCACATTAACATGTAGATAGCGACAGTCTTCAGCAAACGATGCGAAACGAAACATATCCGAGATAATAGTTCCATCAGCTTGGCATATAAAATCAATAAAAAACGTTGGTGGATAAAAACGGGAGTTTATAAAGTTTCCATTCTTCATCGGCGCTCCTCTGTGATTGATCAAAATAGGTTCTCAGCTTCTATTCTCGGCTTCATATATATCCGAAGCATTCCCAGCGCCAAAAGGAAATCGAAACCTAATAAACAAGTGACGAAAAAGCAGGTATGTGAAGTAATTCGATATTGTACCATGTTTTCTTAGAATCAGTGTATTTACTAAATTCGGCCGAGTCAGTTTAAGTATACATGCTACATCGACGCACGGAAGAAAAATATCAGTCCTTTGGATGAAACTCCTACAAACCCCATTTGCTTTTTTTATACAAAAATTAGCAAATGACAGCAGAGAAAATAGAGAGCATTAATACGAATAATCTGATATTAAACAGAGAAAAATGTGGACCCTATTTCCTGAACATCTCAGTCTATTCGAATCAAGGAAGAGACTGAGAGAAATTGGTGCATACCCATCATGGGTGGAGCTAGATTTTACAAAAAAATGATCTTGCCCGAAATTCGGATTTTACACAGCAATCTAATTAAAAACGAGTATTATAATCAAAAACGAGTAGTATCACTGCTTCAAAACTTTTGGTTGGCAACTAAATTGTGATGCAGTAGAATACAAATTTGAATTTAAATTTAAATATAAAATTTAAATCCTCTGTGTAAAAATGGCAATGCCTACACGTTTTTGATCAATTAGGAAAACGATTGTATACATATTTATTTTGTAGTATATTTTAAAATTTAAAGATTTTATATTATATATTATATAGTGCAGAAATGTTTTTTCCGCTTGACTCTAGTTCGTAAGTTCTATTTTAATTTCTTCGGCTTCTGTGTGTGTCAAAGTTAAGATTTTATCCATTAAAAAATTAAGTGAAAATAATAAGGAAAACAAAAAGAGAGGAAATATGCAACAAGAAGAGGAAGACTGATGGCCAAGGAAGAAGAAGTACTATTAGTTTATGAGCGTCAAAATTCTAGGTCAGATTCAAGACTCGTGATGACCGTCTGTCAATGGAGATTGATTGAAATGACTTTTCAGTGAAAGGGGGAATAACCTATCAATCCACGTCGTCAAGTTTCCATAGGGAAGTGAAGAAAAATCGGAATTACCCCTAAGTGATTATGACCGTGATTTTGGCCACTCGTCAATTTCAAAATGAGCTGTCGCTCTTTCAAAAAAGCCGACGTATTTCAAGATATATTGATCGCTACGTAACACATATGACTCAACTCTGAAACTTGAATGCTGAGATGATGCTATCGCTCTTTCTTGGGAATGCTCATCAACTCCATAAAAATGTGAACAAAAACGGCTTTTTTAATACTGCATGTTATTTATTAACTGGATTAGTGAAACCTTTATAAACATCAGCAATTTAAATATTACAAAGCTTACCGGAATTTCGTCAATTCCTTTCACATTAGTAATTCTTATTCGATCATACAAAACAAGATGAATAAATTGTAGCGTATAAAGGCTTTATAATTATAGCTAAGCTAGCATATTACATGACGTCATTTCCGCTATTAGTATGTGGAATTTCAGATACAAACACTCCCAATCTTTTGAATATTATTCACAAATGTTTTCGGGAAAATTTCGCAGGTAAATATCTTATCTTACGGGTATAAGAATTGGCTAGAATTACTTATCAATAATGATTAATCTTTGTAATGGGTTGGTCGAAAGAGAGATTACAGCTTAAAAAGAAATGCCGAATATCATGCGACGAAGCTTTAAAAGACGAAGCTCACGGAAAACCAACGACGCCACACCGACATATTTACGAAAACCTCCGAAAAACACTAACGAAGCCATATCATCATCAAGAAGAGTCACCTATCCAACAAGGTAAGCGAGTTATAAGGTTTCTTTGTTCAAACTGTGAGCATTTCAGGGAAATTCGATATCTTTATTGAATGGTTCATACTATGATTGGGTTGTTTCGTACACGAGAAAGTCTCAAAGCTTGCTTAGAGTAATCCTAAGGTCATCGTAAAGAAAGCCAGGTTGGAGGTCGAGCATGGAGCCGAAGCTCGAGTGTCTTTCTTCGGAAAAGAATCGTTAAAATTCATAAGTCTTAAACTCCTGTCCTCACACTAAATATACAAAGGCTGGATGGTTGATAGTTTTGAGCAGAAATCGTTATTTGGGGTTGTTTATTTTGGTTTTGGTAATCGGAATTGTACAGGTTCTGACAAAAAGGCTGTAATAGTAAGTCGATTGAAGCCTCGCTTTGAGTACAAGTAGACCACAAGTCAGTCATAAATATTTTGAGTTTCGCACGATTCTTCCTCGAATCTGTTTACTATTGAACCTGCACAAGTAGACAAAGCTACACCATAGTATTGTGTTACATATTATAAGGATTTCTTGGAGCTATCAGCAGGGAAATTCTACATTGGATGTCATGTAAGATTGCGGTTGGCCTAGATTTACTTCTCGATATCTCTAGCTCTCTATAACTGACATGGTTTGCAGCCAGAACTGACTCACAGAATAACGACATTCTTGATTCACTTAATACCCACACTACCAATTGTGAACGGAATAAGGATTATTAGCTGAATTTCTACGACATTGTTCTATTTGGGGCTGATTCAAAGTCAAGCTTTTGCTCGAGAACTGCATCTTCGAGGTTGCAGAGGAAGGCTATCGAGACGGGTGTCCCAACTATAACTGATGCTGAATATGTGAATGTGTGACCCAGTTTGCCGTACTTATATTTTTAAGATATCTATGGGTCAGTGATTGTTCTTAAGATATCTTCAAACTATCCTTTCACTACGGAATCCAGCAAATCTTCAGTTCAGACATTTTGTATACATCGATGGCTCTTCGCCGGAAACCCCGTTGTATATAGCACGTACAGTATGCACGTCATCTCAACTCATTTGTAACAATCCTAAGAGTGATTCCAATGGCAACAAAAAGAAAATCTTCTATCTGAACGCCATTCAAGACGATTAGGGATATTGAATTCCCTTGCAATGCATCCAATGAGGTATTTATGATTGAGAATCGTAACGAATCTTGCTTAGTTTACTGAAATTCATTCTCAATTCCTTTCATACTCTCTGTGGTTTATCTTGATGCAGAATTATCTGTTCGATGTTGGTAATTTATGGTGATCAATCGAACGATTTAGAAACTGACTTTGGAATAATTACTTCTAATATCCAACAGCAATTCAATCTTGAAATAATTATTCATACATAACAGTGATACACCGCAAAAATGCCTTTTATTTGACTGTTAGAAAAAATATTTGAAATATTTGTCCTCTTGCTCTAGGACGGCGGAGATCGAGGATTCGCGTATTATTTTTGCTTTCAAAGTATCGTGGGTGTTTGATATTACCAGATTACAAAAAAAAAATTGAGTATATTTGCTGGAAAATACACTGATCTCATGTTGTGAACCAGAACTTGCTTGAAAATATATTCCATTGCTCTGTCAACACTTTATCGAACACTTTCAGAGCCTGGCGAGAGAAAGTCAACAAATGTGCTCTCATCAAAAATTGTTTCGAATTTATACCTTATTTATTCTTTATCTCTACCATGTTCCACTCCTTCGTTCCTGTATAGCCTTTTTATCCTCTCAAGATATGAAAATTCAATTATTACATGTACAATTAGTGGCCAAAATTCTCTTTCAGATTTATTGGTCACGTAACCAGTAATGGTTCTCGATTCAAATCCATCCCTACATGTTTAGCTCTTGATCGATATTCCGAATACCATCACTTTCAATTAGATGATCAGATCTTTTTGTTGTGATAAAAACATATATTTATTCGATTCAAGTTGATCAATAATGTTTATTTAGGTTAACTACTTAGATGCAATTCCAATCTTATTTTTACCCCACTGCACAAGCTCTGCTGTATTGCTGTGAATTTATTTTTCATTTTTATCAACTTTAATGGTTAGAGACTGAAGTATCGATTATGAGATTTGTGCATGTCTACCATGTTCACTTTCGTTGAAAAAAATAGACAACCTGCACAGCAATAAATTTGTATCAATTTTCCAATCATCCAATTACTGGCAGACATTCTACAGACATCCTCCCTGCCAATGTAATGATATTAACATCCAAGAAAATGTTATACCCTGAAAAAATTCAAAGATTAGAACCCAGACAATGTTTGGTGTTACAGAGTGGATCATTAGTATTGTAAACAGGGTCTGGCATCGATTCAGTGTTCTGCAAAGTGGACTTCTCTCCTGAATTTTTTGTTTTTCCTTAATGATAATGAATTAGATGTGATTTTTCTTTTTGCTAGAGCTACATGTAATAGTATCAATGGGATAGTTTGTGGAGTAGCTCAGTACAGATCTCAATTCTCTTTGATATGTTTACATGTTATAGATGTGTAGGTAGATATCTGATGATCACGATAAGACATATCTTCTATGCCATTTCTCCCTCAATCTACACATATTATTAAATAATAAATAACAAATTTTGTTAACTAAGAAACTTGGCACCCAACATACCTTGAACACATTATTGTTCTTCGGATACTAGTACATATGGCTGAATATTATAATTGCTTTTATTGAAATGGTATTATTTTTATACATGTACAAATGTTATTATGCTTATCTACAAATACTAAGTACATGTATTATACATGGTCACTGAACCAATCACCATTCCTAAGATGTTTATAGCTGTCATTGAATTATTGTATAATATAAAGTATGTCTTATTCTTCTCCCCTTCAAATAATATAGGCTAAGTAAAATGATTTATGGTAGAGACACCAGGGAAAAAATCTTGCTTATTTAAAATTGTATGTACTACAATTTTACTATAATTCATTATTTGAAATTATATTATAATATATACTATGTGTACTCGAATATGCAAAACTAAAAGAAATTTGGTGCCAAAAACTGAATGAATAACTGCATCTAGAATTACATGTACAGTTGCCTGTTTGTATAGAAAATAGTAAGACCTCGTGTAAACTTGATTATAAATAGTATGAGCACTGACTTTTGAAAGTTCTTTGGGGGAGTGAAATTTAAGAGCATTAAAAACATTACAAGTATCTATTACCACCGTTCCATTGCTGCTTGTGATTGAGACATCCGTAATTACGACATGAAAATGGGCATTTATACCTCAGTCAATCCCTCACTCAAATAAATAGTTCGAGTATGCACACACAAAAATTAACATAATGTCTCAAAACACACAAAACAATGTCTACTTTACTAAGAGGTAGTTTCACAAATGAGCAAGCCATAAATAACAACTGAAGAGAAAAGGAAAATGAAACAAATATGTTTAAAATAAGCATACAAGGATAAAATGTATTTATAGATGCAATAATAATAGTATATGGGGTTAGGAAAAAATTAAGTCCAAGAACAACAGCAATAACTATTATTTATGTAGTCAAAGGTGTATCACAGGGTTTTCAGGCGTTTTTGGTGGCAGTTTTGATGGCCTCGGATAGGGTGAATAATAAAAGAACTTTTTCAATATTTCCTTACAGATAAGCTTACATGTAGTTTGTTTTAATGTTAAATGAAAATGAATTGAAAAGGAATTACACATTACACCAAATATCAGACATTTCTTTAGCTTTTCCTGTGAGTGCAATTACTTAAAAATAAACTTTTATCATTGAAAGACCTCATATTTACATAAACTGTCTTTCACTCACTCAAAAAGTATATTCAAAAACGTTCATGCAAAGGGCATACTGATTATAATTATATATATATTATATACATAATTATTATTTTGATTTATTAAATCTGTCTGTTGCACTTGTGACGTTAAGCTAAAGGTAGGCTTGTATTTTACGACAAACGTTTTTGCCTGGTTCTTGCTTTGCATGCACAACTGCTGTGAAACATTCATGAAAAGCCGTTCTTTTTCCGACTTCAAAAATACAATTTACATACCATTTGCTCAAGGAAATTTTTTTTTCTGCACAGGAAATTTTTTATTATTATTGTTCTTTGAATTGAATAAGTTTTCTGGTTCTTTGAAGGCTTGAAATAACGCTTTTTTCAGTTTTACTCCTGCTTGTAACACCACGAAGAGATGGAGGAGCTGCTGCAAACACACCAAAAACAGCAAAGTCATGCTGTTTCGTAACACCGCGTTACGCTTTAAGCACCCAATTTATCCTCAAAAAAATATTTAAAAAAATCAAAACTTTTTAAAAAGCGCGGGTTCCCCCCATTTTTTTTCATCCAAAATGTAAGAGAAATAGTTAAACTATTTTTTATAATAGAATTTTTAAAATAAAAATGGTTTTGGATGCAAATGTAAGCAAAAATGTAGCATCCCTTTACAACCATATTTTTCACAAAATCTGGTTAAAAAAATGGTTTTTTATATGATACATAAAAGTTTATATATTTGATATAAAGAGCACAAATAGTTGTTTATTTGAAACAAGTTTCAGATAAAATCAATCGAAACAACTTCATAATATAATTTTTTTCCTTTGCATAAAAAAAACTGTGCTTAAGTTATCAGTGTTTAACGTCAATTATCTCGCTTAGATGTGTGGGTACCCCCAATTTTTTTCCCGAATTCCAGTGGCCTATTGGGTGATTTAAATGACTAGCACAATTTGAAAAAGATAAAAATGGTTCGCAACTAGTAGGTACCAACCTTAATGTTAGTAATTGTTAGATTATACACCGAAGATGTACATGAACTGTACACCTTTAAAAATGTTTGTTGGAAATCTGAAATCTGAGACCTAGTGGAATTGTGGGGATTGAGTGATTTTTGATTAAAAATTCAAAATACGCTTAGCCAAACAATTAATTTGCCAGCATGTCATTGGTCAAAGTTGACACAAGTCATATAGATATTATCTCATTACAAACTACAACATTTTTTGAAATAGGGGCATATACATGTAGTACACATCCATGAAATTGAGTTATGTATGAGCGCAGAATCAGTGTAAATTAAAGAAACACTTAATAAGATAAATGCTTGTAATGATATTTGTGCACAGTATTGTTTATTGGTAATTGCATAGAATTAAATATCTTCTCTTGTCATATAGATCTCAAGATGATATTGAGGCTCTTCGACAAAGTTATATGTACCATAAAGATGATGATTTAAGGAGGAGTACTGGATCAATATATGGGGGTGACAGCCCAACAAAAGCCAAACCACCTACAGGAATGCATGTAAGAAGCAATAGTGACACCAGTGAGATCAACTTTGAAAGACTCAAACATACTTATGAACTGTCAGTCACTGAGCCAAGATCTCCTACTGGAGAAAGCTTCTTCGCTATCGTACAGAGGTTTGAAGAGAACATAAAGAATGAGAAACGCACAACAAGGAAAGATGGGGTAGATGGTTCTACATTTATAGAGAATTTGCGAGAGCACAGCAATCATATTGTTGGTTCTTCGGCAAGTCCTACGATAGAGAAAAAGACTCCTATTCTAAAACGCAAAAACTCGCTTCGTTCAAACACTTCATCATTTTTTAGGATTAAGAAAAGCTATGACAGCAAAGAAGAATTTGAATCAAGTGATAGTACACTTCCAACAAGAAAATACTTAGCTCATTATGACTGTCAGAGCTTGTTGTTAGATTATGAGGACCAAGCTCAGCGTAGAGCAAAATATGGTGATGGAATGCGTCGTAGGAATACTCGTTCTGGAGCATCTGCAGCATCTGCAAAAATAACTGCAGCACAGCGTGCTGATTTGAAGGGTTCTGATTCAAGTCTGGATAATGTAGATGAAGTAGCTGACTTTGGAGACAATAAATCCAATGAACTTGTTCATAATTGTCCATATTTTAGAAACGAACTTGGTGGAGAAGATGATCTAGATCCACAAATAAGCTTAACTAGGGATAATACTGCATTTCTAAATCCGCACGACATGTCAACTCCCAAAGATACTAAACTAAATGTATTAAAGCGGAGGTCAACCTTAGACATTTTATTGACAGCTTATGATTCTGCTCGGCAAGGCAAACTAAGGACTGGTACAGGAGTAACTATACTTGACAATTCAAAGCCAGAAAGTGGATCATTATACCTTGGTGAGGGAGGCAGCTGGTCAGATGACGAGGGAAAAATGGTGTTTGAACATGCCGATCATGGAGCATACTACTATAGGAATTTCTTTGTTGGACAAGGTATGTAAAATATTAGTAATTTAATGTACTCAAAGAAAGAAATTACTGATATTTATCTTAGGTAGTATGCAGAGTGGACAAAAATTCAATATATTTTTTGTATTCACTTTCATGCAGTAACACCCTTATCACACCTTACACATACAGTAGCTCATCTTTAGGGAAGCACAGTTGGCGTGCGCTTTACCTCTCACCAATGCGACGCAGGTTTGAGCCCAACTGGGGCTCGATGTTGTATGTGAGTAGAGTTGTTTGTTGATTCTCTTCGGTGCTTTGAGGGTTTTTCCTCCAGGTTCTTCAGTTTTTCCTCCCTACACAAAGATCAACTTCTAAATGCTACTGTTGCAAAACCTGTGGTAAATGCATTAGATCTTGCAGTTTTGTGCTTTGTGTGTCATTTTGTGTTATTGCTTATGGTGCATCCAACTGGTTTGACTTTTAGGTGCAATAATACAGGCAACAAAATTGTGCGCTTGTTATGCAACAGTTTTTCTTTGCAAGTTCCAGAGCACATGTTGCTGGTATTACCTTTCCATGCAAACAAAATTCATTGTCAAGAGGATGTAAAAACTCTCTCTACTTTTTGCAACAATTAAAATTTGTTGCATGCAGAAAGGTATTAGTAGTAACATTTGCTATGTATGCAACTTGCAAGGCAAATACGTTGTGTGATTTTGTTGCCCATATTACTGCACCTAAAGAGTACCCTGCAGATCATATCAGTGCAGTTGTTTAAATCCTTTGCAGTTACAAGCCCATATAACATTTTAAATAGCAATATGACAGAATTAAACTTATGCTATTAAGATATGATGTATGAGTCTTGTATGCTATTCTGAAGGTGTACCAAATTTTATAAACTTCTAGTTGTAGTTGCTTTTAGATGTAGAAGAAAAGGTTAAAGAGTTATATTTTTAATATTATGCCAACCTCGGTAGGTGCGAGTTGCCTGATGGCATTAAGATCTTGACTGCCACTTAGTCAAAAAAAAGGTACTGAGGTACCAACTAATTATTTTTGATTGACAGCAAATAAATAAATAAATGGAATGGAATGAAATGAAAAGAAATGAAAAAAAACCCATCAATGTGTATACTGTACACATGTACACTTGTGTATACATACTTGCACTAGTATACAACTTTTTCTAAGTTCTTATCTTTATGTGTAGAACATCTGACATATCTTGGGATGGATGAGAGGCTTGGTCCTGTAGCCATTTCTTTGAAAAGGGAAAAAATCGATGAAAGCACTTCCTTGGTGAAAAATGATACTGATGGCCAAGGAACACAGTATCAATACCGCATTATTATTAGAACCTCTGAGGTAATAATGTTATCAATAGATCTTTGATAAGCTTGCTTTGTTAGGAAAGCAATAGTACTCAAGGGAATGACATGCTCTTGAATAAAAAAATTTTGATCAGGGAACACGGTTGGCCTGTGCTGCCAATGAGCCAACTCTCACCAATGTGACCAAGTACCTATATTTAACGTTGGTACTGTAGTTCCTTCAGTTGAAAGTCAACTGCTATCAATGGAAGCCAACAGTACGCAATTTACCCCCTCACAGAAGTGGAGATCCTAAGGATCAAACCGTGGACCTCAAGCACTGAAGGTTGCGCACTAATCAACTGGTTGTATTATTTGATTTGTTGTGTTATAACTTGGTAAAAATTCTAGTTCATAAAGTATTAATGTTGTTGTTTTGTTTATATATTAACTTATATGATTTATATGCAGCTCACTACTCTAAGAGGCAATCTTTTAGAAGAGGCTATCCCGTCTACGTCACGGCATGGCACTGCAAGAGCTCTTCCTGCTAAAGATATTTTAGAATACCTTGCTCCTGAAATACAGCTTTCATGTCTCCGCTTAGGTCATCCTGGAATCAAGGTATATTTTGATATCCACAATACACTATTAATGAATCATTGGATGAATTAGCCATGTTTTTCTTTAAAGCAAATAGTTTTGTTTAATGTGGTAGCGTAATATTGGTACTGACTGTCGAGTCCAGCCTTTAATTTCTATGTACCATAGGAGTTTAAACACTGTGATTAAGTTTTAATTGAAACAGGTTAATAATACATTAAAATATTATAAATTTCAATTGTCCTATTTCACTATGACGTCACATCAAAACAATCTATTGTTTAAACGCAAAGGATTATGGTCGTCAGAGGGGTCAAATCAACACAAATTCATCGAAAATTGTTTTAAAACCCTTATCAATCTATACGAAGAGAAGTCGAATAGCCAGCAAACTCTCAGAATATTTTTTAGTACATATAAACACATATCCGAAAACCAGGCCATTCTAGGAGCAAATCATTATTGTACTTAACATTATTGTGCTCATATTAGGGCTAAATAATGGTCAAAAGTAGTTATGACGACCATCAAAATTAGCTTTAGCTCTTCATATATGTTGTTGGCTCTTGAAATGTTACTAGTAAAGATGAATGACAGGCACAGATTTGTAAGACTCTAAACAAGTTCCAATTCTGGCTGAACATTGTCTATTTGTGACCAGCCATTGTTCTTAGCTCTGGATCGAGAAGAATTCCAAATTACTACAAAAAATCGTAGTTAGAACTATTCAACCATTTATTACTTGAAATATATTTAATTTTTCTCTCTGATTTACGACTAATTTTGTAGAATCATGAATCTAAATGTAGTTCAATCTGAATGATGTAACATTTACCTTGTTTCTTTCAGATACCAGAAATGCTGATGAAACTTGATGAACAAGGGGTGAGAAAACATGCATCAAAAAAATTATTCTATTCTTTTGATCTCGTGATGCAGACTACAGTGTTATGGATTATTTAAATCAGGATTTCCTTATATTTCATTTTGCAAATTATGATCATTTCATGGTTTGGTTTGTATCTTTTCCTCTTTTACATTATCAAGATCACAGAGGGCAAAGTCTTATATTCCATTCACGCAAGAACTAAATTAAAATTAAATATATTTAATAACTTAAATCCTTGATTAATTGGTGTAGTGTGATTAATCTATTTTACATTAATTTAGATGACAAATCAGTATAAAGTTGGGGTCTTATACTGCAGAGCTGGTCAGTCCACGGAGGAAGAAATGTACAATAATCGTAAGTATCGTTATAATGGTGGTACAATACAGCCTAGACCCAGTAAAGGGTTTGCTACTCTTGCCTATTTATGGTAGAAATGTGTCACCAAACCCTTGGAACCCTGACCCCGTTACAGAGCAAGATTGCTGAAAACCATACCATGTTCCAGAGTAAATAGTTGTGAAAAAGTGCTCCAATAGTTGTGAAGACAGGATTTCATGTGCTATGTGTCAGAGAGGAATTGGATTTTATATACCCTGTCCAAGAGTAGAATCACTTAAAGCCATCGCACCTGTTTGGCAGCAAGTACCCATATATATAACAAATATAGCCTGGGAGTGCCCCCTGATACCTGGCTAAGCAGCAGTAAGGTTGTTGTTTGTTGGCATAGTCTCTGCAGGTCCAGGGCGTGTCCTGCAGTTCACCAGATGTCCCCTCTAAGCCATAATTACTCTTATGTTTTTAAAGGAAAAAAATGTGATGTATTAATATGATTTCTCTATATACATTTCTTCATTTTGGATTCCTGCATCCACCCTTGTGGCATTTCTGTATATATTTGATAAGCTAAGTTGTATGTCTCAAATTTGCCTAGACATAAATCTGTTTTTTTTTTTTTACAACAGAAGAATCTGGTCCAGCCTTTGAGGAATTTCTAGATTTGATTGGCAAGAAAGTTAGACTGAAAGGATTTACTGGGTACAGAGCACAGCTTGATAACAGAAGTAAGTAATAGATAACTACCATAATGGCTAATGAAGGGTTGTGTATCTGGTTGAGATGCCGTTGCAGGGGTTTCATTAAGTTTTGAAATGAGTTTTGCCAGAGAACTGAACTTTTTACAAGTAACTAAATTATACACGCATGTAAATGCTAGTTTTATATGCCAGAGAAATTTGCTTATTTACCAGTCTGAACATTCTCAGATCCTCTACCCATAATGAAGCACTTGCTGTTAGTTTTAATCCTTATATGAGGTTTATGTAAATTTATAAAATGTGTACCAGCCCTCACATGTGTTCTTGTAAAGAAACAATTTTTGCACCCATTTAATTTGTTTTATTTGTTTTCAGATGACTCAACAGGAGAATATTCAGTTTATACCACCTTTCATAATAGAGAAATTATGCTCCATGTTTCAACATTGTTGCCATGGACACCAAATAATAAACAACAGGTAATGAGTAAATATAAATCTACCAACCACCATTTTACGGTCACTATTTTTTCTGATAACCCTACACAGCTGACTGTGCGCCATTTAAAAGTAATTCATGTAATTCAATTTTCACTTGTTATTTTTATTTTCCTTGCAGCTTTTAAGAAAACGACACATTGGTAATGACATTGTGACGATAGTTTTCCAAGAACCTGGAGCTTTGCCTTTTACTCCTAAAAATGTTCGCTCACACTTCCAGCATGTTTTTATCGTTGTTCGAGTATATAATCCATGCAGTGATTCAACATATTACAAGTAAGATTCTTAGATGAAAATATGATATATTTAACACTTATCATACATACAGCTCATTGGCCGAACACAAAGCATTCAACTGAGGCTGTATAGAAGTGCCTATAACTAGTTTTGAAAAAAACTAGTTGTTCTAGTAGATTGTCTGTTTGTGCTGCAAGGCTGTTTAATCTGTTTGCTGAATGTTTGTTAGGTTGTCTGTGTGTTGCAAGGTTGTGATTGAGCTGTGGTAGCTGCAAGAGTTGTCAGTAGGTTTTGTATTCTGCAAGGTTGTTAATAGGTTTTCTGTGAGCTGTAAGGTTGTCGTTATGAGGTTGTCAGTGTACTTAATGTTGTTGGTACTGTATGTAGGTTGTAATAGGCTGATGGCAGAGATTCATGATGGGTTACATGTAGCAGACCTAGTTTGGAACATTGTACATGCTTGCATGTTCAGTAAAAATAATAACAAGTATCTGCATTTAGATTTTATGTCAAAATCGACTTCAAAAATGAAGAAGCTAATGATGGGTTAGCAGTAGTTTGGAACATTTGCATGCATGCCTGTGCATGTCTTCCAATGGCTATTTATCCCTTGAGTAAAATAATATAAACGTTCTCTTATCTTTTATATCCTAGAGTGTCTGTAAGTAGATCTAAAGATGTCCCACCGTTTGGTCCACCTATACCTGCATCGTCAAAGTTTGGAAGGCAAAAGGCATTTGCCAACTTCCTTCTGACCAAGAGTAAGCAAGAAATAAGACATTACATTGCACCATTCTTCTACATCCTGGTTCCCTGATTTCAAATGATTAAAATGTTGTCTCAAACGTTTTGTTTGGGGCCAAATATTTTACAGTCCTTAAGGGCGGATCCAGTCAAAATTCTAGGGGTGGGGGGGTGTTGGCTAATTGAGGTTCTTCCCGCAAAACAACGAAAAATAATATAAAATTTAGCATCGTTTTTTTCTGCTGAAGGGGGGGGGGGGGAGGAAGGGGGGCTTCAGCCCCCCCCCCTTGGATTTGCCCTTGGTCCTTCTAAAATTAAGTATAGTGAGCTGCTAACTCAAAAATGCTAAAAATACAATTTTTAATTAGTGGCCAACAATATATAATTTCTAACTTCTGAAGATTGTAGTTTATTTTGGCTCTTTCAAAGAAAATGGCAGAATATTTTGATACAGATAAAGAAAATTCAAACTGGTTAGAGCTGTGAACCTGTGGGTTATTCGTAGACTGTATAATATATTAGTGTATACAGTAGTATGATACCTCTTTGAGCTGTGTGACTGCTGTACTTTCAGTGGTGATAAGTCATCACACGTTTCAATCAAATTTCAGGTTTTGCATGCAAAAATAACGATGCACTGCCAAATGAAGGATAAAATGACATGCAAAATGAACTAGAATGACCTGCTTATACCATGGCAGGCTGGAAAAAAAATTTTTTGTTTTTATTTTCAGTAATTAATGCTGAGAATGCAGCACACAAATCAGAGAAATTCAGCACCATGGCAACTCGCACAAGACATGAATACCTTAAGGATTTGGCTACAAACTATTTGACAAATACAACCCTAGAGTCTGGGGCAAGCAAGTCATCATTTGGTAAGTTAGAAATGAAGCTAATTGATTTTTGAAAAAAAAAAATTTCATGTCTTTTTACATTTTTGCATGTCTTTTTCACATTTCAAAACACCCACTTTTTGTAAAAATAAAACAATTCATCTAACCACTCCTCTTGCTATTCGTTTTGTAGGAAAATTCTCTTTAACTGGAAAAAAGAAAGAAAAAGTCCATCCTCCTATTTGTCCTGAGCGAGTTGTTCGAGGAGGGCTAGTCTGGAGTGTTCAGGTAATATCAGATTATAAATAAAGGTTAAGGAGCTAGGGCGAGGGTTTGCGTTGAAATTCAAGACCTAGCGCCGCAGTTTTAAAAACCAACCAAGTATTATTTCTAATTCTGTATAGAAAACATGGTTTTGGCGTCATATCTATGTTTCTATACCCTGATAAAACATAGCTTTTCAGTCAATCAGAGCGTGCGTTCGTGAAAATCTATTTATAATGTTTGATGGAAAAACTGTACCAGGTTTTGAATTCAGCCCCGCTCTTCCCTGTTGCTATCAATGCCGCCCTCACGATTGTTTTTTAATAGAAGAGTGCTCGGGTTTAGGGCGAAGTCTTTACTTACTTGGGTTAAGTAGTCTTTGAGGGCGTGCATTTGAAGAAGTAACTCTTTTATAATAACCTTTATTTATTGCTTCCAATGTCTACAAGTAGTTCAATTTCGAAATTTTTGTTAACGTTATTCAACATACCATTATCTCTTCTACGTCATACATGTAAATACTCTGTTTTATTATTTTTTCCATCGTTTTCAAACTTTGTCGCATGCTTAATAAGCCTGAAGCGAGATGACGTTTTACCCCCGACTCTATACCATAATAGTTTTTAAATTCCTTTCATATTGAAATTGATTCCTTGGAGAATACAGGAACAGTAGTCATAATTAAAAAACAAATGTGAGCAATGTGAAAAGGATTGTGGTTTAGAGACTGGGGTAAAACGCGTCATCTCGCATCAGGCTTATTTTCTACACGATTTTCTTTGCAAAACTAATGTCATCGATTTGCTGCAGTCTTTTGATATTAACAACGTACAGCTGGTTTTCGATTATCCCCAAGAGATTGAATTAACAAAAGACATAGATGGCGGCCATGTTGGATGATATAACAGACGAGACTAATGACAAGCCTTTTGTTAAATCCTTCCATCCAACATGAAAGGCAGTGAAAAGTATCAATAGCATGCATTATTTGAATTTGTGGTGATTTTCTTTCTTACAGGTCGAAGATTACAGAAACTCCACCATGATTGATTGTATTATGGCAATATCTTCAGATACGCTAGTTCTTGTTGATTCATCAAGCAAGGTGCGTATATCCCTGAAAACTAGCTCATATTTTCGATGGTTAAGTGTTGAAAGCTGTATCGTGAACTTGTCTAGGGCCGTAGCCACTAATACGGCTGATCAGGGTTTAACCGCACCACGTTTTACCTTCAGAACAATTTATCCCTCGTAAAAAATATTTATGACAAAAATAAAAACATAGAACCACCTTTTTTAAACCGGACCATTGTCCAAGTGGTGGTTGCGGCCTTGTTCTGCTGTAAAAACCTTCCAAGACCCATAACAGCAACATTATGATCGGCAATAAGGAAGTAAAAACCAGAGTAATAGAAAAGGATTTGGTTTTTTTCCTCGTGCATTTTAACGTAATACTGTATCGCAGTTCCTAATGTTAATTAGTGTGGAATTTAAGATAGGATATTCGTTTCCCTCGATGCGTGTTCGGAATGTATTGTGTTGACGCACATACTAATAGACCTTTTCATCTTGAGCGTAATTTATTCCCATTTCAGACCATTTCACTTGTCATTTCCTAGAGTATAAGATTTTTCGTTTGTGTTGTATCTACATTCATGTTTCTTCTCGTGCGCAGCTGTTAAACAAAGAAATGATACCCTAGGGAACGTTATAATATTCCAATGTTAAAATAGTTTTGATTGGAAAATCGCGGGACACGGCACGGTTGTGATGGCAGGGAATTGAAAATTGCCATTTTAGTCTGTTCTTGTCTACTGTAACTGTAACTGCATCTAAGTTTGTGATTGGATAACCCATACGAGAATGTTCTGAAGCCATTGCAATAGTCTAGCGAGTCGTGCCGTTTACGTGCCGTGTGTTTCCATGACATGCAAAACCATGCCAGTATAACCTGAATTGACAAATACGAGAAACAAGATAGATCTTTGTTTGGTGTTTCTATCAAAACCATGCTAGTTTAACCTGTATTGACAAATACGAGAAACAAGATAGATCTTTGTTTGGTATTGCGATCAAAACCATGCTAGTTTAACCTGTATTGACAAATACGAGAAACAAGATAGATCTTTGTTTGGTATTGCGATCAAAACCATGCTAGTTTAACCTGTATTGACAAATACGAGAAACAAGATAGTCCTTTGTTTGGTGTTGTGATCCCTTCCCTCGGATCATAACGTCAGCCGCATATTGTCACTGATCTTTTATGACACCATAACGTGGTTGTACTTGTGGTTTTCACGTTTCAACTCCTCCCTCTGAATCAAAACGGACCCTCACTGTACCCTTGTATTTGATCTTTGTATTATCGTAACGTGGTTGTACTTGTGGTTTTCACGTTTCAACTCCTCCCTCTGAATCAAAACGGACCCTCACTGTACCCTTGTATTTGATCTTTGTATTATCGTAACGTGGTTGTACTTGTGGTTTTCACGTTTCAACTTCTCCCTCTGAATCAAAACGGACCCTCACTGTACCCTTGTATTTGATCTTTGTATTATCATAACGTGGTTGCACTTGTGGTTTTCTATCCAGGAGGCATTATTCAGCGTACCTACCAAGGCCATTATAGGATGGACGTCATTGTCATCGAGGTAATTAATGATATACGTATAAAACAGAATGCACATTCTTGTTTTATTACATGTTGTATTGAGTGCATGGAGGCTTCACTGTTCATAAACATTGTGATTTTGCTAAAATGTTGTCAAAAATCTAAAATGGATCATAAGAACAATTTGACAAAATGATCGGCCTTTATCTCATGAAAAAGGCCTTAGGGGGGGGGGGGGGGTACTAAGGTGACCATCATCTTTATGCAATACCAGTAATTTATCTTTGAAAATCCCATTCCAAATTGCTTCATACCAATTTCAGATGATAATTCAGCGGCCCAGACAACCTGTTAGCATTTAGTCAATACCTATCTTTTTGTCTTAAGTCTATCAAATTTCCAACGGCTGGAGTTTTATGATTGCTTGACGAAAGCCAAAAACCCAAACGTATTGAGCAGTAATGGTTGCGTAATCAGTTAGAGAAGTTTTCGTCTAACTGTAAAAAAATCGGTGCCGTGTGCGGTGCCGTATGCTTCCTTTACCGTAACTGTGATGTTTTATTATAGGTTTTTTGATTTGGAGATTATTTCGTGCGTTGTGATTGGGTAGGCAATGCCGTGACCTTGGGTTGACTGTATCCGCACCGTGTTTATGCCGGGTTTCGGGATTGAAGAGCAAATTATCGTGTAATGTGTTTGGGCTGGCGTATGCCGTTCCGTGTCACGGCCGTGTTCGTGCCGTCATCTTTTCACGGTCTTACAGAAACTGCGCTATAAAAAAACAGTGTAAAACGTTACCAGTGGCAGAACATGATTCTGGCTTTTATCTAACTCGTTTTGTGTGTTTTCCCCCCTTAGCATCAAAGTGTTTTATGGTGGTGGTGACTGCCTGGTCCTAAACATCCCAACCTCAGATTCTGATGATCTGCCTGAGATTGTTCGTAGACTAGAGGCTGTGACTATTGGTTGCCAGGTAACAAACTAAAGTCTTACGCCGAGCGATCATAAATTATCGTCGCTCTTGTGGTAAACTTCATATCACTTATTATGAAGCATCATGGTTAACCATCGAAAGTGTATGTGTGCGTGTTTATAATGGTAGGGGGAGAGTTTTGAAAATATAGAAGACTAGTGTGTATAATTCTAGGAGAGGACTCCGACTTGCAAATTTAGTGAGCGCAAAAGTTGTGGAGGATAAAGCTCAGACCCTCGGCTCTCTCTCTCTCTCTCTCTCTCTCTTCGCGTTCTCTGATTGTTGTGAACGTGATAATGTATTTTTTTTTCGTTGCAGACCCAGACGATAACGCTTCGTCGTAACGTTCATGGTCAACTAGGTTTTCACGTACAGTATGAAGGTTTGGTGGCTGATGTTGAACCTGGTGGCTATGCCTGGCAAGCTGGGCTGAGACACGGGTGCAGATTAGTAGAGGTATTCTATCGTCGTCATCACTATCATCATTTCTATCACCCCACCGTCATTATCATCATTTCATCATCTGTTTATTACATTATCAACTCACCACCACCACTACCACAATTATTATAATCATAAAAATGATCATTATCACTATCACCACTATTATTGGAGTCGTAACCTCTGGCTATCTTATATCAATTATTACCACTACCTTTGCCACCCTGTTATTATAATACACTAGGGATAAATCTGTTGTCTTCTACAAAAAAGGACACAAAATATCAATATATTCCTCCCTGCCCCTGTCTAAGTGTTAAGCTTGTTTGACGCGGCTGGCTAACCTGTAAACGCAATTTCAGATCAATGGGCTGATAATGGCTACGTTAACCCACGAACAGATGATTGAGATTCTAAGAAAACCTGGTTCGGTGACAGTGGTTGTCGTATCTCCACTTCCCAGTGGGAAACCGAGAAAGTGAGTGATGATGATGATTATCTTATATTATTTTATATTAATATTATTTTATATCATATTATTTTATTTTATCAAATTGAGCTGATTCTCGCAGTATGCAGTGTTCTTACCAGAAATTTCTTTCAGGGTGTCAAAGGGCCCATCCATCCGAAATATAGGGGCCATTTAGAAAACTGGATGGGCCATTCCAAAATCTTAAAACAAAGAATAATAATGTTTTTAGCCAGTAACTCTGTTGCAAATCTACAACAATGTAAGACAGTTTTATTAGTAATGACATTCGCTGGGCAGCCATACTTGAGCCTTCAATAAACAAGGTCAGTTAACACAGACTAGTCCCAGGCCTCTTGGTGAGTGAATACAAGGTTGTGGCTATGTTCGATTTGTGTCGTTTCATGTGGGCTTTCTCCTTGTTTATCGACAATATAATGCGACTTTTATTATTTCAAAAGAAGGCATTTCAATCTTGACCATGGAACTAATCCCTAAGGTGTGTCCCTCTCGCAAAGCAATAACCTTGTTTTAAATATATATAAAACAGAAATAACTGATGCATTTTCTATTTAATCTTATTTTAGAGGTGTTCAGGCTTCCAATCAACATTACTGGTGGTCGGCCAGATCTTCTTCGAGTACCATCTCGTCATATGGTGGCAGCGCCACGTCCGTAGGAGATGATCACGAATCACGTGATCATTCGGCCTATAATCTCACGGCTCCTCCCAAAATGGCGTCAAAAAGTCAGTTTAAGAGATGGGGTGACGAAATAGAGACGGACGGAAGGTGAGCTTTAGATCTTCTAAATGATCCAGTTTCCAATTCTTCATTGGTCAGGTTTAGTGTTCGCTTTTCTGCAGAATATTCTTTTGCATTTTCGTGAAGACCTGCTGAATATCAAATCGTTTGTGTACTCATAGTAAATGCGCATTTTTATTTTACTGTTGTTTACCGCTAATTTTTGTCTACAATGTTTACGCTAACCTTGACCCAAACTAAATGAAGTCTGTAGTCGAAGAAAGCAGCAATATTGTACAAGATAGAAAACGGGCTGTATTGGGGCTTTGTATCATCACTTGATGGCAGCCATTACAGGAAGCACAACATTCCTTTTTGCCCTAGGAAATTGCTTTCTTTCTGATGTTAATCAGAATAGACCGGATTAATTTGTTCCTGTCTCATGTCATGGCTACCATCACGTGATGCATGGTACAATGCCTCTATTGCTAGTAACGATTGCGAAAGCTAGTTTGTTGAGCATGCTATTTTATTTGAGATTGTCGAGGCTAACACTAATATTCCATTTTTTTGGTTCCAGTTCTAGCATCATTTCAAACCTAAGACCTCACCGATCACGTGAGGATACCCGTTCGACCAACAGCTCGATATCGTCCGTCACTGGAAGTTCCTCGACTCTCAACGACGATGGGCGTGCCCACACCTCTTCCTACGGTGCTGCATACAAAATCACGGTGACACCAGGCAACGACAATGATGCTAGGACTCCAATTAACCACGGATCTCAGGGCTCATCTAGTTCGTATGAGAATTTGAACCCTCCCAGGCCGAAGTGGAGTGGGGTTTCGCCGGTCGTGGAAAAAGAAAGGAATCCCGTACCTAGTTCTGTGGGAGTCACCTTAAAAGCTCCTACTTCTAAAGGGACACTCTATGTTATAGCAAGTGGGCCTCAGTCGCCAGGTGTCAGCCCGAAGCCCCCGGAGACGCCTTTATTCGGCAGCACCTCACAGCGTTCAGATCGTCATCGACGAAATGTATTGAACGATTATGAAGTTTTAGATGGCGAGGCTATAGTATTGGATCCATCATCAGCAAGAAATGGACAGAATAACCATGATTCACATCAAAGATTTGCGTACGACACCCCTAAAGACAACCTAAAGGAGAAAAGCAATGGCGAGAATAAAAACGTTCCTTATAAAGAGACTACACTTGGTGCTGTTGTGACCACAACTAGCACGTATAAGCACGAGAATGAAGAACTCAACGAGGCGTCTATGACTGAGACAATGGATAAAATTGAAAAGGCCTTTGGTTTCAAGACACCCAACGTGACTGACTCACCAAGGTACGATTATGGTCAGTTTGATAGAACCTCCAACCTTAGAAAAAGCGGCCGAAAAAGTCCAAGAGGATCCACTGAAGATCTTAAAATAAGACAACGAGAAAGGTCTTCAGAATCCCTTAACAGGCTTGAAAACGCACAAGAGCAAGTCAGAAAGGAGGGTAGCATAACACCGACGATTGTCGCGCATGAAATCAAGAGCGAAATGGCAAGGGCGTTGTCCCATGAGGAACTCCAGGTACAATTAATACTGGAGGAGTTACAACAGGCGGAGAAAGACCTCGGTGGTACAGAGGGAAGAGTCCAAACTGTTGTCGAAGTGTCTCGCGGGAACAATGAAGTAATCCGCGAAAGCACAACGAAGACCAAGGAGTATGGCGCACGGTTAGCTCAAAGAAATAGCATTATTGAGCGACTAGAAAGCCAGAGACATGCCATAAGGAATGAAGGGGTGGAAGGGTTAAAAATCTACCATGCTAAAAGCCGTAGTACGCCTGCAGATGTAAGCAAGGCGCAAGTGAATGCCGTTGAAAAAGTTTCTACAAGTAAACACGTGTCATCACAGAATGATTTAACGGGAAGGTCTAAATCTGGTGATGAAGTGTACGCTACTTCATCAAGGACTAGAGATAATAGCGTACCAGTCCAACGGCGTCACAGTAGGCGAAAACGAAGTGAGAGACTAGAGCCAACAGAACAACCCGCAATCCCGAGAACACCCGAAGCTCGTACTGTAAAACCTGTTGTAAGATCCGAAAGAAAGATAAAATTGTCCAGTTCAGGAGGTTCTGGTTTATCAGACGAAAAAGCATCAACACTTCCTAGGTATAAATCAAGTCGTAAACATCGCTACTTCTCCAGGCAACCGAATGATAGCGATTCAACAGACGAGGACTTAAGGGCAGGGGCAGGTGCAGGTTCGCGGAATCTCATTAGGACTGATACCAAAGAGGTCAAGCCCACGTTTGACAGAGCCACCAAGTCGACTAGTTTCCCGCGGGATGGAGTAGAACAAAGGAGAAGATCCTCAGGGGAGGATCGTACCCATAAATACCCACACTTAAAAGGAGCCCGTATAACGAAGTTAAAATTAAGTGCCAGCGAGGAACCGACCGATTCTGTGGTCGATCAAACCGCGCGCCTTTTAAGTGCCTCAGCAGAAACCAAACACGATTCCAATTTTGTTGTCACCCAAGATGTACTACATTCGCTGACGCAGGCGTCAGATTTGTTGTCCAAGAACCAGTCCACTGTCAGAGACGATAAAGACAGAATCGAACGAAGAGAAAGAGATAAGAATAAGGAACGAGAGAAGAAGGAGAAGTCGATGGCAAAAATTAAAAGTCACGGTGAGTTTTTTTGGATTATTATTCGCATTGAAATTGTCTCTGGTGATTTGTGACGTTTGAGTTGACTGTTGGCGATTCAGTTCCATGTCATACTACATACACATGATTATAGTGTCTTGTCATCTTTTGATTTGAATTCAGATTTGAATTGAAAATGTTGAGTGATTCCACTTGTGAGGTTATTTATTTCCTTCCGTCAATACACTAGCTCAAATTATCTTTCAGTTTCCTTCAAGATCATCACTGGCTTCCCTATCATGACTCTAATCGCAATTTTAAATCATGGCCAAAAAAAAAATTTTTTTTTTCTAATTTATTGTATTTACACTGTAATTTATTTTGAAATAAAAATCAGGTTTCGTGTAGTTCAGGATACTGTGTAGCCGCCGTAGCCACGCGAGGAAAATTACAATGATTACAAGCCACAGGCAAATACAATACAACACAGTGTGATGACCCCTAGCTCTGTATTTTAATTAACAGATAGGCCGGCTATCTGATCGGTTATCTTTTACAGTCATATTAGGTCTAACTCATAACTTTTGAGTTTCTATTGTTATTTCAATAAGCTTCGATACCTATCTAAGCAATAAAATTTATCTTCGTAGCACATGCCTCAACAGATGGCACTGGCACTGTTTCTTTGATTACATTTCAATTTCAAATACCTGTTGTGGTGCCGGTTTTGTCATCCCTCCGTCAACTGGCTTCGCAATATTTAACTACGTATTAAAAATCGAAATTGTATACATATTAACGTAAAAAAATATTTTAAAAAATGGAAGTTTTTTGGAGAGTGGGATTCCTGTGGTATATATGGTTCTATTCATAATAGCAGTGGGTTTCCTATGTTAATAGCGAAAGAGGATTTCGATATCTTTGGCCTAATATTGTCTTTATGGGTATTGTACGTAATGAATAACCAGCTGTTATCCTCTTACTGAAGGAATTATCTGCACTTTTAGGCTTTAGTTTTAATTTCCCTTATTCCGCCGGATCAAGTCAGCCAGTCCCTTTTTCATTTTCTGGTCGTCGTACTGACTTACTTCAGTCTTTCTGGCGTCGCAGCAGAATAGAATAGTAGTCTTAAAGGGAAGAATTTTCACTTTCGCATTACCATTAATTGCAAAGAGCAAAGAAACCTTGTCTCTCATCATTATCGAATTTGTGCTAACGACTACATTAAATTAAGAAAAGGTATGGAATTAAGGTTATTTTCGTAAGGTGCTATAAAAAACACATTTGTCACAGTCTGAAAACCATATTTCAAATTGTCAATTATCGGGAAAATGACAGAGCTGCTGTTACCTGTCTCGTTACAACTTTGTTTTGACTTGAATTGGTCGCTTATTCATCGATTATTATATTCATAGTGTCTTTTCTATATTAACGTCTATATTTATACAGAACTTTATTTTATAAACGATGTGATTATACACTAGAATTTTTTTTAAATTTTCCCCAAAAATCCAAATCACAAGTATTTCTTGCTGCGTGTAACGTATGGATTAATATTCCTTTTGTCCTGCTCAAAATTTCCGAGCTTTTGATCCACTTGACAATCAAACGGAATAAGCATATTGGGGTATGAATATTGATGTTCTCTTCCTTATCCATCTGACATGCACTCAAAGCCATACACAGTGCTTATATCATCCCATCGACTTTAAGCAAGAACGACAAAACATGGCTTTTATTTAAAGATAAATTAACAAATTATTTTAGAAAAGCTACTGAAAAGCCACTGTCGTGCTGCTGGAACAGTTTATTTTTTTGGTTTTGAAAGCAAAAGTGGTTCGTTATATTGTAAGGCTTTCAAGCGAAATGAAGAATTGGTCGTTTGGAAAACGGTTCAAAGGTAAAACCTTAAGGAATACAGTATCTCAATTAATTTTCTGGTTTATTTTATAATTGCCTGATTTTCTAGAGGTATATTTTTGCAGTTGTTAAACTTGATTTTTATCGTTCGCTTGTAGGCAACTCAGGTATTATTGCTTACGAGACGATGATGAAGTCCTTGCCTAGTAACAATGATCGTAAACTCCTTTACAACGTCATTTTACTGACCTCTACTGATTTATTATATGTGTATTTTTTAAAATGCGGATTTCTCTCTCGTATTCAAAAGTCATTTGATATACTTTTTGCTATAGTCTATGAAAGATAATGCACTCTATAATATAATATAATATAGTTTATGTACATATTTGTAAAGTTTTCTTGGTATCGTGATGTTCGTGACAACATTCCCTCTGTTTGATTCGGACTTAATCCCTGTTGAAATAACTTAGCATTTTTTATTTGTTTTCGTGTAGTGACATTAATATTCCCATCACAAACACTGAGGCACTATAATTAGGCATGGCTGACTAAACAAACCTATGCTTATCCACTCGTGTTATGCTAGTATTATTTCAATCCAAATATCCTTGTATAAATATTCGCATATGGGAGAAAGATGCAGAACGATGTTGGGCAGTGTTCCTTTTCTTATTGGTAAAGCGTTCCCAATATTTTCCTAGCTACTTCATATTGTCCATTTACTAAAGTTACTTGCAGTTAAATCAAGTTATTCTTAAAAGTGACAGTGCCATTCAACCATAAATGATTTATCTTAAACCATTTATTCTTTATTTTTGCTTGCAATGACATTGCACTAATTTGTAAGGTTGTGTTAGTTAGCTTTTTCACGAATATATGGTTATGCACTCTATTGCGTTGTGACATAAGAATTGATGTTCAATTATCCAAAGTGACTAAACCGCCCCTTCCTCTCCTCCCATCCTCTCGACAGGGTGCTTTTATGATGTGTAACATGAATTAGTTTAAGGAACTGCCACATGTTGACAACACAAAGTAATCACCCAACGGTCTTGGGAATGTTCTAGCAGCGAGTCTTCTTCGTTCCAACACGAGTCACATAACACAAGCTTACCTTGTGCAAATAATTATCGAAGTTTGCCAAGATGTTTACAAAGGTGTAATCTTACTTGATTAACTTAAGATAGCGGTTTTGTTTTTGTTACGAAGAAAGGAGTCCAAACACTAAACAGTTGTTTTGCGGTATATTTGTTCCTGATTTGTCTAAATGCCTGGGAAAATTGGCGATTGCCTTGTTGTGCAGTGGAAAGAAGCTAAAGTCGAGAAAATCCAACTTATTTCGAATAGTTTGGAAGCAAATAACTTGAGTAAGTCCTCATGGCCTGCAATGAACAAAACAGTTTTCCAATGTATATGAAAAGTTAGTACATGAGTATTCGAGCTTTGGTGAGAGGATTATTATAGTCTATTCAAGTCTTGGCGTGTTTTGTTTAATTTATCTATGCATACAGAACGAATATCGAGAGCATGGACGACAATGATGGCACTCTACAACATAACATCATCCTCCTGTGTAGAAGATCAACGTGTACAGATCATTGTCTCTAAGTTCTCTATTTTTTTATTCATCTTTTATTCCTTTCTAAGTTCTCTATTCTTTTTATTCCTCTAGGTCGTGGAAAATCACATGGACCACACAAGTTTCACATCCCTGTCGTACCACGAAGACATAGTTTCGATGACCGGTTATTAGCCAACACTGTAAGTATTTAAACTATTCCAAACTCTGGCTTTGGTTTTTACGAATGTAACCGTCATTTCAAGTGGTTCTTCGATATTTCCTCCCTTAATTCCATGCCAAGAAAGACAGTATTACAGTATCTTCGAAAAGAAATACCATAGGCAACAAGCGCTTACAAAGAATTGAGATACATGTCGGTGAGGATTTCATGCTATTGCTTCATTTCTAAAGCAAGTTTTTATAAGGGATTAGTTCAGGCAAATTTCGAACTAACAGAGGTCGTGTTTACTTGTTCCAATTGAATGATGTTTCACGAAACCGTAAATTTCCTCGCATTTAATTTCATATGTTCGTCATTTTATCCTCTATACTACGAGACTCTTCAGTTTACAGGCAAGTTATTCTTATTCAAATTATTCTTAATGAGAAAAAAGAAAAGTCGAGTTGAATTGATGTGGAGTCTAATTATTTGGTTGTTATGACTTCATGTCACTTCCTGGGTATTTTGTTTTCCACTCTAGTCCGGCTGTGATTCCTTAGGTGTGCGAAGAATGGTTCATCAAAATCCATTACCTGTAGAATTATCCTAGAAGGCATCTTAAACATTAACCCCGTAAATAGTAATAGGAATATTGTTTCCATTTTGGAGGGGATTAAACATAGTAATGGAGGGGGTTAAAATGTACTTCACATTGGATGAAGTGAGTTTACAATCCCTGCCATAGTACGATTGTAAACATTAGAGTGATACTACGTGGCTCGTGAAACAAATTTGTATAATTAGTAAATATAGCTGAAGCAAAACAAAAGAAAACATCGGAAATCTTGTCTACTACTATACATTATGCTTACTTTTTTGTCATGGGTCAGACTTAAACTCACTCTAGTAGATATCTTTTTTGTGTGTGTATATTCGGGTTATTTAACTGATACACATTGATGAGTATTTCTCGTTTTATTTTATTGCGAGAGGAACAAAGGAATAGCCAATTTATTATTTTATTCTTAGTTAAATTGCAACTCTATTCTATAGGGTTTCTGAATTAAACTTTGTGTTGTTTTTATTTGTAGGCAAGTAAGCCATCAGGTGGAGAGAGGTAAGATGTGAACAATCTCAAGAGAATACATAGTCTTCTTTCGTGAACACCATGATTCAGCATGATATGATACTGCTATATATTGTATTCTTCTGATAACCCTAGTGCTTAAGCTGTTATCCCAGAATACAATACCCTACCCTCTCTAGAAGCTAATCACAGTCCTGTTTTTTTCGATAGTTCTTTTACAAGAGAGAGTATTGGTCGTGAAGCAGAACTGGAAATGAAGTTAGCTATTGTGTCGAATGCCTTGATGAAGGTAATGAATACATATACACTTTAACTATAAGATTCAAAGAGTCACTTCTTAATTCCCTATTTTTTCTTGAGTGCTTCCTCCCCATGCTTCCATTTGCCAACATAACGCATCAGGCATGAAGTTGAGAAAATCGTGTACTCCAAGAAAATGATTCCAGTAGCTATCCGGCTCTCTCATTTTCTTGCTGCAACCTATTTAGTTGTAAGCTCTCCTTTGTAGCTCTATTCTTTCCAAGCACCATGCCTTGAGAAATCTTTAAGGGGGGGGGGGGGGGCTTAGTGTTGAAATGCATAGTGTTCTTTTGAGTAATCCAGTACCGCTCGAAAACTGGATTTTCATTGGCTCCCTAAGTACAGTACCGCTTTTGTAAGGTTAGGTCATGTAACTCGTTCCGAACGGTACGGGCTGTATAGTATAGAAGGAGAGTTAGGAGCCACTATACTAAGTAATAAAAGAACTTGTAGTCACCACCCTTGATCTGACTACCACACCACTTGTTACCCTCTCTTTTCTATACATCCCATATCGTTCTCACAAAATATACCAGGAATGGAAAAGTGGAGAGAATGGTCGAAGAGCCCGATATACGTGTGCTCTCATCAATGATAAAAATACTTAATTCATTCACAGGAGGGTGAAGAAAAGCAACGCGTGGAAGCAGATTTGAAAAGGGCACTAAAAGAAAACAAGAAACTGAACGAAAACCTACGGACAGCATCCAGTCAGCTGAGGAAATTCACCGAATGGTTTTTTCGTAATGTTGAACAAAACAACTCATAGCCAAATTATTCCTAATAGTAAAATTAACCTATGGGTGGGGAGGGAAGGGATAAAAGATCCCCTACGACGACGTTTTTTTAAAGTAAGCAGTACTAGCTTATGTTGAAATAATAACGAGGCTGTCACTGACAAGACCGTCGACCACTCCGAATTTCGAAGAATTCTGTGCAATATCATTTTTTATTGTCTTGCTGCGTTTTATTCGTTTTTTAATCGTCGGGAAAAACTAGTGAATATTGCATACTCGACATCACAGCCTACGCTTAGCTTAGTCCATCAATATACTGAAATAAAACTAATACACAAAGAGTTCTCTTAGTTATAAAACTAACGAGTATAATAAAAAAGTTTAGTAAAGTATAGGCAATTATTAAAGTCAAAATGATTCATCCGTTCAATGAATGAATTAACTATTTTAACACTGGGTAAGGGTGGCTTGATGTACATATGATAAATATATGAAAATTATTTTACTGAATACTATCTAATAACTAGTTTCAAGTTACGAGTTATCTGGCTTCTTTCAATCTCAAGACTGTTTATATTCCGCTCTAGATATGGTATATACTTAAGAGAGAATTAAGTTATATGCTATTATCAGGACTGATGTGTTTACATTGTCTATATTATGATACTAGATTTTTGTTGCTTTATGAAGTCTTGGATGTTGTTCTTGCTCAGGTTTCGGAAGCTTTTTGGTGGTATTTTTAGAAAGAAATAGATTTTACTTTTGTTCAAAAGAAAGGTATTTACTTAATGTATTATTATTATTATTGAAATAATAAAATAAGTATAATATAACATAACCATGTGCTTCATAATCAGAAAGTAGACATCACAAGGAGCTCATGGTACCAATGTATTGAATCAAGACATGGGATGTCAAGGGGCAACTATTCGATAATGTATAGCTGTCAGGATGACTTGATACAACTTTTCACTTTTCAATGAGAAGTACATCTAAAAAGCAAATGAATTTGCTAGTAGTTGGAACAAAATGCGAAACATAAAGACTTTAAATTATTTAAAAACCCCGCAACGCTAAGTATACTTCACACAATGTTTTGCTTGTTTGCGCCCCTCCGCATCCCATAATTCAAGATGGCTGCCGTATCAGTAATAAGGTCTATTTGTGGGCATAAAGCTTTTTTGATCTCGCGTCTTAAAGTCAGCGTCAAAGTTTCGCGATCCCGTGGATCTCAACTAGGAGTTATTAGTCTTTATTTCAACTGGGAAAATGCCAATTACCCTATCAACAAAACAAAACAAACCATGGAAGATCGATAGCAAACTTGTACTTTCAAGTAGTTATTAGGTCAACCTCGAGATTCCACGGTGAACGATGCTATTGCTGTTTGAAATTCGCAACAACAAAAATACTCATTGATTTTTTTCTTGAATATTGTTTAATTTTCCACATTCTTGTGTTTTATAGTTATGTTGGTAAACATTTGAGTTTTGTACGTTATTATTGAAGACAACATATATGAAATTAATAGTTCTCTTAGCGCCACGAAGCAGGTTCTTAATATAACGAATTAAAAAATGTCTGTCATGTCATAGAGTGCAAACCTTTTTTTTTCATTTTTAGATCTTGATTTTTTATTGATTTTTTATATCTTATTGACTACTTTTAGCGACGGGTATGCCCATTCTGCTCGCAGGGTATCTTAGGTGTAATGCTAGTTCAACAAATAGAAAAATATGCTCTATACGAAAATGATTTCGAGTAAGTGTTTTTCACAGTGACAATGCCGATTCCTTGAATCTTCTTTTATATTCTAAAGGGGGTGGTAGCTAGTCTCTCTAAACACTCTCTTACCCTTTACACAATTGCAAACTCGTGTTCTATAGTCCAACTTGTTGAGGTGTAAAACGTCGGCAGTGGATCCAGCATTTGTAGTGATTGATTAAATTCAGCAGTCATCGTGTTAAAAACAAACAGGCAAACAAACAAACAAAAAAAGTAGTACGAACTTAAAAACAAAGTAAGAAACCATCTTTAGATTGATCCACAACCAGATTAATTTATTTGCAAAGTGATTTTACACAGTAATACGGCAGTCATTTGAAATTTAACATATTGTCAATGTTATTTGTGCTAAAGTTCACCTAGTGAGCATGAAATCTTTAACAAAATATTTGCATACGCTTTTCGCGAAAAAAAACCTCATTACAATTAAAATGTGTAATAAGCGTAAGAGGGCGTGGGACGTAGTGATGGATGATCTGAGTATGCATTTCTCGTTAGTCGAGATGCAGTGAATTTAGGCTGCTATTTAAGATGAATCTAATACTGATATTCTTTGCTTGTACAGTTCTTAAATCGAGCAAATGGATCTGTGCAAACAGAAGCGTTTGCCCAATTTGAATTTTTACAGCTAACATCTGTTGTATTTGCCATTTAGGTCGCGGCCGAAAAGATATCACATTTTTTGGATAGCAGCATTAAACTTGAATTGGGTAGCGAGATGATTGGTCGCGCTACTTACGCAAGTGTTATGTCTATTTTCTAAACATTTGAATTTGCTGCATCCCATGTGTAAGCCAAGCAAAACCATAAGTAATACATATGCAGACGTGGTACAGTTATTTTTTTCGACAAGTGTAAGGTAAGACAATTATCGAGTCTGTAAATGTTAATTTTCTCACGCTAAAGCTTAGATCGATTCATTAAGTAGACCGTTATAGTGTGTGTTTAACTGCCTCCAGCGTATAGTAATTGTAGTGATAGATTCTCTTTTACACCTATTTTTTTTTAAAAAAAAACGTTCGGAGGTCTGAAAGGGGTGATGTTAAACAGAACAGAATTTTTGTGCTTTTACGTTTTCTGAAACATTCCTAACAAAAGGTGATGCATCGTATTCAATCCAATAAGCAAGCTACGTTTTTCTGCTGTAAATATATAGAGGATTATACATGGGCGCACAACGGGTTTTTTTTCAAAGTACGGTAGGTGTATAAGTACGTCGAAACAATGTGCTTATGAAAAGAACTTGAAATGATGTTTAGTAAAATACCGCTTCAATCTATATGATACATTTACCACTATGATAAGTGAACTACTCGTCTTTTTCATAGACGTATGTTTTACATTAGTTGCCGCGTCTTGAATCCTTGTTAATTTTGTCACACATGCGAGCCGCCACCGCCGCCACATTGTCAATTTATATTTGATATCGGAAGCAATAAGAAAACTGTGGCAGCGAAACGGCATTCCAGCAGTCTCACAAAAGCAGCAAAATCCTATATCAATTGGCTCACTACACCCCACGAAGAATGGCTGGTTTGGCCATATAAGTCTATGTGCCATGCATGCCTTCAAATTTTATCAGTATCAACTGAATAGTAATGGGTCATTCTCAAAAGTATCATGCATACGAAGCTAATGGAGATTAATACAAAAGAAATTACGCGAATTTTTGGCGGTTTTTTTTTTTTTTTTTTGTATTTCCATGTCAGCCTCATATCCATGATACTTTTGAGAAGGGTTCATTACTGTCGTAAAAAAAGGTCACAAAAGTGGCCAATATGTGCTATTGAAATATTTCAATGTTCTGATTGTTTAATTATACCGGGGTATCATATAACTCAATATAATATACAGCCTAAAAAAATGGATTGGTACAGATCATTGTTAGACATCAGTGTGCTCACGGAATCATTTAAACTATATGCTGTGTGATGTAAATAGGTGTTTCCCAAGAAACCCAGACGATCGTAGTGAAAACTCATCTGCCTGGAACTATCTTATGTAGCCTGCGTCATATCCGGAAGAAAATTCCAGATGTGACGCAGGCTATATCTTGTGTAGAATTTTATCAAAAGTATTATGTATGTTAGTGTTAATTATTATTCTTTGGTGCCTCTTTTGATTCTTCATATTCATTGGCCCAGATGAGCTCTGTCTCAGAATGGTATATACACAAATATACCTGTGAGCTAAAAATTGTCCAACATACTGGTGGAAAACCCGGTCTGATCTGGGAGACCCATTAGTGTATATCTTGTAATATCGTAATTTCCATTCATTTCAGTGCAAATTATAGTATATTATACTATTGATAATTTAATGACTCGATTTCAAGATTACGTCAGCTTTGCAACTGACTGACTAAACTTGCTAACAGTTTTCTTGCAACAACCAATAAAATGCAAAACTTCGAAAAATCCCAACGCTGATTCAACAATCAGTATCAAGTAAAAGACTTGATCCCTTGGCAACATATTTTTGGGTAAATATTTTGAGATCATCACCTCAAAGTTTGAGATTCCTTTCAAAACTTATTTAATACTTGCTTCATTAAAAAAATCTTATTGACATTTAACAAACACTATTATTCTTGCCAGTTTTGCTTGCAGTCTATTTTCAAAATGACGTAATCATGAAGCAGGGCCATTACCAGATTATGACGACGAAATATTTGTGCTATGATTGATCATCTTCAACTCTTTTGTTCAAAATGTGGCATTACCGCCGCTTACTTGTTCTCGATGTAAGAAACCATATGAGTTTGTTTCTTTATCACGAATGTATAATAATTGTACCATTATACAATAACTTTGAAGATGACTGCCAGTGACGTGATCATTTCTGTCGTCATAATCTGTATTTGTACAAAAGACTGAGGGACTTTAAAAGCTCCTCTCGCCGCCCATGCCCATGACGTTCACATCACTGGCGCTCATGTGGCCGTTGCGGCGCCTCAGCTCTTCAAGTTTTTTGTTCCATGAGATATAGAATCGCTGTACCTCATTCATCATAGCTTCCTCGATTTCGTTGCACTGTTGAGCTACAAGGTTCTCGTAAGATGTATCTTGGGGGACGATCCGTTCGACTTCTGTAAAGCAATTATTTACTTAATTATGCAAACTGTCACTCGCCAAAGGGTGTGCTTAGCCGGTTCCATGAAAGAAACTCATTCGGCACCCTTCTAGCCTGCTTGCAGCCCAACATTTTTAGTTTTCAGATTCGATAATACGGACCTAACCACATTTTTAGGCTACCACTCCTCAACTCGGCCCCATTTTTCATATTTGCCCTGTTCCAACAATCGTATGAGAATAACACAAGGAAAGTAATATTTTCGTTTGTAAGGTTAATTAACTAACCTGTTTTGGCCTCCTTAGGTTGGCGAGGTCTCCAGTATGCGAATTCCCAAATAAGTCCACAAACGGTCAAAGCAGCCACAAGTCCAAGACATGTGTAAATAGCCTGCTGGAAAATTGGAGACTTGGCATCGAAGAGATTGCTGCTCTTCTCCTCGGCTGCACTCTGGCCGGCCTCCTAAGAATTACAATTAGATTACTTTTAGTTTGTTTTCTTTATGACACCAGGTATATATATGTTCTCCTTGTTTGCAATCAGAGTTCACTGATAAAAGCAGTTCACTGATAAAACACAGCTTTTTGCTCGAGACTTAAATAGTGAAAGGACCAGATTTCACCAGTGAACGGGCATGTGGAAATTGGTCAATGAAGGGAAATCAAATTGACTTACTTCCATTGTCTTGGCCTGACTCTGAATGATGGATGTAATTTCCGTCTCCATTCTGTTTAGTTTCTGACGCAAGCACTTGGTAAACTTTTCGTCATTCAGTACACCATCAATAACGAAACCATAAGCAAACTGGTGGTCAAGAACTGTACCAACTCGTAGATCTTCGTCCTTAAGAACAAAGTTGTCCTGAGCCCAGTAGCCTGCAACGTAGCTGTCTAGCAAGGCGCCTGTGATTACCACTTTGGTATCCAATATGGCTTCTTTGAGCTGCTTGACGGTACTCTTTTCTATTGGGGAACAATTGGAGCAGTTGTTAAAAGCGACCTGACATTTCAATAATTGTGTGCAAAAAGCCAAGAATATGACACTAGCGCTAGTTATCTATTAAAGCTAGACATTTTGCAGGAATTGTGGAAGCCGGTCATTCAAGCAAAGAAAGGTCGAAAAGGGGATTTCTATAAGGGCCGGTCTAAAGCGACAGAAAACTTTGCTTTCCTTAATTAAACGAGCAAATGAATTTTAATCTTTCATCTACCTTGAACTTTAGCATTACTTTTGACCCCAAGTCTCTGCTCCTCGGTGTTCTTCAAGGCCACGACCTGTACACCAATTTGTAATGATATATTAAGGCTGAGCTGCCTTTGAAAGTCAGAAATTCTCAAAAAAAACTCTCTTGAACTGGAATATAGGAATTGGGGAAACTACTGAAAGGTAAGAACCAAGAATGCTATTCATGCAAGAAAATTATGTACTTATACATTTTTTAAATCTTCCAGAATATACTGTAAAGATATGGATCTTTTTCCTGCATCATCTGCACAGCCCTCCCGAAGCCTTAAGATCTAGACGTCAACTACCCTACAGCCTTTCATTTCAGTAAAAGAGCCGCATTCCTGTGACTAACGTACTAATTAAAGGTACACGGCAGCTCATCTGCAAATACTTACATCTGAACCGTAGAGCTTTATTTCGTTGCTAAGCGAAATAGCTGTGAGGGAAGTTGTGACAGTAGCAGTAAAAATGGAAATGATAACAAGGCCAATCAGAACCCAGACAAATGCAAATGTACGAGCCAAGACTGAACGCGGAGCTCTGTCTCCATACCTATAAACAGAAGAAGAAAAAAACGATCCATTGGAAGGTCAGTTAATTGGATTGAAGCATTGAGCACTATCAGATAGTATCAGTTAGATCACCTACCCTACAGTTGTCATGGAGACGAAAGCCCACCAGAAGCCTTCCCATGTTCCCTTGAAAAAGGATCTAGGAAATTCCTCCGGGTTCCAGTATGTGTCCTGTTTGCATGAATAGAAGTTAAACTCGAATTAAATAACACTTCTTGCATTTTTCCTTAACTAAATTCATGTATCCAAGAAAATATTTAGCTACCTCGTTAGCAATAAAGTCAAGATTGCATTCCTTACCAAAGCCCAAACAATTATGCCAGAAAGAGCTGCCATAATCAAAGTCAGCAACAAAACGGGCCAGCCTTGAAACACAGCTTTCATTACCGCTGTAGCTGCAGCCGACGAATCTTCCTTCTTCACGATGAAAACTACTCCTGGAGACTCGACTACTGGATAGAATGGAAAGGTTTGGAATTTGATTTCCTTCATGTCACCATAGACTGGTAGACTGACAAGAGAACCGTTCTCTCCGATATGTTTCTTGACTTCCTCGGAATCGTTAAATGGGTGGGATGTGTAACTGAGATTGACACAAGCTCCACAGCAGTGTTGGAAGAGTCTTTCAAGGACTGTGGGGAAGATACCCTTCACCTGATCAAATATGAAAAAAAAATCAAAAGTTTTGGATTATGGAGTCATGGAAGAACTGATTTACATAATATTTTCATGATATTATAATGCACGCCTTCCTTCGACTCTGATAATGTTTACAAAATAAATTGTGCGAACACAGAATTTTGCTGCATGTATACTTTCACCTAGCATTATGAAATGATTTCACTTAACGTTCTTAAAACAAGGGAGCACTACTTACTTTACCAATTAGATTTCCATTCTCATCTTTATCTTTGTAGATGTATGGAGGAATTTCCCACCAATTGATTGGGATGACCTTTGGACATGGAAGCGAGACCTCGCACGCTGTAGGTAAACGAATTGTGACATAGATCACAACAATGAAAGTATTAAACATTTTTAGCTGCAAAATTTAGGCACATGCATGATTTTCTGTAATGGCATTTAGACGACTAACAACGACAATAGCCGCCGAGTAACACACGGACATGGAGGCTGGACCTCGCACGCTGTAGGTAAACGAATTGTGACATAGATCACAACAATGAAAGTATTAAACATTTTTAGCTGCAAAATTTAGGCACATGCATGATTTTCTGTAATGGCATTCAGACGACTAACAACGACAATAGAGTAACACACAGTGCACATATATGGATGATGTGATCAGTAAACAACGAGAGGTTCCTAAATATGTGGGGATGACGTGTGTGACTTGACAGAACATGAACGAAAAGAAAGTAAATGAAAAATGCCCTAAAAATTTCTGCAGAACATATTTTCATTTTCGTGCAAATTCCATGCCATAAGAATGAGTGCAAGTAACTAGGCATGCGTCTTACCGACTGTAGTTTGGTTAACAGAATCTGAAGTGTTGTTACCATAAAAGATAACTGTGCTGTTATGTACTTCTGTGTATTGAATCATACATTGTGCTGTTAAATTTATTGGAAGGATGTGAAGTGCAGGGCAAGAAGTTTTGACTAGACAGTACATTGGTCAGATAATCATATTAACCACAAGGTATGAAGGAATATCATACGCTAGTCGCCCATGATCCGAAAAATATTACAGCAAGAAGAATAACCGACAGTCGCAAGACTTGCCTCCTTAGTACACTACGATGATATCTGCGACATGGAGTGCTTAACATTTATCCGGAAAAACTGGTAATTCCGGTTAGAAAACAAATAGTATGTATCATTCATATCGAAAAGTTCCGGAAAATTCGGTCTTCTGATGAGGTAATCCACTTTTACCGCTCTTATCGGTTCTTTTGATAGAGTCGTGAACCATTTTTTATTAAAGTTTCCCACTCTTTTCTTACCATTAACGAATTATTTTTCCAACGGGAGGAATTGATTTGAATGTTAAGCATGTGTAGACGTATGTGAACACCGACTGCAAATTAAAATCGTTCTAGGAAAAAATGAAAGAATCATCAAGAATAGCTATCAAAACTTCATTTTTTTCATAGGAGCCTTATACACAAAACAAGGCATTAAGATCTTTTTTATATGTATTTTTTTTATTTCTATTTTATTTTATTTTCATTTGGGGAGAATCATATACACTTATTTCAATAAAGTTAGTCACCTGAAAAGCTATAAAGCTGAGGCCGACAAGGATTATGAGTAGATTCATTTTACACGTTCAAACGCTTGGTACTACTGTTCATGAACTTGCGAATCTTCTCACCTCTTCTGAGCATCATCGAGCTGCAATTTGTATTAAAAAAGCTTTGTATATATATATATATATGCCTTTTTGATATGAAAAATTTCCCATAATGCTTAGTGATCTCAGCTTTCTAGGTTTTTGGTGACTAACTTTATTGAAAGAAGTGTATACCCAAATAAGCTAAGTACAGTACTAGCCAGAACGCGAAACACACCCGACATAAACGATTATGTCCAATACTATTAACAATAATTAACCTTGTCTTGTATTGCCTTCGACATAACTGTTCCGTTTAACTCTTCAACATCACAAAGATTGACAGGAATATTTATTGAATATTAAATAATTTATAGACTCGATCATTGTGACAGACACAAGTTTTAAATAAATATAAAAAGTCTAAGTTACCATCATTGCCAATTACCAAAAAAGTCGCGGTTTGAACAGCAATTTGTTAGAATTCATGAACTCCTGGATGTTCTAGCAGAAACTTTTATTTCAGTCATGAGTTCCTTTGGATTTGGCAGGAAGTAAGGCATTGCTGTGAAATTTTTTATATTTCTCAAACGAAACCTTTTGTTACTGTTGTTGAAAATTAAGTCTATCAGCTAAGATTTCAACTTCAATTTTAAATGCTGGAGAAATAATGAACTTCGATAACTATCGATAACTACTGGTTTCAATATTTTTTACGGTGTCGGATGAATAAGAATAGGAATTAAGTGATGTTGTGTAACATAGGACCAAATATCATAATACCACGGAATTAAATGTCACAATCGACTTTTTTTTCTTATTCGACACTGCATTTGCGAGAGGATTTTTTTATTCAAACCAATCGACCAAATAAATGTTATTTATTTATTATTATTATTATTATTATTCTGTTTCGTTTCGTTCTTTCTAAAGAGAGATGGAGAGTATCCGATCTAAAACACTGAAAATGGGTTTTTATCGCGAAGTCCTGGAATCATCGTAACCTGCTGGCTGCGCAAAAAATCAAATACACTAGAAAATTTAAATCCGGGATAACAGCTTGGACTTCTGCTCGGATCGAATAAAAGGATATCACTACGAGTGTTATCTCATAAAATATTGAAGACTTTCTTCCCTCAAGAATCATGCAGAGGGATAATTTTGCCGTCTTCCAAAATCTTTGTGAACATCGATTATGGAAATCATTTGACTTGGTTACTTAGGATTTTAATGAATTATTACAAAATAGGTCAGAATTTTCTTCAGAATTCCAAATACTGCAGTCTCCAGCCAGATGCCAGTATATCTAATTTTTTTGAAGTTGTGTCTTTGAAATAAGCTTTTCGATATTCTTCCTATCGTTACGTCGCCGGTCAATGTTTTGCATTTTTCGTTGACAGTAATTTATACGCAGAGGGTATTACTTATGTTTTGAGTTAAGTAAGCTTTCTTGAGAGATAAACTATTATTGCCAAGATAGATGTGGTTTTTTTTTTCATTCTAAAAAAATACCTTATTTAAATAAAAATGCATTCTCGATGGATTGGTATCAACTCCGACACATGCAATACGAATTTCTATCAGTGTCTCCATTTAAAATAAATATAAGTGTATCTTAACACACACGTAGAAACACGGTTATTTGTTCGAAAATCAGGAGGTTCAGTGATCCAGGAATTGTTTTGAAGATGACAACATTGTCAACAGAAGCCGCGAAATATGTTGGTCACGAAGAAGAAGAAAGATTAGTGAAGAAATAGTCCACCGTTTGTCATCTTGTTTAATTATTTATTGGCCTCTAAAACATAAAGTTTCCATTCACGTTTAACTCCCCTTAAACAACCTAATGGATCTACGCCTTCTAGTCACCATTTCTAAACTAAAACTCGGTTTATTAGGAAATTAATGGCCAACTGGATGAATAAATGAAATAAATTTAAGAACAAGATTAATACATAAACAAACGGCTAAACCGTCCGCGGATTTTAAACTCAAAGATTTCTCATATTTGTCTATCGAAACCAACGTCCTTTAATACCATCCTTCGGAGAAATCTCGTAATAAAGAACTAGTGATTTTTCCTGCTGATGAGACCCTTTTTCAAGGCTTGATTCGTCTCTCGTCATGACATAGAGCAAATCGTATGCAAGGAAACTTGATGAATGATTTCAAAATTAAAAGATTCAGATAAAATCCTGACACTGCTAATAAACAGAAGTCAGAAGCAAAGAAAATTCAATATTTTTGTCCTAGTGTGAAGAATTTCCGTTATATCGACGGCTACATTCGCTAATTTACGTTGCTATATTCACCATCTTTAATCTTGAGAAATACGAATACTTAGTTAGTTTGGACACCTTTCCCGGCGTTTTCAAGCCATCCTACACCCGTTTTCCGACCACTAAAACTTTTATTCCTAAAATCCAACCTCAAGGAAAAATATTAACCGACGAACAGAAACTTACCTGAAGAATTCGTAGCATTTGAAACGTAAGTCATCTCCATCAAAGCTGCCACCAAAACCAAAATAACGATTCGAAGAAAATCCATTCTCGCAACCAAGTATTCAAAGCCCGATTTTCTCCAAGTCTAGAAATATTAATTTCCAGAAAATGTTTTCGGCGAAGTTTTACTGTTAAATTAACCCCTAACGCGAAATTTCAGGCGCTTTTTTCTCTCAAATGCGAAGTTTTGGATCAGAATCTTACCAGGGATAAAATGCAAATGCGATGTAGTTTCCTAGCGATAGCCTTCTAAAATCGACTTGCAATTGCAACGTCATTCATAATTAATGAACTCTTAAATATGCACCCATAATTCTGGGTAAATTGAAAATTTGGCATAGCACTTGACTCCACGGTTGGGTGAGCATTAAAGCTTAATTATAGAAATACATTTATGTGTTCTTATCTTGAAGAAAAGCTTGGAAGACATAAGGAAAATTGCGAGTTACACGCATGCGTAGTAGGAGGTAAGATTCATTATGAGAAGCAGGTGGCAGGAGCTTCTCATAGACGAGTAAACACGACTATTCAAATGTAAATTTGGACTACCGAAGCTCAATCCTATGTGAGCGAAAATACAGATGCTAAAAATACGAAATGAACTAGTATGAATAATAAAATACTTTTGCCGAAGGTTTCTTTAAAATTTGCGAAATGTGCATATATTATTATTTTCTATTTTCTATTTGCATTGAAATTGTCAATGTTTAGGGAAGTTTTCTAAGCCAATAAGCCAATGTCCAGGGCGGTCATGTAAAAGGGCTTAAAGGTCTTATGTCTTCTCAAGGTGTTTTGTATTGCGCGTTTGAGTACACCGGACATATGACTTATGTTTACCGTCTTTGGGCACAATTCTTGATTTCCCTCGATCTTGTTTCAAAACAAAGTATCTTTATATAGATAAATTCCGTTTTAAATTCTAAATCTTGTCTACATTCACGTAGTTTTTCTCGCTCGGAAAGACTGAATATATCAAAGTATTAAAACAAACAGCCATAATATTTAAAAAATCGCGTTGTGCCGACGAGTTGCCGGGAAATCCAACCAAGGATAAGGAAATTTTCTTGCCTATCAGAGACTTCATAACCTTTGTTGTTAGTTTTGTTTATTGAAATTAGGGGTCTTGAGCCATAATATGAGATTTTTTAATATTGTCACAAAAAGCAGGGTATTCTAGGGGATTCTTTATTTTTGAGATTTTGGAATGAATTCTTAAATGACAAGTCAGCCTCTTTGAAATTGGAGCATAAAAGGAAAAGCAATTAAAAGAGAAGTAAATTATTTTGAAGGGAAAGAACAAAATTTGAAAATACAATTGCAAGGAATCATAAGGAATCACTGACAACTTGTACGAATTCGCTACTTTTAAGTTTAGTACCACTTTTTACGATGGGTCAGGAAAAATGACGACCAAAATTCAAAAAATATATTACTATGTTTTTGGACTTAATTGGAAGGAGTAGGGTGAATAATAATTCTAGTTGACTAAGGTATCCGTTTTGATAAAAGCAAATCTGACTTCAAGTAATCCCCCGTTGTTAATCCCTAAGAAGCTTTCCATAACTAAAGGTTGCCTTGGAAATCGTAATCATGTCAATGACCAATGACGTCACGGATTTTCGCAATACACACTAAAAAACAAAATATTAGGAATGGGAAGAAATACTGATCGATAAAGGGGTAAGGTTGTTGTAAGAAAATGTATTAGAAATGTCGCTCTATGATCGGAAATGAAATTTCTTTATGGAAACAAGTTACGCTGATCTTGCTCTATGCAACAGGAGAAAACATGAGAAACTATGACCCATAGAGGAGTATTCTTGTTGAAGGAAAAATTAACTTTTCCTTTTTGTGACTCGGAAATGAAATGCAGCTATTTCAAAAAGCGTGATTGACGATTGCACGACCGAATGGCACAGTGGGCAAACATCTAAACACAAATGATCGACTAGGCGTTTTAAATGGTTGCTTCGACTACAAAAAACAACAAATACCTCAACAACAACATCGGTGCTATTGACGAGAACATAGTTAATAGAGAATACTAAGAAATACAAGTCATTCCAGCTATTCTTACATCTTGGAATGACCTATCTCCTATTACTTAGCGCCTATCGCCTATTCAGCCTTTCCAGCCAAACCTTATTGAAATTTGTATTTATTTTATTTAAAAAAACTTGGCGGAATCGTTGACCTATATAATGATATGGCACATGTACACCATTTTTTTTCAAGGGAACAAACCGGCACCGGCACACACAAAAGATAGTGTAGGGCGAAAAGAGTTTTACACTTAATTTTTTTAATTGATTTTTATAGATTGCCAAGTTACTTATAAATGTAGAGACATATGAAGACCTACGAAAAGAAAAATACATAATTGTGCGTCATTTATATTATCCTTTTTTTGAATTATCATAGTGACATGTCATAATTACCGAGTTGCAACTCAGTTTTCAAAAATTAGCTATACACAGCCAGAGGTGTATATATATATATATATATTAAAGTCAATATTTATACAGGCGCATCTAGTTTAGCAAAGCTAGTTTAAATAGAGTCCCGATATAACATAATAGTAAATTTACAGTAATATAAATATATTAGACATCATATAGACTTGACATGAAATAAAATTAGAGATTATATTAATTCCCTTCTTTAAACCATAATTTCTAAGGTGCATTTCTATAAAAGCTCCCCCCCCCCCCCATCCTCCCCCTATTCCAATTCGTACTCCCCCTCTCCCCATCCTCCCCCTATTCCAATTCGTACTCCCCCTCCCCCCCCCCCCCGGTCCACCACAACGCGCGATTATTTAATTATTTCATTAATTTAATTAAGACATTAATTTATTAATTCATTTAAATTAGAGATTAAATTAATTCCCTTCTTTAAACCATAATTTCTAAGGCGTGCATTTCTATAAAAGCTACCCCCCACCCATCCTCCCCCTATTTCAAATTCATTTTTAGAAGTTCTCGATTTTGTTTTCAATATACTTTTATAATACGTTGAATCTAAGACAGACATTTATAAATTTTCAGCAATCGGTGTTTGTTCCATGCAGTATATCAATAGCACATTTTAGCTTTTTCGAAGTAGCAACAGTAACTAGGGAGGCAGAACAATATAACTCCGTGTATCACAAGATATAGAGGTTTTGCACCTTCACGTGATGGCAGGAACAATACAATCCTTAATTTATTTGAGAAATAATTTCTTTCCCAAAAGTAAAAAACTTTTATTCAGTATTACGTAATTCTGTAATTCAACATGGCCACCGGCACTTGATGTGGCACAAAACCTCTATGAACACAAAACGTCCTGAGTCAGTGAAATGACTGCATACGTTCGCACCAGATTTACTAACTTTTGCTCAGTTATAGTTTTTTTTCGGCATCATACTCTTTATGAGGCGTCCATAACATTCCCTTTCAGTTGCTTTGTTTTTACCTTTATTTGTTTCGCCAAAGCAAACAAACCGCAATAAAAAGTTTGTTATTCTTATGTGTATAGAGCGAATAAAGCTAAATACAAACTAAATACAAACCAGACTACCACAGTAACAAATAGCATAAAACCACACGATATATTCTTACTAGAAAACAAAGCCATGAATAATCACATGTATAGTATTTTAGACGTGTACATATAGCAATAAATGGCTATAGGGCTCATTACAAGCCAATCTACCGCACCAACAAAGAACATAAAACCACCGATAATATATTCTTAATAGAAAACAAATATAATGAATATTCACATATAAACTATTTTATGCGTGTATAGCGAATATTGTGGCTCAGTACAAACCAGTCTACCGCTGTAACACATAACATAAAACCACATGACATGACATAACATTGTTACACAAAACACAGTGCGGCCTATGAATAATCATAATTAGCATTACCAACTTGTGTACTTCCTAAGAACGTGCACACTCATTGGATAATTGGAGGTGAATGTTGTACAATATTCACCTCTGAATCTCGGAATATTGAGTCGGCAACAAAATGGCATCTGTCGGCAATCGTTTTGCTACAATTTCCGATGAGGAATTTGAAAAAATGAAAGTAAATGCCATTCCTATCAATACTAAAAAGCCAACGAAGTATGGTCTAAAAATTTTGCTAAAAAATTTGCGTCAATTTGTCAAGCAAACTAAAAGTTTCAGTCAGCGAATAATTGCAAAGTATACTAAACATCCCACTGAAAGTTTCATTTAATGTTCCAGATATTATATTAACCAATTAGACAAAAAGAATAACTAGAAGTTTCTTGAATAGATATTTCGGACGCTATCCATCGTCCATCATCAGTTTAATGACTCTATAAGTGTTACAGTACAGTGAATACTTTAGCCCTAGGAACTAATACGTATTCATGAAGTGCTGTGACTAATATGCGTACATAGATATTATTCAATTTAATAGTTTTAGAGCGACAGATTTTTCTTGTTCGTTTAAGTCTGGCTTTTGTTCTTTATATTGGGATGGCTTCAGCTATTTCCCGCTTTTTTTGCCAAGGATAATTTTCAGCAAGTACTTGGAAGTCGTCCTGAACAACATTTTCGTGGTTGGTGGTTTCACTGTGTTTAAAGAGAGTAGATTTCTTGTCCCTGGTTCCGTGATCTATTATGCGCTCTTCAAGTCTTCAAGCAATCAATTAACCAATTACTAATGGACAACCGTATATATTTGTCCACTGTCCGTCATTTATGAACAAGCCTCCTAGAACCTTTATATAATACCATAATCATCATGATTCGTGACTATTATTGCGAATTATTCACAGACGATGATCGTGAGAGATTGATGCCAATATTGTATGTATTGGATATTTGTGATTTAAAAAATATTAGGACACCCTTTTACACGCGGAAGATCAAAGAGGATCATGAAGGAGTTACATAGGAGCTGAGATTTGCCTTTTTGGGCTGGCAAAATGGGATTTCATGTACTAGGAATGAGATTTTTTAAAAACATTAAATAGGAATGGGATTGAGATAGAGATTTGAGGATAACCCAGGCTTGGACTATGGCATTTTTTCTGTCAGGACCCTCATCAAATGTATTGACCAACATTCTTATGCTTTGATGCTTCGGGCATTTTTGACTGCTGGTACTGGCTGGCGAGTTCATCGGAGCGAATGCCTGTTGATTTCTATTGAAGCAAAAGGGTTGGGAGTCAAGAGTAACGGGTCACTTTGGCTCTATGCTTTGGAGTGAATCTTTCGAATTTTAACATCTGAATTTGTAGAACTAACTATACCGCGTTTCCATGATGTGAGTCTAATTGAAGTATTTGGCTCTGCCGACAAAGCGTATATTCGCTTGTGATCTTTGATCATTCCTGATCAAATACCAAATTTCTAAAAAAAATAGAACAATAGTGTATCAGTAACATGTCGTTACTAAGAATAATAGACAGCCTGTCAGTTCAACTGGTATTTCTCTTTGTTTTTATTTTGAAACCAAAGCCAATGGACCTTATTTAACTTTAATTTTTTTGTTCCAAGTTATTTCAAAAACAAATAATAACTGAAAATATAGTATATTGAACGAGGACAACTTTTTGAAAATAAAGTAGTTTATTATGATAGTTTCTATATCTATATTATATTATAGTCTCAGTAAACTCTTTCTTTCCTAATTCCTTATCCCCTTCTTAGGTTATTGTTTTTCATGTAGACATTTAATACATTTGATAACAATATAGTTTACCGGCAGCACCATGATTCAAAAATGTCTAGACCACGACCCAGTTCTAGAAAACATTGGTCACCACTTAATTTATCGAGCAGAATAGACAGTGCATGTCAAAAAATTAAATAAATAAAAAATGCGAAGAAAAATATGATCTCATACGGCTTTCATGACGTACCAAAAACACAGAAGACACGTTCAAAAACATAGGGTTCATTTTGTATGCTTCGTAAATTCTGTCAAGCGACAAGTTCAGTGGACCGATTTAGCTTTTACCTACAAATACATCAACAATGTTTTCCTTATTTTTCAATGTATTCTATCCTTAATAAACCCTTTAGAGAGTTCTTTCGATCTCAAATTTACCAAGAGAATAGATGTATTTTGTTGATCTTTGATCGATAATGAACACTGTCTTGATTATTTTCTTGTTTTTCTCATATCATAATAGTTCAGCCCAATGAAGCAATACTAGTTTTCCCTGTAAAATATCAGGTCGTTATCAAAACACATCAAAGATGTAGGAGGCAACTTTTCAAATAAGCGAATTTTTTTTACATTTTGAATTGGCCCTAAAGAACTTAGACATTCCTCTTCTAACGACAGCAAACTTATTATATTGTGAAAGGAATTTTTCTTTTAATTGTTAAATAGAAATTGTGGTCAAAACGTTCAAAAAAGTAACTTTTATGACTTGATAAAAATGTGTTTTCTGTCATGTTAAAAGCGTAACGAGTTATCAACCGACAACAAAGTACCATTTAACTCAGTCCTCTATTTCCCTTAATTATGAACGTTGCAATTTAAATTATCTTACTTCAAATGAAATTCTCAAGCCTAGTTTGTTTTCAAATCAGTAACCATCTTCTAAATAGGCATTTTCTTTCGCATTAAAAAGGTATTTTTGGGGTTTGTTTTAAAACTAAATCCACTGGACCTTAATTATAACAGTCATCGTAACAGGTCGTGTTGTTACTGCTGGCACCTGTCCAAACCAGTGCGGCGATCAACTTTGCAACGGTCATATGAGCAAAAGATCATTAGAGCTTACATCTGTGAAATGTTCAACGGAATCGAAGAATTTGGGGATCTTATCAAAAAGCCAAATTCTTTGTTCTCATTTTAAATTGTTTCACTAAAACCTGTGAATGCGTATCCCAAAGGTGGAAGTCCTGAAAATCGTCTTGAGACTGTTTTACGTTTTTTCAGGCGGACTTCTCGTTATTATTGTTCACGTCCAGGATGTAAAGTGTTCGCCAGCAGGAACAGGCGATTCTTCGCCATCGCCGTTTGATAAAGGATCAAAAGAATTTATCTATCTAGTTCAAGCCGAAAGTTGTCTTCCTAAACATCTTTTGGATAAATGCCAACTCGGCACTGGCAGCAGCCGTAGAGACGTTATTGTTCTAAGTTGGAAGACAAAATGTACTAACTATAATCCAGGTATTGACTTTCCTCATATTCAATATATCTTTAGGACCAACACTTCTTGGGGCAGTGGGAGAAATATTCTTTACAGACTTGCTTTATTAAGAAGGAAAGACTATCTGTATTACATCTTTCTCGATGAAGACTTGGAGTTCTCGTTCACAGAAGGTGTCACACAGGAGAATAATTATAATACCAGCGTAAATTCACCTTTACTGGCGTTTGAAAACTTTCTACGTGGACATCAGCCAGCGGTAGGACTGACGCATTTTTGCAGCCTTTGTGGAAAATATCTTCCAGAGACTTCTTCTTACGTGGCTGCCAAGTGTTGTTCTCCAAGACCTAGCTCGTCCAATTTCCCGCCGATTTTTCCTGTGAGTATTTCTTTTGATGCTGGATTCAATGCTTTCCATCGCGATGCCATCAAGTACCTTCTACCATATAATCTTGAATATGAGAAATATAGTTGGTGGGAAAGTCAAAAGTATGTCATCTTAGCAGCAGATTTATTCTTTCGGGGTCAGGTACTGAGATTCAATCCAGTTACAGTGATTAATACGAAGCACTAGGAAATACCCTAAAGCAGCTTTCCACAACTGGAAGCATATTCTATCTAAACTTAGAGCGCTTCTGCCAGAAAGGTTTCGTAAGTTAAGGGTATTTCACGGTGAACCTATTGCCAACATGGATTTCAAAATCAGTGGCGAGGTGCTGTTTACTCCAAGGTGGAACATCACGATTCCAAAACCTAGGACACCTATCGTTCCATTAAGGCACTTTCAAATTGTGTGAAAACATAAGAGTAGGGAGAAAAGCAACCTAGCAATTTGCACTATGTTATACATCATATGTGTATATATATATATAAACGCATGCACAAAGAAAAAATCTACCCTGATTTATGCTTAGGCTATTAGGCTATTAGTTTATTATGATTAATAGTATTATTAATAGTATTTTCCTTCCCTATGTAATAATTTAAAAAGAAAATAATTAATAGGTTATTAATTCAAAGAAAATATAAAGAACTATAAAGAAAAGGAAGGTAAGGAAAGTAAGAGAAATGGAAGGAATAGGAAGGGAAGAAAATCAAAGAAAATCAAACAAGAAAACAGAAATTAAACAAAAGCATATGGAAGGTAGTGAAAGTTATGTGGACATGTAATAGTGGCTTTAGCTTCAAATTCATAAAGCCTGGTTTTCACTAGCGACGGAAGCAGAAGCAGAAGCAGAAGCAGAAGCAGAAGCAGAAGCAGAAGCAGAAGCAGAAGCAGAAGCAGAAGCAGAAGCAGAAGCAGAAGCAGAAGCAGAAGCAGAAGCAGAAGCAGAAGCAGAAACAGAAGCGTAAGACGTCTTATGTTCCTGTGAAAATTAAAAAACGGAGACGTAAGCAGAAGCAGAACATCGAAGGAAGCATAAGCAGAAGGAACGGAAGGTTTCCTTTTTCTTATGCTTTTGCTTCTGCTTCCGTCCTTATGTCGCTAGTGAAAACCAGATTCTTATGCTTCCGTCGCTAACATACAGAAGCACAAGGTGGTAAGCCAATCAAATTCTCGTACTCAGTCCCCTGCACGGGAAACTTCCTATTGTTTCTCTTATGCTTCCGCCACATTCATTTACACTAGAACATAACGATCTTATGCTTATGCTTATACTTCCGTCGCTTATGTCGCTAGTGAAAACCAGCCTTAAATAGTACTTGTAGGATGAAAGATGGCTCAGAAATTTGTAACAATTGACCCGAATTTAGGACTAAATATACCCTAAAACGTCTTTGCACAACGTGATTGACACTGCCTTTGATAATGTGATTACAAATCTGTGCGCTCTTGTTCAGTGGCACGTGCAAAATCGTAGTCGTGTATTTTGGTTGAAATCCATGCTATGGATGCAACATTCTTTGAACATGTGCCCCACAAAACCTTACGTTAAACTATAAGATTAAATAAAGGAAACAATTCATTAATCGGCTTGATCAACCCACAACCTATATCGTCGCGGCTACGATCCTGCGTGTGTTTACGAATCGAGCTTCACTCATAAATTGCAGTATTTGTTCGATATTTTTTGACCTGCCATTTCAAAAATAGAAAGAAAATTTTAAGATTATGAATTTGTTATTATTCATGCACAATAATATCTGTAGAACATAATAACACCGTATCAAATTCCTCTTCTTGAATTTCAAAGTAAGGGAGACTGCTTGTAATTGTGAGTGCGTCTTCTTTAGATTTAAGTTACATATTATACTAGTATTTTGCTATTAATATTATACGGATACTGATGGTTGTGAACCACGGGGCCAAAATCGCCATGATCGAGTATTTCTTAGATGTTACATGAAAAATATTTTTTAGCCGTTTCATTTTTGATTTTGACAGAGCAAAGAGTACTACAATAATACTGTCGTTTTCTTTTCTTTTTTTTCGTTTTACACATAAAAACAAATCCTAATATGCATGGTCTATAATCCTTTGGTGTTGCAATTATCATATGAAATAGCTGAAAAAACTTACTGACGTTTCGGACGCTAGTCCTTCGTCGGAGTAAAAGAGGCTAGGGACGAAGGACTAGCGTCCGAAACGTCAGTAAGTTTTTTCATCTTTTTCACGGTGTATAATTTACCTTTTCATCATTACTGTTTCATTAGAAACACCGACGCAGCTCACACTAGTTTTTAGCTAGTTATATCTTCATATGAAATAGCTGGTTTTTCTTCTTTTTCTTCAGTCTTTTTTTTTTTTTTTTTTTTTTTTGACACTTGGTTAGTTTTTTATTGAAATGTGAAAATTGACGCGAACAAATTCACTAGATTCACGCCTAACGTCTTAGCCATAATTTTCAAAATCATGATCTTTTCCTGAACGCATATCTTGATATTGTGTAGGCTATGTTTTGGGCGTAATGCACTGTTTTGTCTTCAATTGAAGTCGTTTTTATTTCTACTCTTGTTTTCCTGACTGAACAAAATTTTATTCCGAATGATATAAAATTCCAAAATTATGAATTCCAAAGCTATTAAATCGAAAAACACTTGAATGTTGGTATGCGCGACAAAGTATAGTTTTGATTATGGAGATAGATCAAGTTGATCCAAGTTGAAGCTGGGGGCCTGGTGGCTGAATAGCACTGAAGTGCTCATCATATTCCGTGTAAGGTACAAGTGTGGTTCAGGTCCCACCCACCCACTTGCACGTCTTCAGAGATCCGAGTGGGGAATTAAAAGATTCACTTTGAAGATGATAATGCAAAGAAGATTGCGTGGTTTTAGAATTGTTACGGTAATAAATATAGCTACTTAAAAATAACAGACTGAAGATGATTTGCAACACATTATTGCGCATTCAATTTATTTGCATATTTATTTGGTATCTTAATTATATATTATTGTACTATTGAGACACTCAGGAAGAAAAGTTGATATCCAATAAGCCAGATATCCGATTATTTTGCATCATTTGCTAGCCAAATTGAGCTTAAATATCTCCTTTCTATTTTTAAAAGAATTCAGTACGTTGTTTTAGAGAATTCAGTTCAGTTAAAAATCTTGCTCTTCATCTTGAAATGAGTTGGGATCACTCATTTCCTGTTCGTTGTCTTGAAAGTTTCGTTTTGACGTTTCTTGCAATGCCTTTTGTCTGAAAGTGTGGCTGTTACGCTGTGCGTTTGAATTGACCATGCTTCCCTCATATGTCCATGGCATATTGTATCCAAGGCTTCGTCTCCCTGCTCTCACTGAGTTAAATTGATCAGGAATTTTGTCTCGACCTGGTCGATAGAGCATTTGGGGGACATCTTCTCTGCCTGGTCTGAAAAGAGCTGGGGGACCATTTGGGACATCATCGCGTCCTGGTCTAAACAGGAAGGCGTTTTGGGGAACATCCTCTCTACCTGGCCTGAAAAGTGATGGAGGTCCGGCGACCTCGCGTCCTGGTCTATAGAGATATTGAGGTATGGCGTCTCTTCCTGGTCTATAAAGCATTTGGGGTCCTTCAGGGACATCGTCTCTACCAGGTCTGAACAATTGATCTGGAGAGGCATTTGGAACGACGTCTCTTCCTGGCCTCAAGGCTTTATCTTGATAGCTACGCTTGACTTTGCCCGTAAGGCTAACTAAAATACTACGGCCTGGTCTAATAATTGTAGGCTGAGCCTTTTTAGCTTTCAAGGGGATGATATTTCGACGTCCTGGGCGTGGGGGCCATGGAGGTCTCTCATTCTTGTTGTCATCCATTTTTGTATGCTTGCTACCGGTCAGTTTGACGGTATCTACGTTATACTGGACGGCGCCTTTCTCACCGTGTTCGAGCTTTTCGGGTACATTGTGTTCATTTGGTATTACGTTTTCGTCTTCTTCGCAGAAACAACCTATGATTTGAAAAATATGTGTAAGGCACAAATATACAGGTTTCTGCTTTGGAACTCATTGTTATACCAAAAGAGCATGCCATGGAACAGTTGCCATGGAACAGATGGAGAAGAAGGAAGAGGAGCAGAAGGAGGAGTAGGAGGAGTAGGAGGAGGAGAAGGAGGAGGAGGAGGAGGAGAAGGAAACGAACAAGGACTAACAAATACATTTAAAAAAAAGAGAAAAGTGCCAACAGCTTAATTTAAAATGGGCTAGTAATACAATATCAATTCTAATGATCACAAAGTCAGACAACACGTCCTATAATTTTCCAGTTTTCCGAGATTTCAAGATTGATAAATTAATTGAACACTCTTGACGATTAGATGTTCATTAGAGGTTTCAATTATTTTCTTTAGGTTTGATAGGAGAAAGATCAGTATCTTTTTTCGTGTAAATAGTGTGACAATTACACTTTTCATGATTACAAAACTAAAAACGAACTGAAGTGAGCTTCATTTTAGAATTAATAGGTTTCAAATTTGAAGCATGATTTTGTTTTGAAGCGAAAAGGTTTTAAATAGAAAATAGATTGAAAACGAAAAACAAGAGATAAATATTAGAAAAAAAATCTCAAACAAACAAACAAAAAGCATTGAGAAACCTAAAACAAGCAATTGTAATTCAAACTTTTGTTTGTCAGGCTATTTCAGTTTTGAGGTCATATATGAAAAGTTGTTCGGTCAAAATAAACGTTTTTATATCCGCCAATAACTACTAAACAATGACAGATTCCCTCAATTTTTGTAATAAGGAAATAAAGTAAATACCACATATGGTGCGAGTGAGTATATCCTGAGTTTAGAAACAACCTTAAGAGGAAATTGAAAATAGATATATAATATATATTCCTGTTTTATATTTTTCTTCTCTTTGTTTTCTTTCTTTTTTCCTTCCTTCTTCCATCTCTCTTTTTTCCTTTTCTTTTTTAAGCTTGAAAAGTGAATAATCTTAATTACGATTATCGATAGCAAGTATCACTTTAAAATGATAGTGAATGATTGCCACAAGAATGGCTCTCGATAGCAATTACCATCTAAAAAACGAAGGATACTCATATATATATTTTTTAAGTAGATGATGGCTAGTGAAACTAGCGTGGACTGCGTCGGTGTTTCTAATGAAACAAGTTATCGTAGATTTATAAGTTTTACACCGTAGTGAAAATAGAAAACTGACGTTTCGGACGTTAGTCCTTCGTCGGAGTCAATTGACTCCGACGAAGGACTAACGTCCGAAACGTCAGTTTTCTATTTTCACTACGGTGTAAAACTTATAAATCTACGATAACTTGTTATATATTTTTTAAATTGTCAAAGTATATTTAACTGCTTCAATCAAAAGCGACATTTTAGTGATTCTATTGTCATTACTTAATGAGAAAAACAATTTTGAAGGCGAAACACTGTCGATTATGAAGTGCAAAAAGATAGCTTAGTCTTATTTTGAATGCTATCAACTTTAATCTTCGTAGTATCCGATCAAAGTATTAGAAGAGGTAGCTTGAATCAAGAGGATTGATCCTGAAAAAGGGATTCCATGTAAAAATGGGTTTTGCGTTTAAAGTTTTATGTAGTGAAGGTATTTCGGAGCATCAATATTGAAAGTCCTCGTACACATAACTGATAGATCGAAGGGGAAAAATAAAAGAATTACCAAAAAGAAAAGGTTCTTAAAGAAAGCATCCTTTTACTAGTAAGAGAGAACTGGAAAACTGAAGCTTAGTGTTCAATGCAGCATCGAAATTAAAAGTTCATGTAGAGGTGAGATACACAAAGATCGAAAAAGATTCATAAAGTGAAAAGAAAAAAAAAAATACATGCAGAGAGTTTTTTCATACAAACGAATAAAAAAGTTGACGGCGGCTGAACTAAAAAGTGACGCAGCTTTAATGGTGACAGCAGAGGAAGAGCAAAGTGACCTCATATATTATCAGGACTTTTTCGTGTAAAAAGTTTGGCTTCAAAAGTTTAGCGAATCTTCGACAAGGGTATCAAAAAGACATCGGGAAATGAATGTCGTGAAAACAAGTTTTTAAGGCTTGAGAATCTTCTAAGGAGGGCTAAAAAAAATGTTGTTCAGTGTTTGAGTATTTGAAGTGACATTCTTGACATACCTTGTATTAAAACTGCGAAAAGACAGAGCAGTCCAAGCCCAACGTTTCTAGGGCAAGCCATGGTCTTCTAAACAGAATCTTCTCCCTCCACCTTTTGCGGATGACTGCGACTTGCAAGTATGGTACACTCGATGCAGTTCAAATTATATGCTTTTTAGTTGCTTGTGCCAATATGTTGTTCCATTTGCGTCATCAGCCTCGTCCAATCAGATCAAAGCTTATAGGAAATGTTTTTATATTTATTCGTATCATGATACAATTCCTTTTTACAGTAAATTAGCACAGTGAATTTCGCCGGTACCCAGCAGTGGGGAATTTGTTTCCTATTTCCATTAAATCTAATGTACTGCAGGAAATTTGGCCTGTCCTTGAATAGAAATACACTCTTAATAGCCTTCTGATAATTAATGCTTTTGAAAAGGCAATCACTCAGTGCAATCATATTCGAGATTGTAACTCTCTCAGTTCAATATGATTTTTCCGGCCACATAGAAAAGAATTTTCCATCAAGATATATGTAATAATAGGATCGTTTTTGCTTATCTTTTGTCTTTTTGGTTGCCATACACTTTGAAGATCTTTTCTTTTGTTTAGCTGCACTATTTTGATCAGCGTGTTTACTAAACAAAGTCTTGGCTGAATATCCATAGGAAGCGATGCCCATTTTGGCAAGTTTGTCCTAAAGGGCTTGGCAAATTCCAAATAAATTTAATTTCTCAACCATAATAAAATCAAATATTTCACTTTCGTCCCTCACGTATAAGTAACACTCAGTTTGCCTCTTGATTATGACGCCTTAGGAAAAAAATGAACCACGACCCTTAGGAAACATAGTCCATTTTAAAGAAGCTCGCAAATTAGTTGTTTCCGAGAGCATAGACATTCGGCCTCGCCAAGAATAACATTGATTACAACTTCGACCTAAGTCATGGGCCTAAATCTGGAGTTTCTCCATTAGGACTTGAAAAATAATCCTAAATATGTATCTCTACAGACGTAGAAGGAACTGTTTGTGGTAAAATCCGCATAAGATCATTGAAGATTAGGAGTTTCAAAAGCTAAAACAAGGAACAGGTCACTATCTGAACGTAGAATTAAATCACTTCGACTAAATACGGTAGTACTCTGTAGAACAGGATAACTTTTTTTGGATCATACCAGCAAACCAAATACTTTTGAGTATGAAAGAAAAGAAAAATATAAGACAGTTATGAGTGTTGTGGAGCATAGTTTAGATAAAATAAACTAGAGCAGATGGAAATTCAATTGGTTTTGAAAAAAGACTGTAATTCAGCGGACATTAAAACTACATACAATTTTACAAAATACTTATTTTTTAAGCCTCCTTTAATTTTTCTCTAGCTTTATCCTTCGTTTTCACTTTTTATTTCATAAAATAAAACAATAAATATCCAGTTTTAAAACTCGGGTTTTCTATTAGTACCAAAAGTAGCGGCAGGTGATTTGCAGATTTTGTCGTAGTCGTTGTAATACTCAATTATCGCCGTTTTAGAGCCACGCCAATGTAGAGATAACATTTGAAATGAATTTCAATGGTCTTGCAACATGATCGGCGAATTCCTGATCTATATCCTGGCATAAAGTCGTAAAATGAAACGCCTAATTTCTATGTTTGAAGGCGATATGTGTACGGTGTGTACGTGTCCTAGTTCTGTCAAAGGGAAGAACTTGTTTTGAAGGTGATGCTATCATATCGGTGACATATCGGCTTGAATGTTTCGTAATGAGGAAGTTAAAGATGGGTGATTAGAATCATTTGAACTGAGTCGATGGCTTTTGGCCGAGCATGACAAGATGTATCTTGATTCCATCAGCAGCGAATTTATTTAGTCTTTCATTCAAAATTTTATGTAAACATGGCCACAACAAAAGATATTATTGAAAAAAAAAGCAATCTTTGATTTTGTGGTTCATTAGTACTTCTGAGCTATGAACAGGGAAACAGGAAAGGTCAAATAGATGTGAGGTGAAACCGAAATAAAAATGGAGGCGCGTTCAAAAAGAAAACCGAAGAGCTATTTTACTTTCCCTGAAAATGTTTCAAATGAATTATATATTTTTTCCCTTAAAGTCATAGATTCAGTCCGATTCATTTCCGTTTTGAGTAGTATCAAACAGTTAAAACTGCCAAAACATGACTCAAACTTGAACTAGGAACCATTTGAAGAATAATGCGATCAACTGTCTCATTCCAACTGTGTCAAAGTAAGGGGGATAGGAAAGCTAAAACGGGAGCAGTATATTCGTCTCTAACGAGGGACGTAACAAGAACAAATAAGAAAGTACATCGTTCATTCTCTATAATATTTTTTGTTCGTCTAGTTTTTACTGAATAAAAACGTTGTAGCCTTCATAGCTCATGCTTAGAAAAGGTTTGCAATTTTTTTTTTAACTTAGGAAAAAAAAGCAATTGTTTTTACATTCAATAAAGGTATCCCACTGAAAAGGTGTTGCATGGTTTCCTGGTGAACAGTGAGAGGTTCGCTGATGCCTGAAATCTCATTAATAAACAATAGCGGAGCAGAACAGAACAGAACTGATGAAAAGATACGATGTTGCGGGCTAAAATCAAAATGCTCTCGAAAACAGGAAAGCCAGATCTGCGCCGAGTCATTGAGACTCTAAGAACTTTTGTCTCTAACTTTAAGTGGGTGTTGACAACAGATTTTCTCGCAAATTAAAAAAGAATTCCTCCCAGATTATATAAGTCACAGATTCAGTCATAATTTATCATTATGTTTATTCCTAGATTCATAAAACTGAAAAACGGTTCCCTTCGCCCTTTTTTCGTTTTTGTCCTTTCCTTTCTGTTGTTTCTGATTTTATTTTTACCTCCACTACTTTTTAAGTATCTATGGCAATTTTTTTGTATAGGCACTGTTGTTAGTACCTTTAAGGCTCATAAGGTAACTGGTCCCCATTTACTGCCTTTTTGCTTATGTTTCAAATAATTAGCGTTCAGTAACGTCGTATCTTATTTAATTTAAATTCCTACTCACCATCGCTTGTCAAATTGGGCCAAACCTACTGCTCTTGTCGGGCTCGAGTGTGCGTCAAAAATCAGACTAAATCAATATAGACTTATCTAAGTCTTTTTGATTTATTAAATCATAACAGCAATAAGATTCCCGATTTTTGAACGAGCAACCCTATTTATTGGACATTCATAATTTATTAGGTTAAGTTAGAAATTACATCGAATGACCATGCATTAGACATTAATATATTGGGCTTCCTGTGGTCGATAGATGCCAAACTGTCATGTTTTTTCATCACCAGGCCTGGTTTTGAGTCAAGCCTTTCGTTAAGTACCGCTGAAGTTATTTAGAGCATTTTTTCCTGAACTAAATACAGCAAGAAAAAATGCAGGAAAAAATGCTTCACGTCACAAAACAAGTTAAGACGTGAAGAAACCGTATTGTACAAAAACATACAGGAAAAATCACTCGCGCTGGATGACTGTATTTTCATATTACAAACGTTTGCACATCATGGGAGGTAGTAACTAAGTAATATCTAGTACTGTCGATTTTCTAGACCATTTCCTCTTTTATTGTTTATTTATTTCATTGTCTCAATAGTAGTGGTAGTAGTGTGGTTTTATTCGGCCTGTGAAACTATTGTTATGTAATTTAGACTATTTTTATTTTGTTCTTCCCTAAAGTATATCACTCTAAGGACAGACATTTTGTGCGTATGACCAACATTGAATAGCTTCGCTTTGAATCAATAATTAATGTTTTGTTGCGTAAAATGTCCATTAATACTCCATATGTTTGAAATCAAAAGCACTAGTTTTTGAAAAAAAAAGGGGAATGAAAAGGTAAAACTTCGTTTTAAACGAACATGAATTGGAAACACCTGTACCTGCATGAAAAATAGGAGTTTTTATTCCAATTTCTGTGTATTTTCAAAGTGTAATTTCAAACAAACAAACAAACAACAACAAAAAAAACAAAGCAAAACAAAACAAAACAAAACAAAAACAAAAAAAGCAATTTTCATAAAAATGCAAGATGCAATTTCACAACTAGGGAAGCACGTGTTGCACATTGGCTAGAAGGCTAGCCTTTCACCAATGTGACGTACGCACGGCTTCGAATCCCGGAAACTAGCCCTCACATGCGACGCTGAGTTACATAATGAGAGAGGAGAGTAGTGTTTCTAGTTGGTACTCTCCTGAGCTTTGAGAGATTTTCTCCAGGTTCTCTTGTTGAACTTCTCAATTTCAATTCGATCTTGGAACGATTCAGGACCACATTTTCTTGCCCTCGCTAAACAAGGACTAAATGAATATTGGTTTCCAAGATATTAGCCCACTTTCACTTTCGGCTACTAACACTGTTATTCAATATTCAGTATACATAAGAAACAATTCTCAACTCGTATATTAATGTTTCTGTGGGGAGAACAACCTTGTGACAAGGGATAAAACATATCTTCAAACGATCTCTATGCATATACGCAGAACAAGAAAAATCGGGCCAATGACCTGACCTGCACATCAATTGGTAGTCCATGCATCCTTGTCTCACAAAAAAAGGTCTGCTTTATAAACTAATTAGCTTAGATTAAATACCTCAGTTTACATGGTGCTGAGGACGTAAAACGATTATAAAAATCTAGAAATTTCTAAAACGAGCATTGATGTACAGAGAAAGGTATAACAATAGCAACATTTACTAGAACGCCCTTGTACGTGGGACTATAATCAATACGAGTTTTCGGTCTTTCGGACAATGTGTCTATATGATCAGGGCTTGTGGTTGAAAAAAATTCATGCCTAGCAATTTGTTAGTATTTCACTTGAGTTCACTTCGAAATCCATGGCAATTGTAAAGAAACGATCGATAATGTCAAGCTTTATTTTATTCATTTTTTATGCGAATAATTAAAATTAAAAGCATATTCCATAGAAATTGATGTTTGCATAATTTAAAACATTTTAAACAATTTGGACAGTATTTTAGTTGACTAATCTCCAGCTAATACTGTCATGTTCACTTATCACAATCCCTATGATATTTGTTTCGAGAACTGGTGGCGCATGCAGACAAAGTTCCCCATCCATTACCCCCCAGAGCTTCTGAGGACTTGAGAGCCAGCATCGAGAAAATCACTTCATTTAGTTTCTTTCCACATACTGGCCAGACAATGCGCAGCTGCTAACCCTGATGCAGAAGACAAATCCATCAAACAAACTTCCATAAAAGGTTACTTGGCGGCACTCCGTCACTTTCATATTCGTTCGGGCTACGACTTAGATCTAAAAAATTCCACACGCTTTCAGCTGTATGTCGAGGAAAAGCGATCTCAAGTATGTTTTACTTGCGTTGGGCTTCCCATTATGATTAGCCATTCGATTTTTTTTTCCATTCTTGCCCGTCGATAAAAGACACTAGCAACTCCAATTATGCCTCACTTTAAAATTATATATGGGCCGCAATGTTGCTTGCTTTCTTTGGATTTTTGAGTAACTCTACTTTTTGCGCTAGCCCCCATATTACACAACTCGATGCTATGCTTCATTCGTCTCACCTGTCTAGAACGGACCCCTTAGAGCAATTTAAGTCAGACGTCTATTTTTGAAGGGGGAAACAAATCATGTAATATGTCCTGTAGAGGCAATGAAATTATATTTACCCCTAGATTGAAAAAGGATTATTTTATTACTGACCCCTCTTTTTCGGTTTGCTAAATGGAGTTCAACTCCTGTGATTTGGAATCTCTCGATCCACATACTCAAAAAAAAACCCAAATACTATATATGTTACTGATGTTGTTCTAACCGCATTAGGAGAATTAACGCCTACAACATCGGGGGAAAAGAGTACATATTTTTAGCTTTCCAGTCATAGTATGTCATATATATTATTCGTTTGTTTGTGTGTGTGTGTGTGTCTTGTGTTGTTTTTTCTTCAATTTTTACAATCACTGGCAAACTTTGACTCGTTTGAATTGTTCGACATTCTATTCAACACCTATCTAAAAACCATGCAATGTCATTATCGGGCAAACTATGACGTAAGCTTCGATTAGATATAACTTACAATAGCGGATTCAAAATGAAACTAGCAATGGAAAATATTGTTCCATGTTGAATTTGACACCGTACATATCTAAAAGGTTTCACTGTTGTGCTCTATGAATCTTAAAACACATTGAGGAATGATGTATTATGTTTTCGCCGGCTCACCTGTTCATTCATTTCTTTTGTACACTGCACCAATTGGTGATATTATGCGGAAATGCAACATCAACTTTCATCGATATGCTGATAACAAACACAAATCTATTTCCCATATTCTACATCTTCCTCAATTGAGCTCAATACAGCGAAACAGCAAAGCAGACTTGTGTTTCAGAAATTAATAGATGGATGACTTGCAACAAGTTGAAACTTATAAAGGACAAAACTGAAATTCTTGTTTTATCAGTCAAACCCTCGTCGTCCTCTACCACCCATTGTATCTTTTGAAATTTCGAACTCTACTACTACTCGATCTACGTCAGCTCGTAACATTGGTATCATCTTTGATGTCTGTCATTGGTTGATCAGATACTTTCTGTATGTAAGACCTGCTTTTTCATATTCATAATATTTGGAAAATTAGAAAATACTCGAGTCGTAATGCATGTGTAACTCTTGTCCATGTCCTCATATCTTCGAAACTTGACTTCTGTAAGTAATTCTTTACTATATGGTCTTCCCAATACTTCTCTCAAAAATTGCAACATGTACAAAACGCAGCTGCTCGACTTACTACCTTTTCAAGAAAACAAGATCATATTACTCCCATCTTATATGACCTGCACTGGCTACCTGTGGAACAGCGTATTGTCTTTAAGATTCTACTACTCACTTTCAAGGTCTTACATAATCAGTACTTGTACTTGTGGTTCCTTATGTTCCATCACGTTCCTTACGATCAATTTCTCAGAATCTATTAGTAAGGGAATCTTACAACCTAAAGAGTATGGTAGAAGAGCCTTCTCTAATGCGGCTCCTGAACTTTGGAACAATCTAGCACAGAACATTAGATCCTCTGTTTTAATATCACAGTTCAAGCAAAGGGTCAAAACCTGGCTTTTTCAACAAGCATTTTATTAGTAGTTTTATTCAGATATCTATGTTTTTACTTTTCAACAAACTTTAATGATGATTATCATTATGTATAAAATCCACTTAATGTTGAAAGTTATTTCGTTCATTGATTCAAAATTTTATGTATAAACGTCTATCAAATATGTATGTATTTATAAATATGTTGGTAATTATTATTGTTTAAACATTTTATAATAATGTATACCATTTAAACACACTAAATATCTATAGAGTTATATTTTTAATATGTTTTTATCAAATCTTTTTGCAAAGCGCCGTTAAACCATGGGGATATTAGCGCTATATAATCATAATTTATTATCATTATTATTATATATCATGGTTAAGGGTATCCCGCCATATTTTGACCAAGTGTGGCTGGAAATCCATTTCTTAGCGGGTACCACAGCAAAGGTTTAGGTATCACCCATCAAAGTTGTAGTGAGTTCTAAAAAAATTAAAAACGCAACTCATTAAATGAAGAGTTTGAATATCCATTTAAGATAACAAAACAAGTTTAGGGGTATATAATTATTACAGAGAGAAGTATCTACTGTGATCAATGAGTAGATGCCGAAGCCATCAGCGTAACTCAATGGCTTGGAGTCTGTAATGCCTCAATACTCACCAAGGTAACGGTCAAGGTAAAGGTAAAAAGCAGGGCATGTGACAAGGTGTGTTTGCATGCGTTACATAATAGTAACCTTTGGTTACATTAATATTTCAGGGCACGAATAGACACCTAATATTAAGGTCTGTAAAATGCTATATCTTATTAATTCCCTCTAATCTCACTTCTGGGTCAGATGATAGAAAACAAATATTTTTAATAATGAAGTACCATGTTCCTGCATTAACGGCTTCTGATAAGTGCCGCTTTAATTTGATATTTTTAAATGCAGTGTGGTCGATTTTCGCTACAGTCAAGGTTATAAACGAAATTACGTCAGTATATTGAAATTTGCAAGCTTCCCTACTCGAAAAAATGCAATTGCCTAAAACATAACACGAAAAAACAAAAACAAAACAAAACAAAAAGAAAACGTAACAATGAAAAAATCTCGCACTTTTTATTTTGCAATTTTTTGATCAATGGACCAAGAATTTGATTCATGGGATGAATATCAGAAACTTGGTAAATTTGCGATGTGATAATTAATAGCCATTTAATAAGCTAACCAATGAGGCCGAAAGATGTTGCAGACGGTGTGTAGATTGTCTGCTTGTGACGTAGCATGAACTGTTGATTTTCGGATGTTCGTTGAAGACACAATACCACGAATTTCTTCCACGAAATCAGACGAAGTTGACACGAAAATTGTACCGAATTCATCTGTCGTTCACTGGATTCTATCCAAGTTTATCAAATACAACACAGCTAAAGGCATATGAATTCCTGGGTGGTAAGTGTGCAGTGATATATGGTATGTTTTTAAGAGCTTTGAATTTCAACAAAAGGAATCTAAAGACCATATGCTCGTCCTGGAGTGCGTTGTATAGTACTATTCGTGTTTGCATTCCCTAGGGCGGCCTTTAGTGAGTATGACAGATTGGTGCTAAATACTTAAATGAGGGACCAATCTGGGTTTCCTAACGAGAATATGATTAAGGCACCCCGCGTAGAGTGCCTATTCAAGGACGTTTAACAGCAGTGCTATGAGACGAAAAGAATTAATTGATTTGCAATCTTCATGGAATTATCACGGAGATTCGTTTGATAAGGTTTTGCCCGAAATACTTCGAAATTAAAAAAGGATTCAATGATTAGCCGTCTAGAAGAAATTAAGCAACGAACCGTTCTTCGACTTCGTCAAATACCTCTGTTCCTTGATTGCATTCTCATATACTAATGGTGAGCATCATTCGAGCCTCACTATGTTCGTTAAACGTTTTTGGGACAAACGATAAATTTTACCCCAAATCAAGACTAGCTCTGAGTAATAGATAATTCAAAAATATAGAGTATCTTAAGAAAATCCTTAATTGGGACAGAATGAAAATGCCACATTTTGTGTGGTGAAAATAAATCACACCCACTCTGGCAGTATGAATACACTCTTCAACTTTAGCAAGTTCATTTCGCCTAAGAACTCGGTAAAGGTCATATATTGGCCATCAAAGATCATTAATAACGTGAAGAAAAAGTGCTGAAAAACACATGATACTCATCCAAGGAAAAGACAATAAGAGTGGTCTGTACACAGGAAGTCCCTGAAACTATAGACTGGGAAAGGGTCATTTTGTAGTAACTAACATATGTTTTTGGATAATTAATATGCAGTCAAGAAGGTGACACCTGAGTCACCTGTGATATAATCGATCTTCGTGTAGAAAAGCTATCTTTAGCTGTGCACTGCAATATTATTCTAGCTGTTTAAGTCAGCATGAGTGTATTTGAGGTAAAATGACTCCAAAATTACGAGCATTATTTTTCCACAGAGGTATATTTTTTGGTGCAGGGCGATAAAATGGATTAAACAAACGTAGTGCGTTATTCAGTGGAAGACTGGTTGAGTGTCTCCATTTGGACCGGCTTTTCGAATAGTTTATATGATCCATATGATAAAGGAAACACCTCGTTGCTCAATTGGTAGCGATGCTTTCTCAGACAGTGTAATCGAGTTGTCAAATCCAAGGAAGGATAGAAGGGAATATGCCCTCAATTAACGGCTTATGATTACACCACCATTCCTAAAGCACTGCAATAAAAACATCCAGAGAGCTCACAAGTGCATCTTTTCCGGCCCATCACTCAATGCCCTCAGATGGAAGTCTGTAAATCGAATTTCAACGTGTGTATGGCAGTATTATGGCTATACGTTACTAGCTCTACATAGACCAGAACCGTGTTTTACTGCGATTGGAAGCCGTTCCTAAGTGGGCAATCGAGCCGATGCCAGCCAAGTTATCGAACGAGTGGTTTCAACCACTTGAGTTTCAAAGCAGATTAAATTTTGGAAACAAGTCATGGTAAAAACTGAAGTCATCCCGCATTAACCTCAACATGGAGCTTAACTACGTGTATGCTTTCAAAGTTGTACTTGTCCTAGTGCAAATCCACTCAAAGTATGTTGATAAGAAGATTTTATCTGATTATTGCCTTGAGCAGATTGCCGTTTAGTACTTATACGATTAGATGATTAGATTTACAGGATTTACCTTTAGTTTGAAGTCCATTTTATACAGCTCAATCGATCGACAGTTCTTTACTCCGCTTTCTATTTCGCAGAGGATGTTGCTATGACATTTTTAACTCCAACAAACAATTCGAAGATCCCATTCTAAATTCCAATACCGTGTGCAAAAACACGCCGTCGCTGAATCGAGAGCAGATGAGGCTTTGTAAAGAATTACCCGACGTTGTGGCGAGCGCTTTACAAGGAATGCAGTATGCTGTTCACGAGTGTCAGGCCCAGTTTCGTTACCGTCGCTGGAACTGTTCTTCGTTAGAGATGAAGAACCGAAATCCAATGTCGAACCCTCTCCTAAAACAAGGTGAGTGTTCGTTTGCCTTTTTTGGCCTACTGACATGTTTTCATATAGTGAGTTCGTGAGTATAGTTATTTTTTTCCGTTTTGGAAGAGGGACTATCCTCGAAGAAGTTCATTACTGGATAATCGAGGTCTATAATGTAATAAAAAATCTGAAACTTGCAAGCATCTCTTTTAAAATATCTCATTATTCTTAGATAAGAGGCTTTCTCCTTTGACTTTTCAAAAGGGGTAAAAATTAGAAATAGAATGCACAAAAATTTTTGTTTTACACGATGCATTTCGTGACACGTTTCAGTTATTGTCACAGAAAGACAAATTGCTTGTCTTCAATCATCATAAACATCATAAGGGTTGGGAGGAACTCGACGATGAGCTACACATGTGAATATGACCTCCATACAAGGGCATTGAAGATTTCTTCTTCTGTCAAGAAAATAATGATAAAAATTGTCTGGTTATTTCGTATTACGATGATAATTCGGTTCATTTGAGCGTGCACAAAAGGCCACTAGGAAGACATTTGGAGATGCTTTTATAGACCGCAAAGAATGCTATTTGAATAACACGCGACTGACCTTCGAAGCAAGGTAAACACACTTTTGGTTATTCCTAACTTTTCCCGGTCAAAAGGAGCATTCAATCACCAAGTTAATCAAAATGGAAAGAAGATGTTTTCTTTAATTTCCTTCTCTCATGTGTTTTATCAATATTGGGGATGTATCACGGTCTATTGACCCTGTGTTGTTAAAGTGCCACTACCCGGCAACCTCTCCCAAATGCTTTGAATACACTACTCAGACACAGGACATAGATCTCAGCATAAAATTCGGTTTCTGAGTGTCGCATTGAATACCTTCGGCGTGTCTAATTTTAAATATTTGTTCTATAAGGTTTTCTTTATCAGAATCATGACTACTTGGATAACCTACAGGGAACATTCCTTATATACATTCGGGTTGCCTCTTCAATCTTTGTTGTTGCAATATCTTTTTTTAGAATGCACGAAAACGAAGAAACTGTGTCTGTTAATTATCCCCTTAAAAATACTAGCCCTTCATATATTCTAAGGTTTTTAAAGAGAAACGATAAACACGAAAAGGCTGTATAGACATGGATGCATGACGTCATTTATCAAGTGCTTTCCTTCCTAACACTTTTAAAAAAGCATGCTGCTCAAGTACTTTTCGATTGTTTTTAAATAATTGGAATATTAGACAAAATATTGATAGAGGATTTAAGAGCAAACATATTCTAAACCATGTTTTTCCCTCCGTCTAAGTCTATCCACATGGATGGACTTAATGGAAAGTCCTTCAAAACATATTTACCTTTGCTAAAATTGACTAGTACATCTTCAGTTCATGACACGACACGTCCAATCCCATTTTTTGAATGGCAATTCTCTTTTTAAAAACTCAAGGTGTTACAGTAAGCCCAAGTGTTTTTGTTCCCTTACAACAGGCTCCCATGTAAAGATAATAAAAGATGTCCTCCCAGTCCAAGAATAAATGTAAGACTAGAAGAAAGATTTTTAGAAATGTCTGTGCAATTGGGTGGTATCCTATTCTCTGACTGAAGGGTTTTCATTCCTACTTGTGCCATCTTGTGGATAGTTTTTCATGGAATACCATGCATGTGTACCGAGTGATACACGATAGGCTGGCCCTTGAAAAAGGTCTTGGCGGTAACTGCGTACGTGAGCTTTCATTGCTAATTACTAATTTGAAAGCCATGAAAATCTGCAAGTAATAATAATAATAATAATAATAATAATAATAATAATTTATATTGCCCATATTCTATAAAATGATCATATGCGCATTACAATATTACATAAAAATAATAACTAATAACAATAAAATAACTTAATAAGTTAATACTAAAACTTATGTTATATATATACAGAAAATAGTTAAAACTCTGAGCTAATAATGTATCATACTATAATGAAAACTAAGAATAAATAATAATTTAATTATATGACTTAGTATTAAGTAAATAAGTCTTTAGTAATGACTAAAGTAGCTAAAGTTTACCCAGGACTATAGGAGGGGCAGCAGGAGCCCAACGCCATGGGCAAGCGAACTTAGCCTATATAAGCTATCCTTCAATAGGATATTACTTTTGAATGCCACTTTGAGTAAAATGTCTTTATGCTTTAAAAAGTGCGCATGCTGAACTCAGATAGCTATTTCAACCAGTCCGAACAGTGTTTTGCGAGATTATGAATGGCAGGACAAGACGTGCCTGATTGAGACATTTTTTAAGGTGTTGATCGCCCAGAACTGTGTGACATACTGATATTGCATGTATGCATGCAATAACTAGAATGGTTTATCTTTCATTCACATACATCTATGCAGATTCCTCGTCCCTCATGATCGAACACGTAAATATATTTTATTAATAATATTTTCTATTACCATTACGTGACTTTGCCGTCGCTGACAACGTAATAGTATTTGTTATTAGACATGATCTGTGTGATCATATTCATATCCTTTGTTTATGCAAGAAAAAATTCCTCGGCAGATTTTCTTCAAGTAGAGCTGAAAGGTCCTGAGTAGGCAATAAGTGGCTTAGCCGAACAGAAATAGTTCAGTCGCATTTAAGCACTTGAACCGCACTTACGGCACTTATTTTAATATCCCTACTTCTATAAAATATTGTCTTCCAAATCTGTTAAGGATGGTTGTGTCATCAGTAAGTGTAAACTAGAAATAAACTTAATTAAGGTGTATTTAGATTTCAAACTGGCATGGTTACGAACTTCAATCCCTTGTAATCAATTCAGTAATTTCCCTAGACTTCGTGCATCGTGGCTCAGTGGATTGCGTCGGTGTGTTTCGAGTTGTTAATGGATAATTCGAATGCCTCAGGGTATGTGGACCTCCAATTAAGTGTATTTCTAAAGAGCGTGTGAAAAAGTCATTTAATCACATATCAGTCCTACGCTTCTTTAATGGCTTTTGCAGCTTCAAAACTTCCTAGAAAGCGTTTATATTGCTGCTGCAGGGTACTGGTTATTACCACATCAATTATCACCGAAAATCAAAGTTAGATATATAGGACAATCAAACAATAATATCACTTATCGCCAAATGAGATACTTTAGAACAAACAAGACTACATTTCCAGTTTCCCCTGGGGCTTCAATGGTGGTACAAAACAAGGAATGAAAATTTTCGCTTTCGTTGGGTTATAACTATATCCTATATGGTGTACTTTAAAATGATATAGTGGAAAACTAATAATTCATTTTTATCGAGAATGTAATAATTATTAAGAACGAGCAGTTAAGGTCTCAGTTAAACCTTGAGTGCGCAATCATTGATCCAGCCAGTAAGTATTGCTCATCAGCACTGATAACAAAGATGGCTTGGAACACGGTTCATGAATGCCATGACATCAGCGATAGTAAATTCTAGAGATCTAGAATTTTCAAAGATTCCGAATTCGTTGAATCATGCATAGTAAATTCATATAGAAGCACTAAACGTGAACATACTGTGTTATGCATTTAGTATTTTTCAAAGTTGCATCAGCGTTGATGCAAAATCGGCATATAAAAATGCATTGCATATCCATTGGCGGATATAGGGGAGGGTACGTGCCTTGATATCGTGACGTGTTCTGTTATGGCGGCACTACCAGACAAACAAGTACTGGGGCCTGGCCTCGTCTATATGAACGCAAGACTAGTTAACCAATAATTGCTTTAACTTTTCAGGGTTTCGTGAAACGGCATTCGCGCATGCCATTGCATCGGCTGGAATAACCAGTGCTGTAGCCAAGGCCTGCAGCATTGGTAAGCTTGCCACCTGTACATGCGATGAATCGATGAGAGGACAAGGCGACGGTTGGCAGTGGGGTGGGTGTGGTGACAACATGAAATATGGAGCCAAGTTCTCAGCACGATTTTTGGATTCGCGTGAGACTGGACGCGATATTCATTCTTTAATGAATTTACACAACAACCTAGTTGGACGAAAGGTAAGATAAATACTTCCATCTAATATTTTTCTATGACCATGGGCTATATGTGGGTCCTTAAAATCAGAAGAAATTTCAAGCTATCATTAATTTGTTATCCAAACACTGCACTAATAATTGGGGAAAAAACCGCATTCAGTTAGTAAGTAAAGAGTAAAAATTAACTAAACATTTTAAAACTTCTGATTTCAACCTCATTGCCAGCAGCAACGACTTTTCACATCTATTTTTGTTTAGCTTTATTATTTCCTCCAATGTAGCAATAACACTCAATAGGCGCGATAAACATTTTAAATTAGGGTCAACGAAAATCTTATTTGGTCAGCTAAAAGGCTTTATCTGTATCGCCTTGTGGGTATTGGACAGGATAGTTAATTGGATGTATTGACATGTACAAACACTGTTCCAGACGTCAACAGCACATGTTTAGTCGTATACTGCACTACTATCTCTATCACGCGCCCCTTAATAGAATGTAAGTAAGCGTCTCGTTTTGCAATCTCTTTGCAAAAACGATTCTGAAACGAAATCTCGAATGAAGGTCAATAAGGCTTTTAAGATAATAATCTAGTTTAATTCGGCGAAGACGAGCTATCTTGATGTTGTGAGTAATTCGCCAGGTCTTACTCGATAAGTTCTATTATACAAAATCATACTAATGTCCAAATTGGAATTACTACAACCACAGGTAATTGATGGTTTATAATGATTTCATTTCTAACCTAAAGTTTTATCAGGCTCATTTAATATCTTTCCCTTATTATGCAACACCTTTTTGAGTAGATAAGAGAAAAAATACCTTTTTCCACTGCTACTAGAAAGACGAAATATATATTTGACCATGCAAATTAGGAAGGTCTTCTCTGTCAACGGCATTGGTCTGCAATAAATGATTGTGACCTACTTTTTTACAACGAGGAAACTTTTGCCCTCGAGGAGTTTTTGGAACTCAAATAACTGAGCATTTTTAAGATACCAGTCGATAAAGGATTCAAGGACTACTTTTTGCTAAACACCTAGCTACCAAAACGTATCTACTTCAAGCTATATGTATTAAAATGGCGGCTCTATGACGTCGCACAAAATCCAGGAATAAGAAAGCCCGATATTCTAAAGCAATTTTAGAATCCAAAAAAGGAATTCTTTTCTTATGTCGACACTCGTTTATTGAAGAATTAAAATGTTCAGAAGCCTTCTCGATATTGGGCACGACTGCTCCACAGGGTGCTTTGACCTTGTTACCTTGTTTCAGTGTATTACACTTCATGTGACTCCCAAGAAAATACTTAAGGCGCAAAATAATCGTCCTTTTTGAAGTCCCAAAATTATTCATGTTATTTTTTCATCGTTTCAGCAAGTTTTTGGGTCTGGCAAGAAAACGGAGTGATAATATCATAACTGTTTAGTTAATGAATGGAATAAACCCCCAAGGTTTAGGAATTGGCACAGATGAAAAAACACTCAGTAATTGATATGTTGAATGGAGCAATATATAGTCTGAGTGTTTGGATGTCAGTGTTGAATAGACCCCCCGATACTACTTAATGATCTGCTTTTAAGACGGCCGCGTCTCAATTACAAAGACTCTGGAATAGTTTTTTCTTTGAAATATTTGAAGCTTGTATTCATTCTTGGAGTCATGAAGACTATGATGATCATGATGCTGATGCTGATGTTATTCAATAATGATAGTAATAATGATGATGATAGTAATAATTGATGAATATGTTGCAATTGGCAGTGGTCACATGACAGTGCAGCTCATGAAGACGGTAATAGCGGTGATGAACTGTTGCTGGTTTTTATAGTCACCCTCTTGGTTAAATTGAACAAAAATACTTGTCTTTTTTTCTTTTGTTATATCAACCAACATGGCCGCCGGGCTTTTTGCTATTTAAATGTTTCGGGAATGTTTTATAAACCAGCAAACCATTATTTATCTTAAAGCCTAGATTATGCAAAAAAAGTCATCTCCCCCTCCCAACCCCTAGATTTAATGTCAATTTAATTTAACGTTAATTTCAGACAGTTATAGAAAACTCGAAGACAAAATGCAAATGTCATGGAATGTGTGGTTCCTGCAGCGTGAAGACTTGCTGGAAGACTGTTCCAAACTTTCGAGAGGTTGGTGATCTTCTGATGGAAAAATATGACTTTGCAACGCTAATACGCGTAAACAATAGAATCCGCAGCAGCAAGGTCAAACTAAGACCTGTAAGAAGAAGTTCAGGAGATCTGGTTTCAAAGGAGAATTAGTATATTTTGAAAATTCCCCAGATTTTTGTAAACCTGATAATTCGTTACTCATACAAGGAACAGAGGGACGCGTCTGCTCCAGGGACTCGTTGGACACAGATAATTGCAAAAGTCTGTGCTGTAGTCGGCCCTACGTAACCAAGAAACTCTCCGTCACCAAGAGGTGCAGATGTCATTTTAATTGGTGCTGTTACGTAATATGTGACGTATGTGAAGAAACGTCAGTTCTCAATGTTTGCACGTAGAATCAAGATTACCTTACCTGAAGACCTAACTTAGGCTTGAAGCTGCAAGGAAGCCTTGTAGTATGATAGGAACCTAAGACAAATTGCCCATAGTCATAAAAGACACTGGATGATACCTTGCATGCAAAGGACAGATGCAAGTGGGAATGCAAAGGAATATGTGCATGCCTCGTCAAAACGAAGGACATGGAGGTTAGGGTAAGGCGGTCAGGTACACAGTTTCCACTGAAGAGCGAGTGTGTGTCCCTTGTTTTAGTTATCCTGGAGAAAAAAAGTCGCAAACAAAACATTTGCTTCCTATGTTCCTGAAAATTATAATTTGTTCAGTGGGAGGTCAATTATTACAAAGTTTCTTTTTCGGCTCCTTAATAATAATCTTTAAGAGTATATACATATACCTGTAAGAAAGAAAAATATGAAATACAGCAAAATTTCCAAGAAAGAGTAAAGATGTTATAAACAGCGCAAACATGAAAACATGTTCTGTAATTTATGATAAATATTTGACAACGACATTTGACTCAGTATACTTACTAAAAACGTTTAGAAACTTAAATTTAATCTTTTATATTACTTTGCTTTATGGTTGATTTTTTGTTCATAGAGATACCTAAAACTAGCCAGGTTGGTCTTATTACGAAATACATTTATTAATAATACAGACTATTTCCAAGATATTTTTCTTTAAAAACCAAAATGTATTTTTTAGCCAGTGATCATGATTTATGCTATTAGCTGTTTTTTATGTCTTAAGGAAAAAAAATGCACTTACTGAAGCTCAAAAGGTTGAAGTCTCAGGTTGATTAAGGGCATAAAATAAAAGGGAATGCCGATTGAATTTTGATAAACTATAGCTGACAAGGGACACTAATGATTACACACCACAGGCTTACTAGGATCCAGGACCACCACACTACTTGTTGACCACCCCCCCCCCCCCCTCCCCCAAATGCCACACCACTTGTTGACAAGGATACCAACAAACCATAAGTTAAAAAAGAAACGTAACAAAGAATCAAAGAGCTTGTTGATGGGGAGGACAACGAAACCATTACACCAATAGTAAAGAAGACGGAAGACGCTACTGGTTGATCAAGATACCAAAACAAAAACACCACTGGTTCACTAGGGCACCACAACCAACACCCCGCACTGGTTGACAAGAGCACCAAAACCAATACATCAATAGTTGACAAGGGTATATTGAAACACGACAACGCACCATTTGTTGAAGAAGACATCAACATTTCACTTGTTGACGATGGCACCAACACTAACACACCACTGGTTGACGAGGACACCAAAATCAACACAACACTGGTTGACGAGGACACCAAAATCAACACAACACTGGTTGACGAGGACACCAAAATCAACACACCACTGGTTGACGAGGACACCAAAATCAACACAACACTGGTTGACGAAGACACTAACACACCACTGGTTGACGAGGACACCAAAATCAACACACCACTGGTTGACGAGGACACTAGCACAACACACAACTGGTTGACGAGGACACAAACAAACCATCCACTGGTTGACGAGGACTTCAAAACCAACACACCACTGGTTAACGAGGACACTAGCACAACACACCACTGGTTGACGAGGACACCAAAACCAACACACCACTGGTTAACGAGGACACTAACACAAACACACCACTAGTTTACGAGGACACCAACCCGACCACAAACTGAACTTTTGACGAGGACACAATACGACACACCACACTGGTTGTCAACTCGCACCAGCACTAGCTAGTCGACAAGTACCCACATAACAAGAACCCTAGCTACACCAAAACATCTATATTTCAAACTTATTTGTGCACCGACATACGTTTTGTGCGTAATGTTTTGTCAATTTCCTAACATGTGTCATTCGCTAGAGTAATTAGATTTTTATTTAATGGTTGCACATGAGTATAAACGTACGCCCAATCTAATGAGGTCTGTTACGTGACGTAATTCGCTGTTAGATGTCGAGTTTGCCCCAACTCGCTCCCCTGGTGGTGATGTCACTAAGTTTCTCTTTTAATAAGGTGTAGCACTTAAGTTTCATTAATTTCGAGTCGCGGTATTTTTTATTTGAATTTGAGTTTTATTAATTTTTCTTGCTCTAATTTTACTGCCGTCCGCCATGTGGTCACAAAAATCTCAGATCTTCTCCGTACCTTAGTCAGTCAAAGTTTCGACGTGATCATTAGGATCCAGCGAGGATGCATTATGATTACTGCGGGCAAGCGTATGCTGATGCTAATGCAACTCTCCCCATAGCGTTGAAAATAAATAAAGATTTGCTATTGGGAATGAACTTGGCAACGCCTGAAATGTTCACTGCAGTTTGGAGGGAGTGTAGCACTTGCATTTGATTATCGATGAAAAATTACAGCTTTTGTTAACTATATGATATTTAAAGTTGAAATTATGCGTTCGGTGTGTATATAATGAAGTAGAGAAATAAGAGAAAAATATCATATGCCCTTGGCAGGATATATGATATTATTATATGATATTTACAACTATTAGCTCTCATATTAGTACAGAGAACTGAGATTGAAGTACGTTGAAACGTAAGAAAATATAATTTTAACGTAACTTTCGGAAGCTCGGGAAACGTTTTAAGGATGTTTTACGGATTAGCCTGACATTTGTTCAAAAATAGTGAGACGACGGCAATTAAAAATTCCTTTGAACCGTTTATGATCAACAACTGCGAATACGAGTACTTCGTCAATGTAGGTAAAGGCTAAGTGAAGATACAATGTTAAGTGTTTGATAAATAGCTCAAGGAAATTAGATTTTTGTATAAACAAACAAATCGAGATCTACATCTTTTCAGATACACATTGCAAATCGTACGACTTAGATTTTCGATTAGAATATTGTATAACTCTTTTTTAGCGCTGCAGTTTTCGTAAAACTACTAAGAACTTGCAATTGCAATCAATTTGGTTGCAACATTCAAAAGACATGACCAGTCGGCCATAGTTAAAAGTATGTTTTTTCATCTTCTCTTTCGGCTGTGCTCGTCTTGCTCTATTTTTGAATCTGACCTCTAATCTCTCCATTTTGCGTGATTCGTGCTATATTTTTAGATATTATCTATAAAATCAACACTAACTTTAATTTCTACTTAACCATAGCAAAAGCGCAGGACTTGTGGATTCACTTGCCACTTTAAACAGTGATCGTGTTAGGTTTGATATAAAACATCTGTGCTTAAGGCAAATGTGCGCGCAACACACACACAAACACAAAAAAAATGATGTACTTTTTTTCGGGATTTTAAGAGGAAACCAATTATTTCTGCAGATGCCAGGTTATTTAGACTTAAGAAGCTTTCTTGCTTGCAAACGAAGTTTTTTTCTTGAATGAATTTGTTTGATGTGTACATCCCGGCTTTTCCAGTTCCATATTCATTTACTTCAAGTCGTGTTTCAAGTGTACGCTCTCAGTCGTTGAGGAACATACCCGACCATTTGAAATGCAAGGTACATCCTGTAACGTAACGGCACAAAGGAACTATTAAAACTATGGAAGTGTTTATCTAATCTGTTGAAAAGTCAAAAGTAATCCGATTATGGGCTCGAATTCTAAGTGTCTCCTAAGTCAAAGATAATGAAAACTGTATCTTTTGGGGCCGGATTTGAAACAGGATTATACTAGGGACTTGGAGTATCCTTTTAAGCATTACACGCTCTTATCGTTTAGGTAGGATAGAAAGACTCCTGTTCTGTTTGGAAGAGTACCAGTTATTGTTACCGCAGTACGTGATCCAGATTTATTGATGAAAATAACGATTTATGAAATGCGCTATCGGTTAACATAGTTTGACCTATTCCTTATCATGGGTTGGGGGAAATTTCTATGAATTTCAAGAACACCCTAAAAGGAAAATTATGAATCACTCTTCGCTGAAGCTATCATACAAAAAAATCTGTAACAACTCAGCAAGTCTACGAAAATATCTGATAATTGATAAGATTATTATTGGGTGTAGTTGAGTGCTTCCATATTTGCAGAGGAAGGCAATTAGTCGGAATCTAGAAGACTAGCAAGGAATTGAAAGAGAAAGTCATAATACAGATTAATACAGGACCACAGACTTGAACACATGCATGTTTTAGTTTTACTCTATATTCTTTAGCTATTCTAATCCATATTCTTTCTTTCGTCTGCTTTAACTTTTCAATACGTCCAAAAATATACCATTAAGGAATTATATCGATAGACAAAGACAATACCATTGCTGAAGTATATGGAAATGTACTTACTCAGCTAACCTTTTCAGACGTCTCAAGAGTTTTTGAAAGGAGATAAACCTTAGAGCACAATAGAGTTTTAAGGTATCAGTGTCAACGTCTTCTTGACTGAATTTAATAAAGTATATGTGCTTGGAATGATAACTGACGTCAAAATGATTGCCAAATTAGAAAAAGATTCCACTGAGTTATAAAGGGTAGTATGGTTAACAAAGATGAAGATTTTTAGAGAGTCTTAAAGGGAATGGCTGACTCGAGAATCAGCTACAAGATTGAGCAGTATTTTGTCGTGTCTGAGGTCTTGAATCCCTTTCTCGCCAAGGCAAATCCGTTTAGAGTTTGAGTTTAAGGATAACTAAACTAAAATATATCCTCTAGGCTCAGATGACCAGTTCAGAAGGTATTCCTATCTCTCCTCACTATTTTTTTTCTTGGACAACAATTCCATAAAAGTCGAAGAAACATAAGACCCTGGAAGCAGTCAATTTTAAAGCCTCCCGACATTGCCCTCCATTGCTGTAGGGTTTGTATTTTTAATATTTTCTACGTATTTTTTCATCATTCTAAATCATACAGGTTTCAATTGTCTGCATCTGCAGCGACCTTCCCTAAGGGGAATTGATGCTGTGGGATAGTATCATTTGACTTTTACCCTTTTTCTTTTATTCTGGCTCTTGTTTTTGTAGGACGGGGGATCACATTGACTCCCAGCTCGAACTTTTAATTACTGATACAGTTTCTGGATTTCCTTAGCGCATAAATTGTTGATTAACCATATCTTCTGTCTCTAACTATTTGAGTTGAAAGAGTAATGCGCATGCATTGAAACTGTTATTTTGCTTTAACCTACAACCGTTTGTTTTAGTGCGTCCATCTTTTCTCCGCCAAAAATGGGTGGAGAATTAGGTTCGGTTTTTGGGTCGCTTGAGCTTGTATAAAATGACCTTAAAAAGAATATTCCGCTAAGATGCTAAATTCTTAACAAGCACAACTAGTAAATATTACATCTATGTAATAAAGTAAATAAATAACAATTGAAGTTTCGGGAAAATATACCGACAAGTGCAAAATGAATGTAAATAGTACAGTGTATACGGTTCGAGTCCCGCTGTGGCCACTAGCTGAGACTGTATTTGTCCCGATTCCTGATTAGTTCAGACTCAGTTTCTTGGCCATGCTTGTAAATAGCCAACTGGTTTGCCTCCTTCCCAGTTGGGATTCTTAAAACACTTTATGTTTCTTTGATCATTAATTTCAGTTTCATTAATTAATCGTAGGAGGGCCACGATGTAAACTACTGGGCTTCCAGTAATGTATGTCACGCTAGTAAAATAAAGGTCATTTGTTTTATTTTATGAAGTGCTCATTTGCAAAGAAAAACTCTATGAAAACTGTATAGTTTACGAGATAAGAGCCATATTTGTGATCGGAAAAAAATATTATACTCGAACTAACAATTATTAGATGCACTTAATACGACGTCATGAATGGCCATTATTTCGCCCTTCTTCTTGTTGTCTGCCAAAATGGCAACCATGTGCTTTAGGTCAGTCATTTTCCTTCGAGGCAGAAAAATACTTTCAAACTAATTAAGGATTTTGAAATGCCGACGGCTGCGGTCGTGCATTATCTTCTATTTTATTATATTTGAGTACTTATACTTAAGTTTTGTTTTAAGAATTTCGTCATACGCCCTTCGGCTTGAACGAGACAGAAAAGAATCTTATGTATTCGCCATTAGTGGTAACCGAAGCCCTAGGAAGCAACAACTAAAAACGTTCAATTTGAATTATAAATTCTCCATTTCATACATCCGATATGTCAATGTCGATAAGACTTTTTAAGTGTGGCGTGAACCTTGCGAAAACAAATATTTATATGCGGTAATGTGCGGTGTTTATAAAAGTTATGAAAACCTTGTGGAATCTGCTGCAGACCACATCAGAGCTCTCCGGCCTCTCATAGAACACTGATGTTGTCTTCCGACAACCTCGGCCATGAAGAGGCACACGACATGAACTTGGGAATGCAGTTCTTTGCATTTATGACAACCCTTTTCAAGTGCATCTCCGAGAAAGCACTTAAAATATTGCAAATCATTCGTCAGAATTCCGATCCAACCTTGTTCTACCGTTCGCTCGTTTGAGCCCAACTTGTGTCGGCTTTACTTTAAAAATAGCCGTACCTGTACACACTTGTCTCCAGGAAGTTCGATTAAAGGAATAAAATACATATTTCAGTCTAGAAACTGGAACTTGTTTCCTGGGGAGGTAAAACCTATATTTTTTAGATCCTGTCGGATCACCCCTACCGAATTGTTTTCTTTCGGTTCAACTGACACTAAGCAGTACCGAGCAATCGGCCCATTTTATCCCAGAAAAATACATTTATTTTTGGACACCATACCTATGACGGTGTACTTACATCTAAAGTTTTATCTAGTAGTGAGGTTCGACAAAGCTAAGAGCCAGTATATCTCTATATTCTGTGTTGCCTCTCAGACCAAAATCACATCGCAGCGAAGACGGGCGAGCGCATGAACCTACATCTTAAACCTGCTTTTTTTGGAAATCTCCTTTTCCTAGACTTTTCTGTCTACCACTAATCTCCCTAAAACGTTTTGCGTCAATTTAACGTCTGCGCAGCAATAAAGCCAACAACCATTTGGGCAAATCAAACGGTTTAATTATTGTGCCAAAAATAATATCAAAGCTTTGATGGGTGAGAAGGCGTTTCAAAGTCGTGCAGCTTCTCGTCTATCGTTATTTCTTTGACAAACATCAGGGAATTACTTCCACATTTCTTTCAAGGGCACAACATTCGCTATAGTTTAACCACCCACAAGTTGCCGTACTGATAACATCAATTAGATTTTGTAATTCGAGTTGAGAAATCAATTGTTTCTCTTAGCAGACACAAAAACCTTGCGTGAGATCAACTTTTTATGTTAGCTCGAGCTAGCCAGTTATAATTAAAGTAGGAGATAAGCTATGAGTAGTTTTGATTTTGACGATAAAATATCCAATAACAAAGGCTTAAATTAAAATCAAAGCGTGAGAAAATACCCAAGCACATGATGAGCATTTCAGTGATTAACCCTTCGCAAATCTTCCGGGATAAACTAAACTAAAATGTTCCTACCATTTATGGCGAAACAGGGGGTTGTATTTTTCATTATTTCGCTGAAGAAGGAAAACTATATGAAAACGATTCTTCGAAAAGGGATCCAGCTACCTTTGCCAATAACATGCAGCTCATTCATAAAAAATCAATAATATAGTTCCTTATAAGGACACTAAGACACATTATATTACTATTTGTGTGAGTATTAATCAGTACTGGTGAACTACAAACATCAAGAGTTTTAATTGGTCTATTTATTTTTACAGATTGATATTATTGTATTTCATGCTTTCAAGGACGTACCATTTCCGGGTCAAATATTAGGTTTCCAACCAAAAAGCTCAGCTATTTCGAGTAATTGTTTTTAAAAGATGGTTATTTAGTGTTGGCCTCTGGTCTGTTAAGGTACTCGAGAGTTAATTTAGGTAATTAGTGTGTCGCCGACGAATTTTCTTCTTTCCAAATATATTCTTAAAAATACCTCTTGCCCTAGCCAGCCTTCGAAAATCTGGACTCGATCTGACAGGGATTCCATTACCCCTTGAACTCGTGTCCCATATTCATGCTTATTGTGTAACACATACCTGAAGTAATTGAATGAAAGCGGTTATTACACACACACGTGTTGTTTATTTGCTTGTCTATGTACAATGCTCGATAATTATCCTTGAGATTATTGGCTGAAGCTTCTGGCATCTCGCAAAATCAAGTTGCCTTCTGAGCCAAGTTCATTCCATTGAATATTGTCCCGACAGGCACGTCTTAAATTAGAATTTAATCATTGCTTAGCTTATTTAATTAAATTTCTCGCTTTGAAGTCCCCAAAGACAAAAACGGCAACTCAGCATTCAAATAGCTTGCTTTGTTCAGAAGATATAGGGAGCCTGAAAAAGGTCTTTGTAGGCGCGATATTAAAAACGGACTTCCCGCCATGCACGAGCGCGATATACTGAACTATCAGTTGCCACTTAATTGTTATCATAACACACAAGCGACTCTAAACCCAACACTTCATACGTTTCCTGACCACTCACTACTCCTTGAACTGGGTGGCCTCTTCCATTCAAATCCAATCTACTGCTTTGTGAGTTTCTGCTTGGATACAGCAATGGAAACGTACTTCTACTTGATATTCACACTTACTTAACCTAATGGTTTAATAAACGGTCTATCCCCATGTGGCCTTTAGAATAGCTGATATTAACGGATATGGCTGAGTAAAGCTATTGCATCGCTGTGGTCGCACTGTGAGGTACCTGCTGTTTGAGACGCTGTGTTTAATATAAACGCGGCGAGGAGATACCTAGCTGTTTAAAGATCCAAGATCACTGCCACCACTTGAAAGATATTACTATCAAGTGGGGTTTTCTTAATCTCGCTTTCTTTTTTCAAAGGTGCTGCCCATGTCTCTACTGAGTGGTTACTTTTAGGACTGAATTGAATAAAATCCTTTATTCTGCTATAACGTGATTAGCAGGGCTCGAAAGTACAACTTCATTTACGTATTCCCATTTTTTTCAAGAGCAGAATTATGCTCGCCTCAAAATACATGCTTTGCATACTGTAATAGCTCATTCTCATTTTACCGCACGAAATTCGCTCCCGGGTTCATACTGTTCGTACGATCGTCTATTGACCCTGTAGCTAACCAAAGCGACCAGTTGATTACTCTATTAGTAGAAAGAAAGTTTTCAAAATATTTGAAATTTACTAGATCGTCTGGCTGTGTAATTTTGTCATTTGGGGTCTGATGAAAACCAGCTTTTATAAATAGTCCAACAGACTGCTATTATTACAAGTCCGTGGTTGTTTCGTTGCGATTATAAGCAGGTGTAGACTGTTCTCTCTTTACGGCAGGTTTTGCAACGTACTTCACAGCACCAGTGAAATGTGCACTCACAATTCACATATTCCACTACATTCTTACTCTCGTATCCCCTATCGCAGCAAAGTAAATCACAGCCTCCGGTCCCCAAGCTAGTGACATTGCAGGTTCTTCCCTTTGTCCCTAGAGTGCCCGTCTCTTTTTCTCTTACACAAAAATTTGGAGACTTGGTCGTGTAGATAAGGTCCTCGGGAGTCGGTGGTTTGACAGTAGGTTCCTCGGCCATTAAGCTTTCTCCCTTGTTGTCTGCATACACTTTGATGGCACCATCAAAGTGAGTCTTGATTCTATCACTTGTTGAGTAGAAGGAAGCTAGCTCATTCCAGCACGTTTTATGAGTACAGACTTGGGAGAGCCCATGGCAGCGACATCTTTTATGCATATGATTTTTGACAGCCTGAAAAAGGTTTCAAAAGTAAACAGTCTTAGTAAAATGACCTACAACTGCTGGTTGATTTCGGTTCCTAATGAGCTTGACCTTCAATGCGTGTCACTCGTCGATCTGTATGATACAGAGCAAAAAATAACACTTTCTTATCGAGGGTATCTCCCCTGTTCGCTCTCCGGGCATCAAATGGATTGGAATGGATTGGAACTACAGACTACTTAAAAATACCCTGGAAAAGGGAAAAAATGGAATCTAAAACCAGACAGACATCTCTTTGTTTTCTTTTCTTGTTATGTTATTCTAAACGTTGGGCTTAGTTCTTTTGGAAAGCAGATTTGTCCGCCAACGCAAATCGTCAGGAAACTTTTGTTTGTAAAGGTTCAGTAAATGCCAGCAATTACTCGGTAAATGCCTCTAATGGCGCATTTTGAGCAGCTTATCTTACGCCTTTTCTAAGGTAGACATTTTGGCTTCAAGCTGCACGAAAATAGGTACGGAGTGACATCTTCTTAGAAAAAGACGACTATGTGATTTATTTTATGCTATAATTGAGCAGCCCTGGAATAACCACGGCGTCAACCAAAATTAATGTGTTCATTTTTTTCTGCAAAAACATCAACTATGACGTCGATAATGTTAAGAATAATACAACCCAAAAATGACCAAAGACAAGGGTTTTGAAGGCATGTAAGATCTGCAATAAAATGTGCGTGTTGGATGTGCAATTCAAGACTAATTTGGACTTTGCTGGGTTGAACATTAGGATCAAATCATAAAACTTGTAACAATCTGCTTATCATTAAAATGTCCCCTGGATGAATGTTTCGTGAGGATCATTGTAGATCTGTCAGACTGTCAAATGTCATTGAATTAACACTTGCAAAGCACATTCCACGTCTTAATTGTTTAAAGTGTTGAGCCTAATGTTTTATGGAGTGGATGTGAAATAATAAGCTTTTAAGTCAGTTGTTATACACTGTTCGATGGCTGTTTCGTGAGAACCGTGGTGGATGTATTGTTTCGAGTACTTTTTACTTTCATGGCTGTTTCAGGTGGTAAGTCACGCCTCGGCTATTACAAATTAAAGCTATCCTGTTCATTTCTTCTCCTGGTAAACACGGGTATATGATACCACAATACCTATTCAAATACGATCAAACGGCTTGAATGAATTAACCTAAGAGTACACGACAGGAAACGGTGCGTGGCGTGGGATAACTCAGCCTCCAAAACTATCGTTTGAAAAAACACGAGAAAACGTTCAAATCATAAGTTTGTTTTGTTGATGAAAGGTGGTAGCTTTTCGCACTAAATATCCTTCGCGGTTCGCAAACCACTGCGGATTAGTGCCAGACATAGGCTTAAAAACAAAAGAATACGCAAAGAATAGGGAATTTGTACAATTTACTTGGCTGAAGTCGGATCCATTTAATTGATCCACTTTTCATCAGTTCTAGATGCAGCTTCTTATGAATTCGTATTGTTTTTGACGAACTGAAGTAAGTGGCCTTCCAAAACAACAACAAATGAATTTCCTTAAACAATCACGGATTATTTATTCGAGATGCTTTCAAGTGGCAAAATAGACTTTCGAGTTTTGACTTATTCAGATAATGTTTTCTTTGGCACATGTGTTAGAGCGTTTAGTCTTGATGGCCTTGATCTTAACTGAACATTTAGGTGCAAACTAGCTAGTATTAAGAGGGCATTTAAGCTAACAATGTCTTAGATGAACGATAAAGTGATGTGTACTTATGAATCATGATTCGTATACTCCATCGTAAACTTTGTACTTTCACGTACTCAAATAAATAACTACATTAATTCTTAAATAGGATTTGTTAAACTGTGGCTTACCAATCTTCCGGCCTCGTTGTTGTGCCTCGTGACCAAAGCCTTGGCATCTCTGTTATTTCCTTGGTCCATGAACTGTTTGGCAATTTGGTATCCAAATTCGACAAAGCTCGCTTGACATCCCTTGCGCTCGAATTCTCGCTGATCTAAAGAGCGCCTTTCAAGCACGGCGTTTTCTGTGATCAAACTGTTAGAGTTACCGACGACTTGCTTTCCGCGGCAGTAACAACCTTCGAGGTCACCTTCCGAGCAGGCCTTGCTCACAGAATACGTAATTCCCGCCGAGGCGATGGCAAATACAAAAGCAGTTTCACGATAATCTAGAAATACATACAGAACAAATAAACTGATTAATGAACAGAGGTACTTAACATAGAATAACAATAGGCGCTTACACTCATGACAGTATAGTACTGCTCTTAGCGTTACTAACCATGTTGGAGTATTCTTCTAATCGATCTCTTGATTGTCGAACAGTTCCATTTTCGGGAGGCAAACTTGATTTGGCACTCGTTTACAGCTATTGCAATGCCCTTCATCACTGTTTTTACGAGCTCCGGCTTAGATGTGCAAAAATCTGAATTACCCTGCAGAACAGACTGAGTTCTTTTGCAAATAGTATTGAGATTGGCCTTCGGATTGGGTCGAAATGACATCTGTAAGTTTCTGTATTAAAAACCCAAATGAGAATAATCGGTTTACGTACATTAATCCGCCAAGTGGTAATCCCAATTGAAAGTACTTGTACATTGAGTAGTAAAAATCGTGTGATTAGTGAAAAACGCTTTTACTTACCCCCATAAACCGAAACACCCGGTAATCTGTAGTCCAAGAATTAAGAAGCCAACCACTAGCGCATTCATCTCCGTCAAACTTTCAGGTCACTTGGTGCAGATGGAATAGTAAAGAGTCTCCAACTTACTGCTTCCTCTTATCTTATTTGAAATCTGTTGCTTGTAGGCCTTAAGGGCTTTCCCTTGCGTTAGCCAGCTTCTTAAACGTCCCTCTGTTACTTATCAATATAAGGTTTGCGCTTGATGCATCCTATATAGTGAAGACCTAGCAAAACAATGTGTAAGACTGAATGGGCAGATGAACCGTGTTTTGCGAAACCAAAGAGGATCGGGTCTACATCAGACAAACTAGATATGTATGGTGAAAGACCGATCAATACAAAAATGAATTTACAGAAATTTATGATTACAAATAAATAATTTTATGCCCGAGTCACGACAGTGATCGATCTCTGGACACGCTAATATCCCACCTGGCCGTGTTTGCTGATGGCTTTGGATAATTCCAAAAGAGCTCCATCCGTCAACACAGCGTGCTTAATTTGTACATTATTATTACTGTCAATGAAGTGCATACAGCTTTAGGATTCACGAGTATACGCATGCGCAATGTCAGCCGTTCTTGACAACCCGTCTGTCGGTCATCATTTTGTCTCCTGTCAACCATAAAATTGGCTTTTTCCAGCTTCGAATCAAAAAGCAACGCTGAAATGAGAAATCCTTTAGGACATGCCATGAGACCGGGGAAGCATTCGTGCTATTTCGAAACCTGGACGACGATCAGTCTAGAAAACTGTCCTAGCTGGCTGTCATTTGCTACGATGACAAGTGGAATCCATGATTGGTCTTGTATTTCTTTTGTCAGACTTGATAGCATTCCAATTCACTAAGCCGATATTTCATCAATGAGTTTCAAGTAGTAGCACAGGTCGGCTATGGGTGTCAAGAACTTGTTGCTCTTCAACAAAGGCGATTATCATCCTGGTGCGTAAAGCAAACAATACTGTGCTGGTGAAAAATGGAATTATCGTAGTTGTCAGGTGCAGCAGAAGGAAATAAAGATGATGTCTGTGAGGTCTTTTGCCACAGCCATTCTTGTCTCTTTTGTTTGATCTCTGCTTACTCCTGTTCCACTGACATGTCCACCCACTTTTATTAAACTTAGTCTTTGTTGATTTAGGTTTTCGTCACAAAATTTCCTAATATTTGATTCCCCTTGAAACGTTAAACGGGCAGAACAAAGGTCTTATAACACGCCAGTGAAATGGAAAAAACTTGACAAAGTAATATATGAGTACTCATTATTAATTACACATGATGGAAAGAAGTTGATATAATAAAGAATTTAATGTATTAATTTATTTATTTTTCATGATGGGCGAGCAATTTTATTATAATATAGGCTAAAATTCCAATTTGGCCCAAGTTTGGATATACAACACTACACTCAATATTCTTTGTGATTAAATTTCAACTCACTTGTAAATTTCTTCCTTTTCGGCGTCGGAAGGGAGAAAAGTATCGAAGTACTCGGAAAACCCCTCTTATCTAGGGACAAAAAAACATCAAACAAACCCTATTCACATGTCGGCGGGTATCGCAGAACACGCCCGACCTGTAGGACTTACCGGTAGCGGCATCTGATATGAGTACGTTTTTCCGCCATCCCATTCTTGCCAAGTTTGATCGATACCCTGAAACAGCCTCTAAGCTGATCAAAGTGGGTTTTGCAGAGGGAGGAAAATACATCAGACCAAATTAGAAAAGCGCATTCGGCTAACATAAAGTGTTAATAATTGATAATCATATAAGGAGTTGATGTAATATTTAACCTATATTACTGAAGCCATAGAAAACATGGCATTCTGGGAATTACCATCTTCCATTTGGTAATGTTTGTGTAATGTTATACCTGTCACTTTAGACCAAGTAAGCCATGCAAAGCTCAGTTCTGAAGGCCTCGTGTGCAGAATAATCATAATAAAATCATCATTTAAATATTAAGAAATTTGAAAGTATCATCAAAATTTTTGAACTGCATGTAACATTCTATTAATATTTGCATACTAAATGATATACACGAGCACACCATACAAAGATTCCTCATACGTGTATTTTGTAAAATTGCGTTTCATGTATTATATATTCGGCTGTTTTGAGGGACTCTTCATCACATCAGTCAGTTATAACATTTTATACACCAAAGAACAAGCAAAGCTATATTAAGAGGTCCTATTATAATAATATAAGCAACCGAAGAAGACGCCATATAAGTACTAAAGTATCCTCTGAAATATAGCCCCATGATACAACGCGTCTGCAACTCCGGTAAGTCTGTGCGAAGAGACTCATAACGAGCCGCAAGCTCGCTGCTTAGGCGATTAACGGACTTGAAATCCATATACTTGTAGGTAAAGTCTGTAATGGATAAACGCATAGTATAATTTTACATTTCGTATTTGTGCGTAAGTTGTAAAGAGCATGTATTGTTTCAGTGCGGACACTCTAACCATGAACACTTCGATATTTTTTTGACATTTTTTCTACATTTTTACAACTATCCAATCAGCGATGTTCATCTTAAAAGGAATGAAATAACTTTAGGCATCATCCAATCAGAACACACGATATAATTGATGTGATTTAGTTTTTCAGTAGTTCCCATGAGAAAGCTAAAAATAGAACTCCTAACGATTGTCGTGATTGGGTAACGCATTAAATAAAGTTTGAAAATTTTTTAAAAAATGTCATAAAAACCTCGAAGTGTTCATGGTTAGAGTATCCGCACTGTAAAGCTTCAACTTTAAAATGACATCACAATTAGAATCAGCGGCTAAATTGGTATTTTCTGCTGATTTAAGCCTTTATCTCTTATGATATGGTGATTCGTTGAGAATGTCGTTATTTTGAAACATGCCGCGTAAGGTCAGTGGACGGCGTAGTACGACTAACGGCGCTTGGCAAAGTGTGCAGCCTGGAGGCCATGGCACTGATAGGGGAGGAATGGCCAAAATGTTAAAATCACGCCATGACTGAATATTTGTCCATTTTATATTCCAGAAATTAAATCTTAACATATAAGGGCGATAGCAACATCTGACGCATTGCCTATATAAGTGCGTCTCCGTAATATTCTGCGGGTCACTTTAGTTTTATCCTTTTTGTTTATGTGTTGGTATCAGTCCCAGAACTCAACTTCTTAATATAGCAGTGTACAGTAATTTTCATTACATATTCAACTTGTCATGTCAACACTTATTTCAATGTTATTCATGGTCGAGTGTTAGCATATTGTATGAAGTATTAGACAATGATGAGTTGACTGGTGAATTACTGAAACGGTAAAGAGACGCCCAGGAAAGAGATTAAAAGCTCAGTATTGAGCTGTCGAATTCAGTCTTTTTCGCTTGCACTTTACGACTTGCAGTGAAAAGATGTTACGACCTTTCCCAGATCGTCTATCAGCAAAACGTTTGAATAGTCATGGATCAATAATAATTTAAGCAAAGAGAATTCGGGGAGTATGTACCATGCCATTTTCTTTTTTTTTTCTATTGCTTTGTCATTTTCTTTTTTCCATTGCTTTGAAGGAATGCCATTAAGAGCAAAACTGCCAATAAGAGAGCAAAACTACCAATAGTATAAAACCTAAACACAATGGGGTTTGTTGTAATCAGGAATTTATACATCCAGTCGTCAGGAGGGGCCGTCATAGGCCGGACGGTGATTAAAAAAAGGGAAATATTAAAAAAGAGCCTGAATACGCTGTGGGATGTCGAATTTTTCTCTCTTAACAATGATTAAGTCAAAAGATCTTAGCAACGATCGGAAAAAAGAACATCAAGAACAAAGGAATTTGATTCCCGAAGACGCTCTGCATCGTAAGACACTACGCTTTGTAATACGTGGCACCAGTGTTCACAGTCAATCTTAATTTACAGACACTATGGGGCTTCTAAAATGGCCGCAACTCAGAAAAAGTGGCGCAAGCAGCTTCACAATGGAGGTCGACCAATTTCATTCTTTTCAAACTTGATCAGCATCATAGGGTGCTACAAGAGGGTTTCATGGAACCACCCCTGGAGCCACCATGCACTGTTGGTACCAGTCTTAGTTGAAATGAAGCAGCAATAAGTATATAAGGAAGACCGCCGGAGATGTCACCTTAACAGCTTAACTAAAGTGCATATGGTGCATGGGCAAGCTTATTCAGTGTTATACTACATAACCGGCTAAGCCTTCCCGCGCCATTTTTATTCACCCGATCGAGTTGAAGGCCCTAAGCTCTTAATCATTAACAGTAATGATCTTTTGATAATAACTTGCAGCCCCGATTGAATGCTCAGTCTTGTCCAGTGACTTGAATGTGTGTGGCAGATGATCATTCGCCAATTGCAAAGAACGGAAAGCTTGGTTACCGACATAAAGAAGGCTTAACATTGATCGATGAAGGTTAGAGCCCATCGGCCAGTCGCAAGGGCAATCTATATATATTGAGGGCACCTACGAGGAAGCGAGATTTACCAGGTCGGTTGACACTCTAGCTGGCTCACTTATATTGCTTTGACACTTTGGAGAAAACTAATTTCTTTAAACTCATAATATATATATATGTGTGTGTGTGTTTAATAAAATTTCTTATTTCTCTAAATTTTGACGAGAAAGAATGTACACGCCAATATGTTGATTCTCTTTTCATGTAATAATACTAAAGTTTTGGCGGGAAATAGACGTGCGCGCATCTTCGTTTGAACCGAGCCGAGAGGAATTTGAAATGATCTAACTTTAATTGGCATTGGGCTACCTGTGTCCTTTGTCAATATTGCTCCACTTGACTGTCATGGCGGAAAAGTATGGACAATTCTAAACCAAAAATACCAGTTCGCCATGAAACAAGCCATAAAATCAATCATTATATTAACTTTACTCATATTACTATTATGTAATTCACTTGGTGCCAAGATTAGCTCAAAATCTACGGTTCTACTCATTTCTTTCGATGGATTTCGATGGGACTACATGGATAAAACTGAAACTCCTAACTTTGATTCCATCGTTAAAACTGGTGTCAAAGCTAAGTACGTTAAAAATGTCTTCGTTACAAAGACCTTCCCTAATCATTTTACAATAGTGACGGGTCTTTATGAAGAAAGCCATGGTATTGTAGCTAACACTATGTATGACCCTGAATTCAAATCCTGGTTTTATTTGAACAACACTGAACCAAGGTGGTGGAATAGTGGTGAACCAGTTTGGATCACAAATCAAAACTCAGGAGGCACAAGTGGAACTGTATTCTGGCCTGGTTCGAACGTTAAGATAAGAGGTCAATATCCGACGTATTATCTGAATTACGATCATAATTTGTCCTACAGAGACAGAGTAGATAAAGTCGTCGATTTGCTTACCAAAAAAAGTCCACCGACACTGTTAACATTATACTTTGAAGAACCAGATCATTCAGGTCATACATATGGACCAGAATCAAAAGAGGTTGTTAAAGCTATTCGTACTGCAGATAATATCACTGGGTATTTAATAAAACATCTTAAAGCAAAAGGAATTTTTGACAAGGTAAGAACTTTGAACGTCAGTTTCTATTTTCACTACGGTGTTCAACTTATAATTCTACGATATCTAAGAACTTTGAAGTTTGACTATATTTGGATAAATAAGGTCAGATAGGGTGTCCACATGTATATATTCCAAGCAAGTGGAACTTTCTCATGAGTTCCTTATGAGTTGTGAATCAATTCGATATGGTAGTCAAGACATCTCACACCTTCCTCAAGAATGATGGACTAGACAATATAAACTTGGAATTCCCCCCTCCCCAATCAGCACAACCCCCTCCCCCCAGCACCTATACATATATACCTACTTAATACATAAACTAAATTTAAACACGGATATCTCATCATACAAAATGCTCTTCCTAAGATCTGTGTTAGAACTTATAATAAAATAATGAATATAAATTGTATAACTGGAAGTAAAAATAATAAATAAATAAATATGTACTGTTTAATAAACGAGCAGGAGTGTCTTATCAGGTATAAAACACGAGGCCTAGCCGAGTGGTTTTATACCCGATAAAACACGATCTGCGAGTTTATTGAACGGCTTAAAAAACTCATGATGTAAGTTCTTATTTTGTACCGAATTCTTTACGAAATGATCCAAGTTAAAGTTTATGCAAATGAAGACGAATCTTTATCAGATATAAAACCTCCTTCACGGTTATGATTTCTATTGTGTTTCCTTCATGAATTATTAATGAGTTTTTTTAAATACATATAACTTATAAGAGATAGATAATTAAGAATGTCAATATTAATTAACATTTAGAAAGTGATAAACTTAACCTTTTCGACAGTCATTGAAACACCCCCTCTCCCCTCTAGCACCACCCCCTCCACCAGCACTAATATTTATTAACATTTAGAAAGTTAACAGTTGTCATTCAAACCAAATAACCATTTTTACTTGTGCTTCATAAATGAAGATGTGATGATTTTCGATTCAAGAACATAAGTTACTGAAAGTTTTCATTACAACATATTCATTGCAGACTTACAGCAAGTTATGTTGTTATATAGCAAGTGTCAAAGTCCATTTTTTGCCTCTTCTCATTTGCTAAGAGTGTGCCACGTGATGGTCAAAATTTCATTGGCATTCCCTGGGAATAACAATACTGGAAGTGTAGCCTTTCTTAGTTTTTCAAATTCAAACAATCAAAAAATCAAATGATTGTTTTGTGTTCTTCAGCACTTGGTTTATAAAGAAACACTTATTGACCAAGACCAAGGAAAACAGTGCCAAAAATTGTTAAATGTATCACCATAATTATATGTTATCTTCCTTTAACCTTCTACGTCATTTGGAACTCATGATCAATGATCTATGATTTGCAAATACATATATATATATATACAATATATATATATATATAGATACAATATATATATATATAGATACAATATATCACACACAGAGATTTATCTTAATACTTTCTTCTATTATAATTCAAATGTCATATGGTCTGTTTGACGCATGAATTTTTCTTTTCACAGATCAATATAATCATAACCAGTGACCATGGAATGACAGAAATATCTGTAAACAATACAGTATATTTACAAGATTATGTACCTTCAGAATGGTATGTCCCTATATCAGTAAAAGAATGGGATTCATTTACTTTAATAAAACCAAAAAATGGTTATAAAGATAATATATACAACCGTCTGAAAAACGTCTCCCACATCAAAGTCTACAAAAAAGAAGACATTCCTATGGAATATCATTATACTAACAACAGGCGTATTATGCCTTTACTAGTAGTTGGGGAAGAAGGCTGGAGTGTAGCTTTGTCCAAGAAAGTCAAGTTCAAAGACAAGGGTAACCATGGGTATAGTAACAAGTATGAATCGATGCATCCTTTTTTATTGCTCATGGGCCAGCTTTCAAAAGTGGATATTTATCAGAACCTTTCAAAAATGTAGATATTTATCCCTTGATGTGCCATATTCTGGGTATTAAACCAGCACCAAATAATGGTTCTCTGGCGGACGTGCAGCAGCTGCTACGGAATGAGATACAAACAGGTAGTAACTATACACTGCTTATTGTACTTGTTATCATTGCTTTTTTGGTCATCTTTCTTATGGGTTATGGTATCATTTCATTTTGTGTTAATCATCATTGTAAGATGAGTCGTTATGGGCACATTTATAATTTGGGGCCAGAATTAACAGATTTTTCCTGAATTACTTCTTATTATTACCATATTATATCCTTATTGCAGAATGTTGGTTGTAGCTGCTGTAGACTTTGTACTGTACATGTACTGTAGTTGTTAATACTTACAGAAAAGTACTAAATATGTTTCTGTATTATATGACACACATGATTTAAACATGACCCATATTTCTTAGAACTTAGACTTGCAAACTACATGTCTTGAAAATTGCAATAGAAATCATACTACTGAACTTGTTCACCAACAGAAATCTTGCAGTAACATTTTGCAATCTCCTTCCTCATATCCTGTGAACATAAATGGTAAGGAATGCTAAATGTTATTCCTAAGTATTCTAAATTTGGAGTCTCATACAAATTAATAATCCATACTCTTGGTGGTTTGATAGATGCTTCCCTTCCTGCTGTATGATATCAGTAAAGTCCTTCACTTCTTTTATTTTTTATTTTTTTAAATTTTCACACTTTTCTTAATTCAGCATTTTCAGCAAACAAGAATGTTACACCTAATAATATTTACATATTCAAGATTCCCATATACATAGTATTGTTTTTAAAATATTAATAGTAAAATGGTTATCAAACATCATCAAATGATTAAAATTCATTCAGGATAATGAAGCAAAGACTAAAATTACAGAAGGGTCATGAATACATTTAATAATTAATTAAATGAATACATATATAATTATTTAAATTATCTTGTAATTAAGTACTGAAAGAAAAGTTGTAATTTAATTATAAATAACTATATTCATACAGAATTCTTCGACCTATTAAAATGCATACTTGCATAAATCTATTGATGAATCTATTAATTTCTGAAAGTTTTGTGAAGTGGTACTCTTGCTTTAAACTTTGATAAAAGAATAAATTTCTTATTAGGTGTGAAAATATAAATTTTCCTTGGAAATATTATTCGTTTCAGGGAAATTATGGCTCAGGCATTTACTTCACGGCATGTGGAATGTTTGTGGGTATTTGATAGGTTTTTTGACAATTTCTTGGTGGATTTCTTGTCATCTGATTGGTTTGCTGGCATCTGGAGGATTTTTGGTTTCTAATAACATCTGTAACTGAATTTCCATTCCAATGGTATCAGAATTTTCTTTTGATATCTGATTGGTTTGATAACTTTTATAAATGAATTTGCTAGCAGGGTTCTTCCTTTTGGTTGGCTTGGTACCGATATGTGTATTAACGTTTAGTCATCTGATAATTGCTGTCCTTCTGATAGGCTTGTTGAAATCTGATGAAGGGCTTGGTAGCGCCTAATGGGCTTGTTGGCCTTACTCTGATGGTGGGCTTGGTAGCATGTAATGTGCTTGTTGGCGTTATATAATTCTGAAGATGGGCTTGGTAGCATGTGATGTGCTTGTTGTCCTTACTCTGATGATGGGCTTGGTATCATGTAATTTGTTTGTTGGCCTTACTCTGATGACGGGCTTGGTAGATCTAAAAATGTGCTTTTTGGCCTTACTCTGATGATGGGCTTGCTACGCTTAGCATATAATATGCTTATTGGCGTTATCCTAATGATTGGTTTGGTAGCATGTAATGTGCATGTTGGCCTTACTCTGATGATGGGCTTGCTACGCTTAGCATATAATATGCTTATTGGCGTTATCGTAATGATGGGTTTGGTAGCATGTAAAGGGCTTGTGGCGTTACCCCGATGATGGGTTTGGTAGCATCTAATGTGATTGTGACGTTACCCTGATGATGGGTTTGGTAGCATCTAATGGGCTTGTGGCGTTACTCTGAAGATGGGTTTGGTAGCATCTAATGGGCTTGTGGCGTTACCCTGATAATGGGCTTGGTAGCATCTAATGGGCTTGTGGCGTTACCTTGATGGTGGGCTTGGTAGCATTTAATGGGTTTGTGGCGTTACCCTGATGATGGGTTTGGTAGCATCTACTGGGCTCGTGGCGTTACCCTGACGATGGGCTTGGTAGCATCTAATGGGTTGTGGCGTTATCCTGATGATGGGTTTGGTAGCATCTTATGGGCTTGTGGCGTTACCCTCATATGGGCTGTACTCATTCGATAAGTCTGTTAGCATGAGGGGTTTTCGGTTGTATCTTATGAAATGCTTTTGTTTGTCATGTATTAGCATTATTTGTGTTTGACTGTATTTATTAGAATCTGTTGTTCGTACTAGCATGTAGATATTACTAGAATGGTGTGTGTTGGAATGCCATCAGTATATTGTCATCTGCCAGTTTTGGTGGCTTTGCTGCTCCTGATAAGTTGTTTGCATAATATAAGATAGATCTCTTAACATTAGGAGTTGTTGCTTCTAGTGAGTTTGTCTGTATGTCACTAGCATGATTTTTGAGTGGTTTGGATGATAAAGTATATTGTCCTATTTATTACGGCAAGTCAGAACTAGAATATAATTTTATTTTCGTTTTTCATTAACATTTGTAACTGCAACAGCTATTATATTTGCGTCTTCTTTGCTAAACGTTGACAGGTACGAAGCTGTTTTCTTTTGTATATAAATGTGCTTCAGACCTCTTTTCCTGGAAAGACAGGAATGCTGAAAAAAGCAGGCGTATGAAGTGTGCCAGCTGTCAAAATTTCAATTGCCTTGATTCTCGAAAGAAAATAGTATTTCTGATTCAAGTTGTTAGGTTGAATAGTTTTTGATGAACAATCCGGTGCTTAGACCATTGTTTACAAAGAAGCTGTCATTGTTTAAAGCGAGGGTGGTAAAGAGGTTGGTGACGAGTTACTCCCTCCGCCCTTGTAAATATTAATTACTTGTTAAATCGAGAGGCGTATGAAATACGGCAAAGGGATACCATATTTCAACATCACCTACAAGCACACTGATTTACTCTAATATTGTTCAGCATTTTCTGAGCTATTCTACCGTTTCTTTTAATCGTTATGACAGACTGACTGTCTAAAGTCAGCGGTCTACAGCATGGCAGTTCGTTTTGCTTGATGAGATTCCTTTTGAAAAGTGCTAATAGAGCACGTGAGTACATGGATCGTCCAGTACACACACCCAGACATTTATTTATCTCCATCGAAGGTGGTGCGACGACCCAGTCCCATCCAATTGCTCTAAACTTCAATATGTAGCTGACTTTGCAGCATTCTATAGTCTTCATGCAGCGCCGTCGATACGATCGACGTTGTCTCGTTGTGGCTATATGTATACGAAAGAATTCAAATTAGAATTAATTAAAAAAAATTGAATTAACATAGTGACAATGACAGCATTATTTGCAGCTAAAAAATTGGATGAGTGGCTGATTGCAAGAACGATTAAATTTCAAGTGCAGTGGGCTTGGCTGAAATCTTTTCAGTGAAATACAAAGCATTCAACCGAGGCTTCAGAGTTCAAATTCGAATGATCTTTTGAAACTACCTTGTAGTCTTCTTGTTGCGCAATCTATCGCCATGTTTGATGATACTTTTTCAAGGTATCGGTAAGCCCACATTAGCCATGCATTTTTTGGGGGAGTCTGTGTACTTCACGTTTTACCGCGAGTCCATCAATCTCAGTATTTGTAAAAAAATAAGCGGTGAGAAAATTATAAATTTATTATTCCTCTGGTTATCATGATAGACAGTGTCGCAACTTCAAAAGTAATATTTTGCAGCAGGGTTAGAATGATATGCTTTAGTGCATTGACTAAGAAACGATTCTCCTATAAAACAACATTTCCTAGTGTATACGAAGAATACATACATACATACTTTTTTTGCAACTCACAATATGGGCTTTTCAGTCACAACAATCAAGTATATGTTTTGGCTTTTCTTACCGTGAAATGAGCGGGCAAATTTTAATCCTTTCCTAAGCATAAGTGGGATTTCATTTCTCATGTTCAAAGATCGCAGAAGCTTTTTCATTGCCCATATCTGCAATAGCTGGTCGTCTTGATCATGTTCCGTGCTGCGGCTGTAACAATCTGCTAGACCGAGTATGGCCAAGAACGTCAGAAAAACAAGTCCTAAACTCATCTTTTTCATCAAAAGATCAAAAATACGGACAATGTTTGGACAATATTTGTTTTTAAATCGTTGTTTGAAATTTTAAGTTTTCAAAGATTATTAATAACCTCTGAAGGAAGATCTATTTTGTTAGGCACGTGTATGTAATGCTATCATTGTGTATGTTATCCAAAACTTTGTGTCGGCATTGTTTAGCTAAACAAGTTAGTAAAAAAATGCAAAAACTTTATCTATAAAAATACTGAACAGAACCCACACAAGATGACATATTCCTTATCAACCCAGCTGTGACATATTTGAAATGACCCACTATCATGTAATAAAAAGTCTTTCAACACAAAGAAACCATTCAGTGGAGCTGGGATTTCTCTGGCCGGTCACTACATGTAGTTTTACTTGTCTAGCCAAGGCCATAATTTTCCGTCTTTTTGACTGTTTTGGAAACTTTTGAAGGAGCCATTGCATTGCTATTGGGGAAACTCCACTACCATAGAAATTACATAACAGTCTTTAGTAATAATATGGCATCAACCAAATTCTTATTATTTTTCTTGGCTAAGGAAAAAGACAGTTCTTGCACTGATTGAAAGTTTTTAAAATATTTATTTCAGAAATTAACGTCAAACAAATTATTCTCTCTCATCCATAGAATTGGATCTTGGAGAGTGTGTATGTGTTTGCAATACACGCATTCAATGTCACCCTGGCAGTAAAGCATGGCAGATAGGGTTTTATAGTAAAAGAGTAGAGAGATCCCGAAAAGTGTTGTTGCTGAAGAAGTAGAGCTGTGTAGGAAGTTAAATGTGTTTATCAGTTGTATTTATCCGGAAAACAGTTCAAGGTGGTAGCTGATCATGAAATGCTAGTATGCTACAATTGTAGTTCATAATTAGCAAAAAAACTAAAATTTTAAATTTTAAGAAGAAGTTGTTATTCATTCATATTTTTTACAAGCAAATTTATATAAATCTAACTAGAATGCGAAATAAGACTGTAGAGAGAGTTGAACACTTTATATGAAGGTTGATCGCCTGACATCTTTGAGAGTATAACGGTATTCGTTGAAGTGCTAATTGCACGGTAGAGACAACACCTTATCTGATTTGACAATATTGCTTCCATTTAGAATAGGCTTGAGCCGATTAGCTTTGCTTTTTAAAACAAATATTAAAAACTTCAAACACTAGTGAATATTCGACTGCCGACTCAACTGTATTGACAGTCATTCCATGCATCTTGTTTGCGATGGATATTGGGCCATGCGCCTCAGTTTTTTCAAAATTGTGGGAAAGTCATGATGGGCTCACGTTTTAATGCTATTCACTGACAGTAAATTGCTTACAAAATAAAGACCTAGTTGTAAATGATATCTCTCTTATACCAAGCTAATCTGGTACTTAGTCAAAACAAACCACTCCCATAAATAGATTGGTCACAATTTTAGTGACAGAATCGCGGAAAAACTATGGCACTCATGTGATTATCACAGATGGCTGTCATTCCTTTTTCTGAATATGGGATCCTCTGTATATGAAATCCATGTTATACACGGTCTTTGCGGTGGGCTTTAATCTCTTGTTAGAAAACACACAGAGGAGTTGTATTTTTTCCCTTCAAGAACGATAACCCCACTTGAAAAGTCAATGTCAATACAGGACTCGCATTTCACAACGCGATCCTCGTTGATTTTTACCAAGTATTTATTGGAGTTTTAAGGATATTACTAAGGACCGGAAGGATTGAGAGGAGAATGGAATAAGGATCAAGTAGTATTCTCCCAACAGTCTGAAGATTTTTCTTGTTTGTTGCTTCCTGTTTTGAAGACGTTTCCTATAACGTATATATTTTGCATCGTATGGTAAATCGTAAAATGCTCATTCGTGCGAAGACTTGTCTCAAGTCGAAAATATCACTTGATCAGAGAATCGGCTCTTGTGCGCTTTAGTTTTATCTTATTTTCAATACAAAGCTCAGTGCACAGTTCAGGAAGTCAGAGAAGTCCTCTATGGAAGTGTTGTATAAGTCGTAAGAGTGTTACGTGTCACGTTTAGTCAAGTGATCACTTTCTACCTCAATATTCTAAGTTCGTTAGCCCCTGGAACCGAGGGTACCTCATAAAGGATTGGTACTGATTTTTAATACCTTTGGGTTGCATAAAGGCTTAAGGTACTATGGGGAAGGCTCTGCTAAATGGCAAACCAAAAATGCTTCGTATCTTGAAATCGAAAGTATCTTATAATGGGGAAAAATATGTTTTGAAACATAGGTTTTGGACATGGCATTATTAATCCAGCTAAGGTCATTTGAAATATAACGGACGTCCTAATGGTTTTTGCCATCCTGTAGCCAGTCCTGTGATTATGTCCTCAACGGCCTATTTGCATCCCTATATAAGCGTTACCTCAAATTTTGCACGGATTTTACGATATTTTGCAGTACACATTTTCTGAAAACCAAAACAACGTAGTTTTCTAAAATCTATTTAGAATTGTCTTTGCAACACAAACAAGTTTTTTGGGGAGTTTGAAGTGACGTTTTACCGCGCTTCATTTGACAACTTCTCTCGCAGGTTCAGAATTCTTGTTCAATTCAACCTTTTGAAATGAAAATGAATTACGAAGAGAAATATTGAATTAAATCACCTCAATTGAAAAAATATTTTAAATTCATATGGCAAGACAGTCAGCTATGCATCTCCTGCGTAAATTGATCTGATCTTGAATGTATCCTGATATACCTCTGTTCTCAAGCAATAACCATTTCATCAGGCGCTGAATACGTCAGTTTATTTGCTTTCATTTAGCTTGCACATCGTTTTACTACTTAAAAGCAGATTTTATTAAAGTATCCATTAATTTACCTTTTTCTAATGGATTACAATTATTGCTAAATGGGGGCAATTTGAAATCCGGGTGCGCACTACGAGCTCCTTCCAAACTATAGCAGTATACTACTCCGAAGGTCTTCATCTGCTGTTTGCCGTTACACCCAACATCTTTTTCCTTACTTGCGATACCGATGCTATTTTCTCCAACAAATACTATAGACTGCTTGGCCACAGGATCGCAGACAGCTTTCCAGTACCATTTTGGTGCCAGAACTCTTTTGTTGAGCTTGATGACATTATCGGTTGAGTTCTTTGCTTCACCACCTGCAAAGGAAACGAAACATTACATATCGAATGTGGCTTTGGTTTCCATATTTAACTCCCATGCCTTAACGCTCCATGCCTTTTTTCAGCGACTTTATGTGATGGGTTTTGGCTTGAGTTTTTATAGGCAACTATACCATAAAAGAACTAAGCTAATACTTGTCGTAAATATATAGATTTGAATGCTGCTTACCAACTCCTGTGAAGACATATACGTCCCTTTGGTTGTTTTGTGCATACGTCCTCACAGCTTTCTCAAGTCCTGCCCAATTGATACTGTTGAAGCTTTGCCATTGTGGTGCAATGTTGGTCGTTATCATGGTTAAGTAACGATCGTCGTTAGTGAAGTCAGCATTTGGAGTCAGGTGTCCCTTGGCGCAGAAAAATTGCTTCTGGATATCATAGTTGTCGAAGAGTCCTTTTTGTTTGTATGGGTCATAGTCTGCGATGGCTGATTGTGGATTTGGGGCTGAAAACATGAAAGTATCATTAAAATCAGGGTATTTAAACAGGTAAAATAGCAATGATGGTATAAATGCTGGAGGGTTTATATCAGACTATAATTTGACTTGGACGTGAGTTAGGAGTTATATTCCCCAACATTTCCCTGACGCAATATTTACGCAGACGAAAGCATTACCAAAATTCCCTTGATCTGCCCTCCATTCAGAGTCTCTTCCACCACCTTTGATGTCCGCTTTCACAAATTTCACTTGGTGACCAGTAAACTCTGGGATTAGTGTGTTGGTGTTGTAGCAAACAGCAAATTGTGCTACAGGTGGTGCTGTGCCATAACAGAGCTGCACGGCTGTTCCTCCTACACATTGGACTGGTCCACTTAGCACCCCGCTTAGAGGGTTCACTTGTGGTTGTCCATGCAGTGAAAAGACACTGATTGATGTCATTGGCAAATGCGTTATAACCCATATTGGTGTTGGTGGTGATGCTGGGCTTGTTGGTTACAACTCTTTTGGAGCCTTGTGCGTGATGATTCTGTTGCATTGACAAACAATACATCACAAATTAGGCCAATTGTTTTCTTTTTGATTCTTTTCCAAGAAAATATAAATCTTGTTTCCTTAATTTTTCCAACAAACCTTAACTTTGTGGCAATATAATGCCTCAGCCCAGTAGAGTATTAAGGGGAAAAAGGAATATAACCATGACATAGAATTTGTATGGTTGGAAAAATGCCAATGCAAGGAAAGACCTTGCCATTAACATATTTTCCCATACAAATCCTGGTAAATTTTTTTTTTTACTATTCACTGAAACCATTTTTTTCTTGTGCGCTAATTATGAAAAAATGCCACATTATTATCAATATATATGGGCCTTTATATATTTCTGGTTTTCATCGTGATACACAAATGCTGTTGGTTTCAGGATGTATGGAAGTATGACATGATGTATGTGTGCAAATAATAGCGTTCCTCTTATTGGATCGACAGATCTATTGTTTAACAATAGTTTTTCACCTATATCGAATGGCAAGGTTCTTATTCATTGAAAATTATTTTTTCAAAAAAAAAAAAAAAAAAAAAAAGGAATCAATTACTATATCTTTTCCAATGATAAGACTACAGTTAAAAAAACCGCGTATAAGACCTATTGTTTCGCAGTTAGCCTAAAAGGTTCTAGGTGTTGACAACAAAATTAGGCAGCCTATTTAGTTTCCTAAACAGGTTCTTATTTCTTGAGGAAAAAAAAAGCGACTCGTTTTTGGTAGTTGTGGTCTAACATTGATATAAATTATTCAAAAATGTTCTCCAAATGAGCAAATCTTACGTAGTTGAGATTGTCAGTTAGTATTTTCACTGAAGAGACAATAATTTGTTTTACACAGATGTATATAATTTGTATAGAAATACTGTTTACCTGAATTATATTACCAGGGTATTTTCTTAATTTCCGTTTCTTTGTGAGCTTATTATCTTTGATTTAGAAATTTTTAGTTTTGGCTCTATTTGATAAAATAAGAACCTGCTATGAGGATTTAGCCTGAAACAGGTTATCATATGTAAAGTGGTTCTAAATGGAAAATAGGTTCGTAAGATTTAGCTTCTTATTTACGAGGGTTTAAATTTGCATTCTACTTGAAATATGAAATTTGGGATTGAATAGGATTACGACAGTCATTTGTAAAAAAAATTCACCTACATTTTTGCAATGACAAGAAAACGTCCCCCAGCAATTCGATATTTACCTTCTTTCCTTTCTTTCCTATTGCTCTTCATCGTGGCATTTTTCACCATCAGTCCAATGATTACCACAAGAAAGAAAATACGTGTTGCCTTCATCGTTTGAATGGAGCTTCTTGATTTTCAGTCAACCAGTAAGTTTACCTATGACCAGTCAAAAAACGACACCTTGGATTTCTAATACTCAACCTAAATAGTAAAAACTTTTGCATTGTATCGACAAAGAGATAAGAGATTGTAAACCCTAAGGAGAATGTCTCCTAAGATCGAATAGGATTGGAATAATATTGTTTTGCTGTGGGTTGTTTTTGCCGGCGCCGTAATTCAATTTTTTCATTGAATGATGAACCGTTAGCTATTATCAAAATGTCATAGCATCAACCAGGTCATTGCTTCCTTGTCACCTTTGTAATCAAAAACTGTTTGCACCAAATTAGTAATCACAGTTATACAATGAAGAAAAGGGATAGAAAGTGCTGCAGAAGAACATGGAATAACCAAAGTTACAACGATTACCTCTGTCGACGGACCCCTTGAAAATGAACTCAACCTTCTTGAAACCGTATCGATTGAATGGAGAGAATGGACCTTCAATAGCTGAACTTTTTTCATAGTAAATTATTAATGAGGAATTTGGAACTTAATTGTAGGTACTAATTATAGAGACCATGTTTTCTAATTGAACAACCTGAAGAGCAAACTATTGCAAGGATAGAACAAGTAGAAAATAACTGATGCGAAAAATAGAAGGAATGCGAATGACTGATAGAAATTTTTAAAATGTTTTAGTAATCTTTTCAATTATTTTACTGATGCAAGTGAACCATGGATGTCATTTATTGAAGCCATTGAATTTTAATACTAAAAAATTAAGAAAAGCAAGCAAAAATGTGTATTTTGGCAAATATGTTAGCTATATATCGAGGAGAATTCCAATGACGTTATTCATAGTCAAAGAGATTTGTATTAACTGATGGTTCTCAATTTTCCTTTTCATTTTAACAAAAACAAACAAGCTACGAATACAGTGCAAAACAAGAGACAAACAAACCAAAAGAAAACAAATGTAAAATATAGGGGTAAAAATAAAGACTTCATTCTCGGAATGGCCAATTCAAAGTGACGTCAACGTCGTTCTTATGGTGGTTTTCTCAGTATACATCCATTGATCTGTTTCTATATATTTGACCGTTGGTTGCTTTTATCATCACTTCAACACGTATCAGGGGATATTTACATTCAAATGATGTATCAGTTTTAATGTGACGCGAAAATGGCATTGATAGTAGATAGGGAAGTAATCTATTTCTAGCTACATATTCTAACCCATGCAGGGTACCTTGTACAGGATCGCTACTAATAAACATGGGCAAAAGTGACGTCGCCTTTTTCAGTACCTGGGCTCAAAGGCTTTGGAAATCTAGGGGAGGGGGGGGAGGGGGGCGGCATTTAATCTGGACGGTGGCGAGAAATACTGAAACGAAAGTTAAAATTGATGGGAATAAGTTTCCTGTATTCGAAGAAACATATCAAGGCACCATGGAGTGATTTTATTCTAAGCAATATTCAATTCTTTAAATCTCTTTATTTGCTTTGTTATTCACTTACTGAGGAATTACGCAAAAGCATTTCTGAGCTCGTTATCCATGAAAGTGCCTTTCTCGGATGGTTTGCAATTCTGGTTAAATGAGGGCCATTTGAAATCTGGGTATTTCTTACGAGCTCCTTCTAAACTATAGCAGTATACTATTCCTGCATTTTTTGTCTGATTTGTGCCGTTACACCCAACAACTTTGGTGGTATCTGCGATACCGATTGCATTTTCTCCTAAAAAAACTATAGACTGCTTGGCACCAGGATCGCAGACTGCTTTCCAGTACCATCTTGGTGCCAGAACTCTTTTGTTGAGCTGGATGATATCACCCGTTAAATTTCTTGCTCGACCACCTGCGAAGAATTTAAAGGTAGATGAGATGTTGAATGTGACTTGTGTTTATCGAAAACACGAAAATTCAGTCGGCAGCTACCACACCTTGGTACCGAGAAGTTTTCTACACTTTTCTACTTTACACACTTAATAGGCAACACTTTCACACAAAATACTTACCAACTCCAGTAAAAACATAAATGTCTCTTTGGTTGTTTCGGGCACTCGTCCTCACAGCTTCCTCGAGTCCCGCCCAATTTTTACTGTTGAAGTTTTGCCATTGTGGTGCAATGTTGGTCGTTATCATGGTCAATGAACGTTGATCGTCGTTTGTGAAGTCCGCATTTGGAGTCAGGTGTCCCTTGGCGCAAAAATATTGGTTCCGGATATCATAGTTGTCGTAGAGCCCTTTTTGGCTGTAGGGGTCATAGTCCGCAATAGTTGACTGTGTTTTTGGGGCTGAAAATATTAAAGTACCCAGTAAAAATAGGGTATGTTTATTGACTATCAAGACAGGTGGATCAGAACTAGCAGAGGCTGAAGTCACAATGTTACTGGGATGAGAACGAGAGTTGTCCCCCTCCCCTACATTTCCCTTATGCAAAATGAATATGCAAAAGTATTACCAAATTGCCCTACGTCTGCCCTCCAGTCAGAATCTCTTCCACCACCTTCGATGTCTCTTCTCACTATGTGACCCGTAAAGTCTGGGATAAGTGTGTTGGTGTTGTAACAAACAGCAAATTGTGCTACAGGTGGTGCTGTGCCATAACAAAGCTGCACGGCTGTTCCTCCTTTTCCTTTACATTGGACTGGTTCACTCAGCACCGCATCTTTGCTTCCTGACGCAGTTGTCCACTTGGTGAAAAGACACTTGTTGATGTCATTGGCAAATGCGTTATCATTCGGGTTGGCTACAACTCTCTTGGAGCCTTGTGCGTGATGATCTGTTGCATTGACAAACGAAACATCACAAATTTCATCTTATTTCCTTTATCTTTCCAACAAACCTTTACTATATGGCAATATAAAGCTTCAGCCCAGTAGAGTATTAGGGAAAAAAGAAATAGAATCATGAAATAGAATTTGTATGGTTGGAAAAATGCCACTGTAAGGAAAGAATTTGCCATTGTGATGTAAAATTTGGGGAAATTTTGAAGCAAATAGCGGAAATAAAGTGCGGCCATGTAAACTGATTACTTTGCTTCTGATAGCATTTAGCCGCCCTTATAATAATAATATATATGATGTATGAGAGTATAGAAATGTTGTTAATCTAAATGACATTAATTAATGACATTTGACTCTATTTGACAAAATAAGAACCTGCTTTGAAGTTTTAGCCTAAAACAAGTTCTTATGTAGAGGAGTTCTAAAGGGATATTTTTTAGCCTTAGAGCTTTTTAAAATGTAGTTTCTCATACGGCGGCTTTTGCTATAATTCACCTACTGGAAATGTGAAATTGAAGATTGGATAGGACGGCAACAGTCATTTGTTAAAAAGAAACATCATTTACATTATTGGAATAACGAGAAACGCTTTCCCCCTGAAAGCAATATTTACCTTTTTTCTTTTCTTTTCTCATGCTCGTCATAGTGGCATTTTTCACGATCAGTCCAATGGTTACCACAAATAAGAAACTGCGTGTTGCCTTCATGATCATCGTTTGAATAATGGACCTTCTTGATCTTAAGTTAATCAGTAAGTTTACCTATGACCAGTCAAAAAACGACACCTTGAGTTTCTAATACTCACCCAAAATTGTCAATTTTCAATTTATTAATTTAAAACAAGAAAAAGCGCTAAATAGATAAGAGATTGTAAGCCCTATCGAGAATGTCTCCTAAGTCGAATTGGAAGTAATATTGTTTTGCTGTGAGTTATTACAATATTGCACGATATTTTTTCTAGCACCTTTGGTATTCCACCTTATTCCAATAAAAAAAATTTTCAATGAGTAACCGTTAGTCATTATCAAAATGTCATTGCAGCAATCCATTCATCGCTTCCTTGTCGCCTTTGTAATCAAAAATTGTTTACTTCAACTAGTAATCACAATTATACAAAGAAGAAAATAAAAAAGGAAAGGAAAGGCTGCAGAACTAAACATGAAATAAAATTTGTAACAATTACCTCTATCGAGCTCTTGAAAATGACCTCTACCCTGTTGAAACCGTATTTCCGTGATGAATGGAGAGAATATAGTGAAAACAACAATAGCAGAACTTCGTTAATAGTAAATCATTGATAAGGAATTTGGAACTTAATTGTAGGTACTAATTATAGAGACCATGTTTTCTAAATGAACAACCAGAGAGCAACTGGTGACAACGATAGAGTAAGCAGAAAATAACTGACGCGAAAAATAGGAGGAATGCGATGAAAATTAAAACGTTTTAAAATTAAATTAATTACGACTCTAAAGCAAGAAAACGATGAATGCGAATTTGGCCGCCATTGGTTTTTAAAACTAAAGACTAGTTGAAAACTAGCACCATATTCAGAAGAGCAAGCAAAAATATATGATAATTTTTGGAAAGTATAATTGTTCACTTCATAGAGTGCATTTCTTATACCCGTGAAATAGTTTTTAAACAAAATAGTGCAAATTAAGTACAATTGTCTTCTTTTGTTCTATTAGCACTATTTGTACTAAATCGTGCTATCTAATTCACGGGTAAATTATTTGCACTCTATCAGCAACAAAGCAATGACTTTATTTGGAACCAAATATTTGTATTAACTGATGAACGGCAACCCTCGTCCCTCACCTTCTTACAAAAAATAAACAGGCTATAGCAACAGCAAAACTCCAAACCTCCTACTACTCGAAACAAGCAAACAAATCAAAACAAAATATAGCCGAATGAATTCATAACAGTTAGATACCTTCTCAACAAGTTTTTTTTTAAAACTGAATAGTAAGTTTCTGAACATACGAGGAATCCATTGAATTGTAGTTTAAATTACAAATTAACTTTCTTGGCGCTTTAACATTTCCATGTATTGCATATAAAAAATTACATTTCAAGATAGTTATGGCTCTTGATCATTTTGCCTGGCTAAGACTGTCTTAATTGTGCTGATTTGCACAATTTGTATGATAGTCAAATGAAACGGATTCTTTTTAGTTATGGCGGGTACTCAATGCTGACAAATACTGATATAGTTTTTCATACGCAGCGTACATATTCCAAGTGAAAAAGCACACACACATAAAACGGGCCATTAAAAAAATTGAATGGTATATCAATAATAAAGCAAAATATATTGAATGTCAAAGTTGATTAATTTTATATGAATATCTGAGATCTTCTTGGTCTCTTGACAAGTGAACCGATGTATGGAAAATGGTGAATGAAACGTATTGATGCACACAGACTTCACAACAACTTCAACACCTGGGTTCAAACTATTTACTCATTAACCTTTTTTAAAAACATCTTGTAGTTGTTTTAACAACTAAAAAGCATAGTATAGTTTTCTTTTAGTTTAGTTAATTTGTCACAATATAAACATACATTTTATAAAACTTGAACAAAAAAAAAAAACATATTGAAAATTTATTAAAAATTTTTCCAAGGTCTTTTGTATAGGGCGCCTTAGACAGATCTTCATCGCCGATGTTGTATTGATTTACAGCCTTAATTCCTTTCTTGTGCATATATAATACTTTACATTTGTCAACATTGAATTTCATTATAGACTCGACACTCCAGCTATAAACACGGTCAATAACCCTTTGCAAGTAGTTGTGATCTGAATCCGATTTGATGACTTTGTTTGAATCATCTGCAAATAAGGGAAGTTGTTTAGAATCACCTAGAATATAATCAGGCATATCATTACCATACCCAAGAAAAAGAAGAGGTCCGAGTAAGGATCCTTGAGGAACCCCAGATGATACAGGTAACCATTCGGAGTAAGAACCATCAATAACTACACGCTGCTGTTAGTATCGCTTAGATAATCAAGAAACCAGTCGAGAAATCTACCACCAATACCGTATTTCTTTAGCTTAGAAAGAAGAATATGATGCGTTACTTTAAAAAAAATACGTTGATAGTTAAGCATATACTTTAATTAAAATTGATTCTCATGAACACTTAGAACTTATATAGCTGTATATACATGTATGGATAAAGAGCTGTTGCAGTCATGAATAATGAAACAGCTTTAGTGCTCGAAGTGGCCCATGCAAAGTCAGTGCCAAAACGATTTGATTCATATACAGAATTTTCTTATTTTGATCCTTTGAGTTGTTTCTAGTTGTTTCTCAACCGCTGGCTGCTTCCATCGTCACTTTATATAAAGGGATCGTACACTTCCATGCAAATGACTATGTCTAAATTTAAACGTGAAATGGCATAACTGAAAGCAGTTTCAAGATTTTTCTTGCGTTCAAAGCCGTGTAATCCCTTACCCTGCAGGGTTACTTGTCAAGGCTTATTACTAATGCCGACGGGCAAAAGTAATTCGGGGGGGAGGGGGGAATGGGACATCTAATAATCTGGAGGGTGGCGGTGTGAAATTCCAAAACGAAAGTTAAAATCACGGGAATAAGTTTCCTGTATTCGAAGACACATATCGATGTTTCATTAGGAGAATTTTATTCACAAGCAATAACCAATTCTATTAATCTCTTTATTTGCTTTGTTAATTATTCACTGAGGAATTACACAAAAGCATTTCTGAGCTCGTTATCCATGAAAGTGCCTTTCTCGGATGGTTTGCAATTCTGGTTAAATGGGGGCCATTTGAAATCTGGGTATTTCTTACGAGCTCCTTCTAAACTATAGCAGTATACTATTCCTGCATTTTTTGTCTGCATTATGCCGTTACACCCACCAGCTTTGGTAGTATCTGCGATACCGATTGCATTTTCTCCTAAAAAAACTATAGACTGCTTGGAACCAGGATCGCAGACTGCTTTCCAGTACCATCTTGGTGCCAGAACTCTTTTGTTGAGCTGGATGATATCACCCGTTAAATTTCTTGCTCGACCACCTGCGAAGAATTTAAAGGTAGATGAGATGTTGAATGTGACTTGTGTTTATCGAAAACACGAAAATTCAGTCGGCAGCTACCACACCTTGGTACCGAGAAGTTTTCTACACTTTTCTACTTTACACACTTAATAGGCAACACTTTCACACAAAATACTTACCAACTCCAGTAAAAACATAAATGTCTCTTTGGTTGTTTCGGGCACTCGTCCTCACAGCTTCCTCGAGTCCCGCCCAATTTTTACTGTTGAAGTTTTGCCATTGTGGTGCAATGTTGGTCGTTATCATGGTCAATGAACGTTGATCGTCGTTTGTGAAATCCGCATTTGGAGTCAGGTGTCCCTTGGCGCAAAAATATTGGTTCCGGATATCATAGTTTTCGTATAGCCCTTTTTGGCTGTAGGGGTCATAGTCTTCAACGGTGGACTGTGGTTTTGGGGCTGAAAACATTAAAGTATCAGTAAAATCAGAGTATGCTTATTTACTATCAAGACAGGTGGATCAGAACTCAGTAGAGGCTGAAGGGCTCATTTCAGTCGCAATGTGGCTGGGATGCCGGTGAACGAGGGGCATAACCCCATCTCCCATAATTGCCTTATATGCAAAATGAATATGCAAAAGTATTACCAAATTGCCCTACGTCTGCCCTCCAGTCAGAGTCTCTTCCACCACCTTTGATGTCTTTTCTCACTATGTGACCCGTAAAGTCTGGGATAAGTGTGTTGGTGTTGTAACAAACAGCAAATTGTGCTACAGGTGGTGCTGTGCCATAACAAAGCTGCACGGCTGTTCCTCCTTTTCCTTTACATTGGACTGGTCCACTCAGCACCGCATCTTTGCTTCCTGATGCAGTTGTCCACTTGGTAAAAAGACACTTGTTGATGTCATTGGCAAATGCGTTATCATCGTCTCTCTTCCATGGTTGTGCGTGATGCTCTATTAAACAAACAATGACATAAAGAAGGTCGATTTTTTTATCCATACTGCCTCTATTTCTAGTATTAAAGACTCGACTTAGTTGCTGTGCAACTTGCTGCTAGCCGCGAAGCGAACAAACGCTACTACTATTGACGGTTTCCCTGTGTTTCATTGGTATCCCTGTGTGCTAGATGCCAGCGGGGTTACTTCGCTTAGGTTCTGCTTCGATAATCATAGACAGGCCAATCGCCTTCCTTTTTTATGATTTATTCATGTCAAACTTAATTTAATTTATTGCTTAAGTATGTCAAGAACTGTTTTGAGGGATATTTTCTGAGAAGGCAATCCGGTGTTTTCGTTTGTATCGGGACAAGAGTGTCTGATGATTGAAACTTTTAGTTTTTAAACTACGCGACTGGATCAGATTGGTTCTCTTGTATTGTGTTCTCATCTCCAACTTTCCTTTTGACTTCCACACTTTTACCTTCCTGCAAAAATAGGATCAAAAGATAATATTTGGCAAAAGAAGTAGCTATCAGATTATTTCAGATACAACTAACACAAACATACAAAAAAAATCTTAGTAACTTAATTTTAACAACAAGGAAAAGGACTTCGTGTTAGAGCTGACGTCATCGCCACGTCATCACTAAACTCAAAGCACGTTGTTAAACTAGCAATTAAACAAAATAAAATGAATAAATAAATGGATATATATATATAAAACTAACGATATTAATGATGGTAAAACAATAATAAAAACAATAAATGATAGTAATAATGATGATGATAATAATAATAATAATAATAATAATTTTAATGATACTATTGCAAGATAGAGCTCTCTTCTCTCTTTGCAATAAGAGTAAAATGCATGAGAGTTGATCCGAAGCTTTCTATTTACCATTTCGTTGATGGACAATAAGGCAACCACCAAAAATAACAGCATCATATCGATATCAAGGTCTTCGATGTAGCATATATCCTAGCTGCACTCTAAAACAATCAATATCGAATTTGATCATAAATTGCATCTATATTAAGCTAGAAAGTCAAGGGTTTTAGTCCACTCGTCTCTAACTCATGGGTAGGGGTCTCGGGATTGGTTTTTGGACTTGCCGACGCAATCCAGTGACTGGACTTAGGTTATACGCAATGCTCTCTCTCTCTCTCTCTCTCTCTGTTCCTCTCTCTGTAAAAACCCAACGCTAGGCACCTAATTCCGCTTGCAAGTTAGCCGTGAGCCCAGAGGTTGCATGTTTCAGGGTGATAACAAAAAGTGAGAAAAATCAACAAGTTCGAAGTTTGCTTTTTACCTGTTCTGTTGGTTCAGTCAAGGGCGCTAGGGCAAAAATTGGTGTAATTTTTAGCCGTTAGACTCTGTTATATTGGTGTTTTTTAAACGTTAGAAACTGTTTAAACTGTTACGTATCTGTACTGCTATGTGCTGGCTTGATTTGTTCAGTTTTCCCGTCTATATACGCCAAAAATATTGCTGTGACCAACGGTTCAATCGTACATGACGAACTACTGTATCCTGCCTCGTGACCGCATATGTAAGCGTACGTGTCGGTTAATAAGTTAATAAGTTAATCCAAATCCCCTAGAATTTGAAAATTAAACGAGACTTACCTGTAAGTTGAAGTTTGATTGAGATTCTATCAAATGACATTGGAAGGAAGGAGATCACATGAGATAGCACAGCGCTTGCGCAAGTCATTCTTTAAAACGATGTTTGTTGCATCAACATAAAATCCAGAAATATATACATTTATATACCCCAGCTGATATAATGTATAAATAGGCAAGGGCGGGAAGAGGCGGGCATGTGATCTCCTTCCTTCCAATGTCATGTGATAGAATCTCAATCAAACTTCAACTTACAGGTAAGTCTCGTTTAATTTTCCAATTCTATCACATGACAGGAAGTCAGGTGATCCCATGAGACTTTAAGTAAGCATGTGTGTAAGAACTAGGGAGATTTCACGCTAATCTGGCATATAAAGCCGTTAGCGAGCTACGAATATAATCCTTTAATTTAATTATAAAACAAGATCTAATTGGTTCATTCGCCTCAAAGCGCCAAATTAAAATTTCTTAGACTTCGTGCTTTTCACTAAAAGCATTTCACGCTTTAATTCTGGCAGATGAAACAATTCAATATCTAAATAAAAGAATGGTGAAGTTACAGAAAAATCCGCTATGGGAATCTTGCTTGATTTTGTGTCTTTTGTAATGTGTTCCTCACTGACAAAAACATTGCAACTTGAAACCACTTACAAACGTCAATGATTCTAAATCTGTCATTGCTTCAAACACAAAACAGAACCTAAATGCCATGAATAAAACACCGACATGAAACTTTTTACAAATCTCTACAATAGTCACAAAATAAAACAAAACGAATTTGGTTTAAAAGTGGCATCTCCATATCTGTCCTTAATAGTTATTATTTTTATTTTTGTTATTTTGACGAGTAAAACCGAAATAAAACTTTACAAATCAAAATCGGTAATAATACTAGCTAACACAAAACGAATTTGATTATACGTGGTATCTGGATATTTGTCCTTGATTGAACGCAACCTTCCATCCCCTACGCGTATCTCGTGCTCAACACTCTTGAAGACTTCTTCACTTAGACCCAGCGGTCTATACAAATTCGTTGGTTCTACATCTTTATGGGCGCATGTTTTCGCTTTTCTCGAACTTGAAGATCTGATGAGAGTCTCAAGTGTTTGTCAGTGTTGGTGGCAAATGATATTTGGTAGCAAGAGAGTCAGGGGTTTGACCAGTCATCAAAACAACCTCGAGTTGGAAATACCGCACACCAACAAACTATACACGTTTATTCCTATACAGATGTATCGGTTGTATCGTCGTGTACGGGAATTGTCAGGGGAATTCTATTCAAATGCAAATTTGGAGTAATCGGCTAGTAGTCGTACCCTACGATAGCATAAATTAAACTATAATAAATATTTATGTGCACATGCTAATGATACATCGTTTAAATATGACTCAAAAATGAGACCACCCAACCGAATTCGCTTCGTGGTCTAGTGGTTAGGTTTAGGGTTAGGGTTGGGGTTGGCATTGTAGTAGTCCTTTGGTGCCGAAGGTACCGAGTTCGATTCTTGGTGTCTTCACTTAATTTTTTTTCTAAGTGAGGAGAACCAAAATTTCTAAGTCTCACTCGTGTGTTCGGAAACCAAGAGAATATGAACTAAGAGAAGGAATCCCCGTGCCCCATCATGTGCACACTTTGATGCTATATTTAGAATCTATACTAAAAATATCATCCAATGATATCATTTGATCGTTTGATTTTCTGCACGCGCATAGTACGCGCGCGCGCTCTACGCTGTTTGCCAACGTTTTCTTGTGCTTTTCTTATGTTCAAATGTTCAATCTGCCCTAAAGATGACGATGTAGGTCAAAAGCTTTGGAAAATAAATGTAAAGATACTCCAGAAATTTCAACAAATTACTACTTTAAATTCCTGTTGTATTTGCCAAACTTTCAACGTGCACATTCATATTCAGGGCAGTCGAAATAGCGGAAAAAACCCCAAACGTAAGCAAACAGCGAAGAGCGCGCGCAGAAAAACAAATGGTTTAAAAATAGCATCAAACTGTGCACATGATGGTTACAAGGCTACATAGGCGGGATTCCTTCTCTTAGTTCATTTTCTCTTGCGGAAACTCTATGACGCACTTTGTTAATCCGTACACGACGATAGAACCGATGTATCGTGGTCTAGAAAGTTTGAACATTGCAGGAACACAGATAACAAATTCGCATTTACTTATAATAGCCAAGAATGTCCACGGCCTTGAATACTTAAACATATCAATGTGTTCTAGCCTTGAAGAGGAAGCTATATATCAAGCAAAGCGATATTTGAGTAATTTGGAGCACGTGGACATTTCAAGCAATTCACAACTCGCAATTTTGTGTTTGGCCTGTTTGTGTACGTTTCCAAACTTGAAAATGATTATTGCTCATGGCTTTAAGTTAACTCCTGGTGACTTGCTATTCTTAACAAAGACATTTGAATCAATTTCACAAGGGAACATTGAAATCGAAACAGCAGATGGAGGATATCCACACTAATATACACACTAATATCCATATTACGTGTTCGGGGCAACAACATCGGCTAACGAAAGCCATTAAAACATAACGAAAAAGAGACGAAAAATCTTACAAATGAACTGATATTGTGAAATCTTATAAACAGCTATACTTTCTAATTCTAAATAACGCTAGTTTTCATGGATTTTGCACTGTATAAGCTACTTGAAATTTGAGATTTGTCGCACAATCCAATATGGCGGCCAAAGCAAACCACTAAAGTGGAATTTCAACATTAGTCCCATGGTAGAAAACGGTCAAAATCGGCCGTGAATATGCTTTTTAGCACTGAAACCAAAAGGACAAGACAAATTAGCATAAAATACATTTTTATGAGCATTTTTGGCGGGATTCCGGCTCTGAACCAATATATAAGATTTCGAGAATTAATTAAATAATTAATTTTTTTTTTCACACTTCTTTATTTACATATGCCGTTGCTTACCAAATGGGTTAGCTAGTGCGCCGCGCTTATTTACTAAGCTACTAAAGCCAGTTTATTCGACTGGGATTAGGCTGAATGGAGGAAAGGCATAAAATTCATAATTATTCCAATTAAGTGAAAACGCATCTACATGGCTGCTGCCAGGGTCTGGCTTCCACGAGCAATATACGTCAAGCATATTGTTTAGCCGGCTAGCAAACATATCAATGTTAACTGTAGGGAACAATTCGATAATCTCGTTGAAACATTGTTCGTTAATCCGCCACTTATGTTTGTCATTAAACTTTCGCGACTTTTCGTCCGCTTCGATATTGAGTTTTCCTGCGATATGCACCGCAGAAACCCACAGGTTCCTAGCGATACACCAATCCCACACTTTAATGGCAAGGGAGTTAAGAACAACAGATTTAGAACCTCCCATATTATTAATGTAGGATACTGCTGTGGTGTTATCGACAAAGATACGTACATGTTGACTGTTTAAGTTAGAGCAAAAGCATTTCAGTGCAAAAAAGGCCGCCTTTAATTCCAGAACGTTGATGTGCAGCGTGGCCTCAGAGGACATCCATCGCCCTCCCGCTTTTTGCTCTCCGTATATAGCACCCCAACCAAGGTTAGAAGCATCCGATTTAATAACAATGTCAGGATTGTCCCGCACAATGTCACGTTTGAGATTTTGTACATTATCTAACCACCATCTTATCTCGGAGACAGCACGCGTTGATAAACTCATGGGCCCGGCATAGTTTCCTTTAGACAGAACAAGGGCAAAATATTTGTCTTGTTCGAGTTCCCTATAGTGTAATGGTCCAAATTCAGCCCCGGGGAAGTTGGAAACGAGTGTTCCTATTAACTCAGCGACTTCTCTAATTGAGGGATTAGGTTTAGCTAAAACCACAGAACAAACAGAGACAATTTTCTCTTTCTTTTCATCAGTAGGCACAACTGTCATCGTGTTCGAGTTTAAAATAAATCCTAGAAAAACCAGTTGTTGCGTTGGTGTAAATACTGATTTGTCGGGGTGTACACTAAACCCCAATGAAGAAAACAGCCGCACAGTGTCAACAACATTGTTATAACATTCTCTGAAACTATCACCTTGCAAATAAGAGTCGTCGATATATGCTGAGCTAACATGCCCCATGCTGCGGAGTGTCGAATAAACTGGCTTTAGTAGCTTAGTAAATAAGCGCGGCGCACTAGCTAACCCATTTGGTAAGCAAGTGTACTGGTAGAACTTGCCATCAAACCAGAATTTTATATATTTCTGATGCAAACTATAAATAGGTACTGTGTAGTATGCGTCTTTAAGATCTACCGACGCCATGTAACACCCTGGTTTCATAAGTTGGATTGCATGCTCCAATGTATCCATCTTAAAATGATGATACACAACATACTCATTGAATTGTTTTAAATTGAGAATCATACGATGCGTGCCGTCCTTCTTGGGTCGTAAAAATATAGTGGATATAACTTAGTCATCTGGTTCTTTAGATGTTTCTATAATCACATTCTTCTTAATTAGCTTATCAATTTCCTGTTCAACAATGACATGTTCATTGTGATTGAAGACACTAGGTCTGGCATTAGGTCGAGCAATCATATCACTACCGTAAATCATTTCAATTTTAACCCCTTTGACTATGTTAAGTATAGATGGGTCATTTGTTAATTCAGACCATTGATCAAGGTATTCAGTTAGCCTCCCCGCTGTAAACTCAGCAGGTTTAAGTAACCATGATAATATGTCCTTGTCTATATCATAGCACATATGGACATCAGGGCATACCTTTATTGGCGTTGGTTGCTTGTCCCCTCCTTTTTCTTCCTGTATTTGGAGGGATGGCCTCTGTCTAAAAAAGAACTGTTTTTACTTCTGCCATACGGCTGGAATCGGCGATTCCCTTTGTAGCCATAGCTCTGGTGGCCGCCATGATGACCCCCACGTGTTGTTGTAGAGGTGGGACGAACCCTCTTTGTCAGCTTGTTTGCCTCGGCGATGTCTTTGGTTATTTTGGACAAGTCGCCAAAGAGAAATTCCGAATCACCATCCCCTGCGGGTGAAACATTACAGAGAGACGCGTAATCCTTGTGGAGCTCTTTTTTCATGGCCATTCTCCTTGATAGGTTGACCTCATGATTAAACTGTAAGCCCATGGCTACACTGTCGGTGATGATCTTTAACAGATCCCGGTTACCAGGATACTTTTTCATCACCAGATCTGCCGCTTTGATGGATGCCATGGTGGATCCCATCAAAATACCTTGCGACTTTTGTGATTTTGAGTCCTGCGATCGCATGCTGGACGACAACTGGTTCCAAACTAGTGGATTAACCTTAGGGACCCGTAGGTCCTTTATGTTTTCTGGACGAACATATTTGTCCATTTTTTCCTTCAGCTTTTCTTCGCTCATCTTTGACTTGACAAGGGTATTGAATATGCCCGCCAGTCCCTCATGAATAGCAGGATCCGTCTTTTCGTTTACATTTAGATCGGCTGCTATGTCCTGTAAGACATCGGGTTCTGGCGTTTTCACCCCATTCTGACTGTCGATGAGTGTCTGTAGGGCCTCGTCGACTATATCACCATGTCCCGCTTCATGATCATGGCGACTGGACTCCTGGTCACTGTCCTCTTCGGCTTCTCCTGAACAGAAAGAAGCGAAGTTTTGGTTCATTGCTTGCATCTGTCCAAGCAATGCGGCAAACATGCCATTCACATCATGATCACCATTAGGTGGCGTGTCTCTGGCCGCCACAATCGAGCCTTCACCGGCCTCGTCGCCCATATTGTACCAGTGTACGTCGGTTCCTAACCACGTTAGGACCTTACAACAACGTTTAGGTATCAACTACGTTGATCCCAGCTGGATTTCGTGCTAGACTAACTGCGTTAGACTAATCCAGAATCGTTTGAAGACTTTAACAAAAATTATAAGAACAACTTGCTTTGAACGCAATCCGTGCAATGACTTGCGCAAGCGCTGTGCTATCTCATGGGATCACCTGACTTCCTGTCATGTGATAGAATAACCAAGAATGAACATGTTCATTCTTGGTTATTCTAGGGGATTTGGATTAACTTATTAACTTATTAACCGACACGTACGCTTACATAAGCGGTCACGAGGCAGGTATAGGATACAGTAGTTCGTTATGTACGATTGAACCGTTGGTCACAGCAATATTTTTGGCGTATATAGACGGGAAAACTGAACAAATCAAGCCAGCACATAGCAGTACAGATACGTAACAGTTTAAACAGTTTCTAACGTTTAAAAAACACCAATATAACAGAGTCTAACGGCTAAAAATTACACCAATTTTTGCCCTAGCGCCCTTGCACAGACCAGGTCATATATATGGACAAAATAAGTAGTAACCATGCATTTGTCATCCGAAATGATTGGCAGGCGCAAACCAAATATTTTAATATTTGTTTTTTTTTAAAAACTTTGAAAACTTAGAAAATAATACTGTTTTAATATTTTAATTTTTTTTTTTTTTTTTAAACTTAGAAAATAATACTGTTTTAATATTTTAATATTTGTTTTTTTTTTTAAACTTTGAAAACTTAGAAAATAATACTGTTTTTTTTTTAAATAATAATTAAAAAAAGTGTGGTTGGGGCTTTTAGATGACTTCTTTTTTGGTAACTTTGGTAAAATTTCAAGAAAAATAAGACTTATAGTTCAAAGAAATTATTTCTTAAATTTTCCGGACGTGTACAAATGACTTTTATCTAATATAAACACTGCACTTATTCGTGCAAGAGACGTTTAAGTAATACGATCTAAGAAAAGATCCATAAAAATAGTCACCAGCACGTGGTTTATTCACCTCGTGCGGTGTAATTTTGTCATGGAAACTAATCAAATCACTGTGGCCTTTAAAGGTAGTTTGTTCTTGGCTCTATAATCTTTAAAATTTCAAGGAAAATAAAACCTGCTGGAAGAATTATTTGCTTAAAGTTTTCGGAAGTGTACATAGGACTTTTACCTAAACACTGCATGTAACTGGTGCAAGTAATATTTAAGGAATACGATTTAAGTAAAAGATCCATGAAGAGTCATCGGCACGTGGTTAATTCTTCTCGTGCGGCGGTCTGTCTTGGAAACTAATATATTTCAATATTTTTTCATATACTTCATACATGATTGTGGCTTTTAGAGGTCTTCTTGTTTGGTCCCCGTAGTCTTTAAAATTTCAAGAAGAACAAGACTTCCTGGAAGAAATAGTTTCTCAAAGTTTTCAGGCCGGTACAAAAGGCGATTCAGTTCTATGGGGGAAAAGTAGATCAACTGCCGCCCCGTTTCTCAAAAAAAACAAAAAAAAAAAAAAAATCTTATGATCTAGAAGCCACGGAAATACTATGTGAAGCTATGGAAACGAAATCTAACAACTATTTTTTCTATATATTTTATAACTGTATATGATATTTATATATCTTTTTTTTGGTGATTGATTTTTAAAATTTCGACAGCAAAAGACTTGTTTCGTTCAAACACAAAATATTTTCTTAATGTCTTAATGCTTTCAGGCTGGTAAAAATTTACAATAACGTGTTTTGTGCATGGTTGTTAATTAATTCAAAAGAAAAAAATCAGACAAAAGGAATGATTTTTTTTGGTGCCAAGTTCAAACTCTGCTTCATATGGGGTAAAGGGTAGATTGTCTGCCATCGTTTTCTAGGGGGAAAAAATCCTTTAAAAGAGGCCGTCCGTAAATATCGACTATTGTCGGGGAAAAAAAAAATTTTTTTTGTCCTTATCAGAAGATTGCATTAGTTGAGCTGATTCTCCGGAAAAAAAATGACGGTTTTTCAAGAGCAGGGCGGAGGATATTGTCATTTTCTTGTAGACGAAACATTGCTCTTTTACCAGGATATATTTTTCAATCTAATTGGGATGTAGAAATGGCTAAAAAGATGCCCTGATTTTTATGTATTTTTGTACTGAAAAAATGTCAAAAATTCACTCAAAAATTAATTTTATATCTATTACTATAATTTTATAATCTGAATATCAACTATTATTTGCTCTATCAAAATATGGTATTGGTTTTTAGTTTCCATTGAAAGAAAATTTATTAGAGAGTTTATGACGAGGCGTACTTTTCGCCTGGAAGGGGGAAAACCGAAAATGTCATTTTTCGCCGTGAAAAAAAAAATTTTTTCTCAAGTTTTTTTCCCCTGACAATCAGCTCAACTAATGCACACTTCTGGTAGGAAAAATAAAATTTTGAATTTTTTTGAGTACGGGCTCTCTTAATGATCGTTATCTAAGCAAAATAATACAAAGCAAAATAAGTAGCTCGGGAGCAATGCCATGGAAACGTTAATCACAATATTATTTTTCTATACATCATATAACTGTGGCTTTTATTTAAATTAATTGTGGCTTTTGAATGTCTTCTTTTTTGGTCCCTTCTTCTAATTTCAAGCGACTCGTTAGAAATGAAAGTTTGATTCTGATATGTTTCCAGGCAAGTACACACAGTGGCGGATCCAGGATTTTTCAAAGGGGTTTCCGTCTCTTAAACCGTGTATAATTCTCTTTTGTTTAGCCGATGTTTGACAAGAAAATGGGCTCTAATCACCTAATTTACTATCTAGTTACAGACCAAGGTATAATAACACGAACCAACGTAAAACTACTATTTTGTTTATTAAATATTATATAAGAAAGAAAACAAGGAAAAGAAATTAGAAAAGAAACCGCCTAGCCAGCCCAAGTACGCTAGCACACAAAGGGCTTTTATCCCAGCTTCGCGCCAAATTTACCAACGTGTTTTGTGGTCTTGATTAATCGAAAAGAAAAAAAAAAGAAAAAGAAAAAAAAAAGAAACGCCTAGCTGACAAAAGGTACAAATATTATATTAAAATCATATTGATGTATCTTGACAATATAAAATTGGAAAAGTCATGTTAATTTGATAAAATAATACCAATATCAATCCAAGCTGGACAAGAATACAATTATTGGCGGGTGGCGCTCTTCTCACCGCTGTGGTCTGGGTTCTAGCCTCGGCTCATTGACCGAATCATATGTAGTTGAGCTTGTTTAATGTGTTGTTCTCTCCCTTGCCAGGAGGGTTTTCTCCGGGTTCTCCCGGTTTCCTTCTCTGTATTTAAATGAAAATGCATGTGAGTTGAGCGTTGTATGTTATATAGAAAGTATTGGTGGTTTTCAACTATTCCCAAGAGAATGAAATAACTAAAGACACGGCGGCCATGTTGGAGGATATAATAAAAGAATTCATTCACAATTCTTTTGTTAAAGTCTTCCAACATGGCCGACGTGAAAACCATGAATTTGCGTGTGGAGGGAGTCTCACGCAATAGGAGTACGGCGAGTAAAAAAATATAAGTTTTAATTACAGCATATATAATATCTTGGTAAACGCTTGACATTGCTTGACATTAATGATGAAAAGGTAAATTATACACCGTGAAAAAGATGAAAAAACTTACAAAACTTCCTCTTTTACTCCGACGAAGGACTAGCGTCCGAAACGTCAGTAAGTTTTTTCATCTTTTTCACGGTGTATAATTTACCTTTTCATCATTACTGTTTCATTAGAAACACCGACGCAGCTCACACTAGATTTAGCTAGTTATACCTTTTTATTGCTTGACATTATTCTTTTGATTTGTTTGTTGGTTTTTGGTAGTTTATATACTATAAAATACCGTTTCAAGAGAAGAAACGGTAAAAGTACCTAGCCGTACATTTTTTATGTATTACGCACTTGTATATTTTAGCCCATATCAAACGTGACGTGTAACCTATTAAACCTCAGCTATGTTCACCGTCCTCGATTGAGGAGCAAATAGCCGAGAAATCACTTACGCACTGCAGAACATGGAATAGTACTGAATAAACGTAGTTTTTCTTATTTATGAAACATGACTATTGTAACTTTTTCTTTATTCTTACGGCTCTGGTGTTTTTATTTCTCACCGGCACCAGCGCGTCCAAAGTCGCAGCCCGTGGCAATTCTCACATTCCACATCTCCCCTGGGAAAACGGGTGACAACCTTATTCGCCCATCTCATAAACACCTTCGTTCATACGGTCTTTTAGATGTACTAGTGAAGGACAAGTCTGCTTTAAATTTTTCTATACTCATCGCTGCACGTACTTCAATTTCTTCATATGACTCAAGTACCAGTACTCCCTGTACCAGTTCAGGTCCAAACACGTATTTCAGCCTTCTGGACGCCGAATCCAACACATTATAGCTTGTATGTTGGTCGCCGTGTGACCATTGTTCTATTAACTATGATGACTCACTACGATTCGGTTTCTTCTCGCTATGTGGGTAAGTGTGTTTTGGAGTTATGTTTTTCTCATGTGACTCCGGATGATATTTTAGACTTCGCCTGCCTTTGTATTTTTTACACGTGTAACTTGTATATGTTATGGGTTTTGATGCGCGGCATAATATGGCTCGAATATTTAGGTTATTCAAAAACTTGTCGTTTGTACACGTGTGGTTTGGACATTTTATGCATTTCGCTCATGTAGCTCAGATATTAAAATTTGAATTTTTTACCATGTGTGGTTTGGATTGATTTTTATGTTGTGTGCTGGCCCGCTAATAAATATTTGTGTGAATAAAAAAATTTGCGCCTTTAATTGTGATAAAGTTTGCTCGCTTTTGGTTCAAGCTTTTTATTCGCCTGTGTAGCTTAGTTTTATTGGCCAGTATCGCACAATTTTTTCAGTCAACTATGTGACTTGCAAGTTGTATTTTCCGGTGTGGTTTTGATTTTTTTTTTCATTTTGTTTTCTCGCCCATCGCCAAGCTGCTCCGAACGGGTTGTCCTATGATACTCTTCATTACTCCGTCCCTGGACGGTTATTTTGGGGCGGCATAGCGCTGTGCTTTATTTCATTCGCACTGGATTATTTATACCGCCGGTTTCTGACTGCTTCAGGCTGTTCTTCTTTGCATAAGAGCTTGTGTCAAGGTTTGAACCCTAAGGTTGCAAGAGAACGTTTTATGGCATGGGATTGAACTGGGAAGAGAAAGAGCCCTGTGTTGCTGACCCGAAAGTTGAGGTGGACAATACACGAGGTTTCCTTTATTGCGTTTTACAACTTTGTTACAAATGATCACGTGTTCACTATAATACTTTTGAGTTTTGGGGAGAAGTATCCGCGTCTTGTGAGTAGTTTAATTAAGAGGGACGAACAGATGGTCACGAGGAAGAAGTCGTCTATCCCATAAGACGCCTAGAGAGTGATGTTGGAGAATTAAAATATTGTATACACTTATTTCAATAAACGGATAGGTCATTCCGACATGGAAATGGTTTTGGGGAATACAAAGAGCATTGAATCATTCTCAACACGAAGGTCCAATTCGTTGACGAGATCAATAAGCAGAACACAAGTTATTCTAGCTATTCTCGGATCTTGGAATGACCTATCGATGAATTTGCTATCGCTTTTCGCCCTATTGCCTATGGCGATCGCAGAGGTTATTGAAATAGGTGCACAATGAATAGAGTGCAAACAATATAACCGTGAAACTTTAGTATTACTAATTATTATATTTATAGTACACTCAACAAAATTACTCGACTCTGATTGGTGGAGAGGAGTACAATTATAGCGTTAATTGTACTCCGTAGGAGTACCGAATTAAGTCTCTATGGCAACACGGCCAAAACAATGTCAAAACATTTATTTTCTATCATTTTGTACTCATTTTAAAAAATTTTAAAGCCGTAAAAACAAATATTTTTTATGCATTTCAGTTGCGCGATGGACTGGAAATCAGCCGATGAACGGCGTCGCTTCGCCTAAAGGCTCGTGCAATTACAAGAACTTTCAAAACGTTACTCGTGTCTATTAATTTCCAAATTGTACTCAAGATCGTGCGATTTCCTATACTAATCTTACGGCGAAAATAAATTTGTCCTTTTCAATAAAAGTGGTCATATAATAAAACTCTTATTAACCGAGCTTGGTCGGTCTGTACGGGATAATCTTGACCTCGGTCGGGTACAGACCTCGGTCAAGATTATCCCGTACAAACCTCCCGCTCGGTTAATAAAATCTAATTAAATAAACACAAATGTCAATAAAAACAAAATGATTTTATTATTAAAATATATATGTTTTCTTATAACGAATTCTTTTTTAGCACATAAAAGTAAGTCTTTGTATTGCGATAATATTTAATTCATGTTTCTTCATTAGCTATTCAGGCTATTTGATATCATTAATAAAATTACATTCATATAAATATATATTTTATATAATATATTGTTTTAGTGTTATATATAATACATTTATGAAAAGTTATCGGTTCAAAGGAGGGTGACGATAAAATGAGAACTTCAAAACGATGCTTCCAAATATAGCCGCTAGCCCTTTTCCTTATTCATGAATTAATTAAGATACAATGACACTAGGGCCTGGTTGTGCGAGGCCTGGTTGTGCGAAGCCTGGATAGCGCTATCCAACGGATAAATCTTTTTTAGTTGATAAATTTATTGGATAATAGCATCGACTGACATATCTACTGGATAAGAATTTATCCGCCGGATATCGCTTTCCAGGCTTCGTACAACCGGGCCCTGGAGTTAGAAGTGCAAACAATTAATCCGTGAAACAGTAATTACTAAATAGTACAAAACAGTGCTAATTAACCAATAGAAAACAATGGAATTTGCATGAAATTGTGCTATTTAGTATTACTAAAGTTTCACGGTTATATTGTTTGCACTCTAGCTTGTTCAAGATGGCACTTGATTTTAAAATTAAGCCCGAGTACCTTTTGTCCATACGCTCATGTTTCTTCAATTTAACGCAGGGGACTCATGTATAAATTAAGGCGCAGAAATAAATGCCATTTTGGAAAAATCTCGGCGCTAAAGCAGTCCCACAATGCACTGCAATTCCAACTCGAGCCAGATTTTTCCTCGACTTTGCAATGGCTAATAATGGTTTCTATTAAATAAATAAGTTTTAAAAATAAAAATGATCTGTCGTAAAAATAAAATTTCAAATTGGCGGCAATTAAAGCAAGCGCTTTTTCATATTTCCATCGACATATTTTGTATTATTTTGATATACATGTATTCTTCATATAAAGTTTTATTTAGCTTGTGCAATGGAATGCCTTCCCGTTCTACCACTCTTTTCATTGCTACGCGATGATTGAGAAAAAAGTCGCGATAGTAATATCTGGCAATTTTGTAAACTGAAAGTTTTGCCGACATTTTTGTCTTTTTATTGTATATTTATTTCTATTTATTTCTATTATCCTGACAGTTAGTCACTTGCTTCGTCGGTCAGTAGATTAGTCACTCAAGCAATGGTTATAAAAGGTTGCGTTACCTGTTGCCTGTTGTATTGCGAAATCAAATGAACTTGATTACCAATGACAATAATAATACTAATACTAATAATAATAATACTAATAAAGCGTAATAATGTTTGGACATAATGCCCCCATACTTGTACTGTATTTTAGCTGCTTCGCGCTAAAATGTCCCTTTTTCCCCCGCATGGTTTAGGTATGAAGACGAATACTCTATTAATATATGATAATCGTTAAATACTAAGAACGGACCCTAAAAATATATCATCAAGGCCACCCACGTCTCATGAAGGTCTAAGTGGTGCTAGAACGTATTATTAGCTTTGGTCTCCCATCTTCCCTCTCGATGGACACAATACTGGTCCCTATTTCTGCATTCATGCAGATATTTTGTATCAACCCAGGAGGAGAAGTTTCAGAGTCCATTTGGAATCCAAGATTGTCCTCAGCTTCGAAAAAATCTTGTGAATGGACACCGAATCCTGGTTCAGATGGTGACAGCGGTGGGATATCTTCTGTGAACGAGTTAATTAACTCTGGCTCATAAATGCGTTGATTCTCATCGAACATGAAGGCATTTCGAAGACGGCTTGTATCATACCTTGGGGTGTCATCACTGGAAGAGCTTGACCGTCGATTATAAGAAGTACTTTGTGAAGGCAGGCTAGATTCCCTTCTAAATGCTTCGAGATGGCGCTCTTCAGGTGGATCAGTATCGTTACTCATGGGTGCCACCGAAGTCTTTGGTAACAAACCTAATGCCCTTCGATAGCTGTATTTTTTGGACGACTTGCTTTTCGCTTTAGCTGATTTTCTATCCTCATTATCTTCAGAAGTGGTCGAATCGTCTACATTACCCTTAGAGCTATCAGGCACCTCGCATTCTAGTGCAGCTTCGGGAAGTAACATCTGCCCATTTCGGATTTTAGGCTTTCTAGTCAATGGGTACATATGTTTTGGCTTCACAAACTCTTTTGTTAGGCTTGGCCGCCGACTGCTCATTAAAGTTCCAGAAGAAGACTGCAGAACCCTAGGCTCAACTTTTAAGTCTGTCGAATACATCGCACTGTTGTCGCTGTTTCTTCTGTACAGCTGTTTTGGTGTCAGTTTGGATTTCTGAAGTGCTGCCAATTTCATCTGTGGTGAATCCGATTTGAGGAAGTTGCGTTGCTGTTTAACAGAACTGGTCTCCGAGATTGTTACGGTAGAGCTGTCTTTAGAAATCTTTCTTTCTTTTTCAAGGTCAGTCAAGCCTTCAAGGTTGGCAGAACCCAACGAGAAGAAGCTCTGGTCACTTTCATATCCACTGCCACAAAAGTCATTGTCGGTTACTGGGAATCCTGCACGGTAGAGGTATTCGACTTCTTCGTCGCCTTCATCTCCAGAGAGAATATCTGAGGAGTATGCCAGTTTAATGGCTTTTAGCCCTCCGGTGCCAGCAAGATTGTCTAATTTAAACAGCAGTTCTTCCATCTGGAACTCAACTTCATCACATGCATACTCCTGTGGATACATAGTAAGTACGACTAATAATAAATATCTACTAATAAATGCAATGGCGGCAGATTTGCTCGTCTTAGACGAGAAATCCAAGCTTTCTGAATTTGTAAATCTTTAGGAATCTTGTGATAGCTAACATCTTTTGTTTTTGTCGAATAGTTAGTGCATTCAGGCACGCAACAATTAACCATTTTTTCGAAAAAGCCACTTCAAACTCTCATGCTTACAGAAAAACTCTACATATCCAAACACACGTTGACGTTGTGACGTCACACCTGAATGCGGTAATTTATCGCGGGCTCAAAGATGGCGGCCACCAGTGCGATATATGCGATGTTTTGAAATTATTTTTTTAGGAACACGGATGCTCTATCCCCTCTAAAAATTGAATTTTTGTGTTTCTCATTTGATGTACTTTCTCTTAAAAATGGGTCATTTTGGGGGGTAAGTTGCCCTTTAAAGAATCTGATGACACGAGCAATCCTATACAAATAAGCTTATTATTTTCCTAATAATTTTTAATAGATTATCAAACGATGTAACAACAGAAATACTGACCACAGGTATAATTTGTTTGCCGTCAGTGTCATCTATGTCATCTATGTCATCCTCGTCTGACTCGATATATTCATCTTCAATGTACTTGGCCTTGCATAAACGATTATATCTAAAGTAAACGAAAATGTTTAACAGGTCATTCAATGAAAAAGCAAAGGAAAGTGAAATGATTTATGGGTTATGTCTAAAATTACAAAAATGTTGATTGGCCTATCATTGACTATTGCCGGTTTGATAAGGTGTTTTGTTTTGCAGGTAATAGTGCAGTTTTCGGTCGTGATACAGCAAGGGATACGCCAGACAAATCACATTGCACGAGAATTACTCTCCATCCAATCAAATACCCGGAACACGGCATACATAAACACGGCGCGAACACGGTCACGCCAAGATCACGGCACTTTTAGACCAATCATATTTCGCGTAAAAAAATTCAGCCAATTAAAATTCTAGAAAGTATCACGGTCACGGCACGTCTCGCTTACGGCACTGAGCTTTTCACAGTCATACGAAAACTGCACTAACTGTTAGAAACAACACGTGTTATGGTTCTCAATACCATAACAAGGTAATCAAATTGCATTCCGTTTTGTCTGACTATATAAACAATGGAAACCTTTAGCCTAGCAAAAGAAAGAACGATTGCCTGCAGATTGTATTTTCTTTTTTATGGGAACACCTAATACTTGAATCAGTTCACTTGCAACGTATCGCGCGACAAGGTAAAATGTGGACAACTGGGTTTTTATTACGAGCTGCTGACAATATTGGAATACTTACAACTCTAGGAGATACTTAATGACTATGTGCGTTGACAAGTGTCTTCTTTTTGAGGAATGATATGACACGTTGTACAGGGAGACACTCTGAAAAATATTAATTAAGTTTTGATTGATAGGAGGGCAAGTGGAAGAAAGAAAGAAAAAAAAAATGAAAAAAAAAAGCCTAATTTTAAATAAGCTGAGATTCACTATTGTTCTTCGCTGACTAGCGTATGACTAGCCACGTGTTCACGTGTAAACACAAAATCTGATAACCAACATACCAGTCCCCTTAGAACAACGAACAAGCCACCAATGTACAATGCCAGGTAGAGAATGCTGAAAACAGGCCTGTCCACATAGAACGTATCTACGAAATGGCCTTGACCAACAAGTCTTAACAACCCACTGGTATAGATGAAGGAACTTCTGAATGTCTTGAAGTTTGAGTTTAAACGACCAAAGATTAGATATCCAGAGTGTGAGAACGTTAGCACGAATATGACGAAAAGTACCTGGAAAGAAGTGAGCGTCACTTTGTTAGTTTAGATAAAAGGTATGTTCAAATGATTTGTATGAATCCTACCTATCTTGACTTCGACACCTTTTTAAGTAAGATTGGCCGGCATATTAACTAGTTTTATTTAAAAAAGGTAGTCGCCATGTCGAAAAACAAAATAGTAGGTTTTCAGATCATTTACGTTTCATGTGAAAGCTACAGCCCTCCTTCCCCCTCACAATCTAAGGCTTATGTTCCTATGGAAAACATTGCAATTCGCCTAAACATGAACTGAATTTACTCTTTCTCAAGTAGCCATTACTTTTGATTAATCATGCTTCTTGCTTACCATGACACCAATAAGTTGGAAAGATGTTGCCGATAAAAGATAGCAGAATCTTTGCACGAATTTGAACACTGTCAACAGATGAACAAACTTGACAACCAGCATGAATATCAGAAGTGAGTACAATGAAATTAACAGTTCCTAGAAATCAATGCAGACAAGAGTTATTAGAGAGAATAAGAATGGGTCTAGCAAAAATTACTTGGTGTTCGTGCAATAATGTACTCCTTGTCCAGGAATGGCTCAACAATGGGTAGGAAACCATCTGGCTACCTCCATCCCCATCTCTAAGTCTTTTGAGTTAGTCCATTAACCCAATTATTTTTGGGGTTCGTATTTACTGGATAGTGTGACACATCGTTCTCAAACAAAAGCTTAAGGAAGAATGTTTTATTCTTTTTAATGAATACCATACCTGGTTGCGATAAACAACTGTTCCAGCAGAGTAAACGTCATCATGAATTTTGGTCAACATTTCACGGAACAGACTATAAAGCGACACAGACCAGTAGATATAAAGTATGACCGACAGACTCGATAGTAACAAGCAGCATATCTAAACAAAAAGAAATTAATGACACCTTCAGTTAGTTGGTCACTCTGAGTTTGCAGTCCTAAGCCTTCTATTTAGAGGTGCTTTATGATTCACGAGAAATAAAACGAAGCCTAAATCATTGATTATCCATATCATGACTTGATTCACTGAATTTTATCCCAACTGCAAATAACGGCTTTGGGAATAAGCAGTGTTTGTAAGCCTTCAAGTAACAGGGTATTTCGTTTTGTAAAGACGACATTGCACAGGACAATCACTATGAATCCTGGTGACTATGAAGGAGTCACAGGCAGGCTATCAAATATTGTGCATAACCATCTTACTTACAGTCAGGTATTTCGCAATGGACTTGAAAAACGTTTTCTTCATCACCATCATTATAGAAAACTCGTGATACAGGTATAAAAAATATGTCATAACGAAAAGGACCTGCAAGAGGATAAAGTTACGAATGTAAGGTCTTTTTTTCGAACAAGAGGTTTAATATCAATTTACTATTGTGACGAGGGTTCATTATTAGGTATCCAGACTTCGACCAATTTACTACACCACACTGTTTGAGTTACCTTGCAGACTTTCAAGACCACATCATGAGTAGTGTCTTTTATTGTGCCTCTAAATGTATGGACTTGGATGTTGATCTTGGGGACACCAGAGAGCTGGCCAATTATCTCCCATGTAACGGTACTGAGGATGGAATAAATAGTTGTCACACAACTAATTACATTTACAAAGAAAAAATACAAAACGAGACACACATGTCTTGTATTGAAAGTATACCTGAATACGTCCTGTGAAGGCGAAAAAATGACAAATTCAATGGATATGTGTTGTGTATGGCTAGACACCCAGCCATTACTTGTTAGCTGTCGTACTGTTTCCATTGCCTCTGACCTACAGATGTTTTAAACACAAGTTATCATAATTATTTCCATAGCATTAAATATTGTTTTGATATTGATCATTTAAGATTAAAAGCTAGAACGAACGAACGAACAAACAAACAAGCAAACAAGCAAACAAGCAAACAAGCAAACAGACGGACGGACGGACGGACGAACGAACGAACGAACGAACGGACGAACGAACGAACGAACGAACGAACAAACACAATTACGTAATCGTACATACATCTATTAAGTAATGAAGAAAGCCCTTCTTAGGACATGTTATCTAAAAACACGTAAAACAGTTTATCTCATTCCTACTTTGTTCTGCTCAACTCGATACTGCTCCATCTGCCTTGATCAAACGCACTTGTCCACCAACACATTATAGAGGAATTTCCCTCAGGCAACTGGCTAGTTGAGGTATTTGTCAAACAAACCTAGCAAATGATAACTAATAATAAGAATAACGCATACCTATAAATATCAAAAAGGTTCTGCAATTTAGTTAAGGGTATAAGAGAAGCGAGGTATTCCCTTGAAGATGTTCTAGAAATTTCGGAAGTTCATAAGGAGTTTGTGAAGGGGCTGAAGTTATCAATAGAGCGTTTCCACTCGACGTCACGCCGGCCACCTTGGGGTACCAAAACAAACTGGTACACCAATATGGATGCCTAGTCACGTGAGTGAAAACGCTCAATAGATCCATTCTGCAGGTATTACTTATGGATGATGTATTACACTATCTTGTCTGTGGCAACATACCTGACGCTCTATTACTTTGAACTGACGAATACGAATTCTTCCAATCAGCACACTCTGGCTGTTTTGAAAATAGACCTATGAAATGTTAAAGGCGATTCTGTTAGGCACATGCCATTTTGCATTTGGGAAGCTAAAATTGGCAGTCGGAAATTTGATAGCACTTGGAAAAGATAAAAAAGAAAAGGAAACAAAAGGGGTAGGAAGAGAACGTGGTGAGAAATGAGACAAAAGAGAAGAAGACGACAGAGAAAGCACAAGAAAAGCCAGCTGGACAGGTATGAAGTACAAAGATGACCATGAGATACAAGATCCAAATTTCTTTGTTAGGAATGGTGTTTTAATTTACTACGCGTGTTGTCAAGGTCGACATCTAGTTACAGATAACACTTACTTCAGGTGCTGTAGTGTTTAGTGAGTTCCACGCCATGGGTGTACAATACAACACTTCCACAATCCTGTCATGATTATCTTTCCACCACTGATCCACTGTACGGTGAGAAAGGTTGTTTCCTTCGTTCCCTCGCCTGAAAAAAAAAAAGAATCTTTTTTGAGGCCGGGCCCGTGTGGCCAAGATCTTTGGCCACAAGGTCAGGGAAAAGGAGAGGGGAGGGCTGAGACAAGAGGAAGGAGTGAGGAGGAAAAGCTCCTCTTATTTTCCTCTTTCCTTTCCCTTCCCCTTGAGGCCAGTTTTGCAGAGCCCTTGGTTAAGGTAACTATTACTGAATGGCATTGCAATAACCAACTATTTACCCCAATATGGTTTTCTGCACGGTATTTTGGATGTCAAAAGCACAGCCACAGTAGAGGCCACCCACAAGCAGACCAACCAAAAGTAATAGTGCTATTGATAAGAAGAGTTCTCTGCAAGGAAGGAGAGAATAACATGTCACTTACATTTTGGTACTAGAGTTAAGTTGAGAATGAACTTGTAAATTGCCCAGACGAAACCATATCATTAGACTCCATATAATGTTTTCGATACTAATGTCATTCATGGGATGATTCAAGGGGTTCAAACTCCTGTCCCAGTTCGAATTTCATCTCCCAATATTTAGATGTCTGAAAAATGAAGCATGCGGGATTTGTTGAGATACACAAAAAAGTTACAAGTAATATTCCTTTTCATTGTGATCTCCCTAAATGAGCCGTTATGGCTCTTGGAGCAAACAATGAGAACATACATGGTTAAATTAATAAAAAGTAATAAGCTATGTTCCAAATCGAACTTTAAGTTGCCTGTACCTTGACACTGATAAGCTCGGATGTTGTTTCAGGGCCTCTCGGGATTTTTGAAATTTTGAGAGCTTTTATTTATTTCACTTTTAGTTTAAATTTCAATCTTTCAGTTTTTTACCTGAAGTAACTGTTTATGGCTCGTTCACGGTCCTTTTTCTCATAAGTGTCTGATAAAGCACTTTTCTCTAGTGGCTTCAGGAATTTGAGGTATCGTTGGTGGCGTTTCATCATGAGTGCCTGCGAAAGAAACATTGTTCAATGACTAGCCTCCTATTGATTGGTATTTGTTATTTCTAAAGAAGACGAGGAAAGCAGAGGGCGCATTTGTTTTTTTTTCTTGTATTGACAATTGACATAACAGTCTGGATGGACATGATTTGTGAATGACAGGACCAGAGGAGAGGATAGGAGAGGAGAGGAGAGCAAAGCAGAGGACTATATATACTCACTTCTTTTAAATTATCGTGCGTTCGATCAAAGGGAAGATTATTGTAGAAAGAAGGGAACTCCTGGAAGCCTTCATCTTGATCTTCATCATTGACAACATCCTTTTTAATTTCAGTCCGATATATTGACAAGAGTGTGAACACGAGAAACGCCAACACCTAGAATAGAAGGTAATAAACCATATATTTTGATAAATAGTCCAAACAAAACAATACGGAACAAAATGTTTTTGGCAAAGTTGGAAAAGCGTACAAGTTTGGTGTGTGCACCGTGCTCCGTTCACTAATAAAGCACGATTTTCGTCCGATCATAGTATATGTACTATCTAAACTATATAAAAATGTTAACAAAGAGAATGAGATATTCTTTAGTACCATGATTGGTTGAGATATGAAGAGCGATTCCACTAAAGATATGCATAAGGACTGAAGCCAACGATAGGACTTATCTCTGCCAAAACTGAAAAGAAAGAACCAATAGAGTTTAAGACATTTAACTTTTGCTAAAGACAAAAGAACGACGTTATCAAACTGTTACCAAACAATTGCTGCTGGTGAACAAAGAAATAAGACACAAGGAAATGGTAATTGACTGACCTGAGATGCAAAGCCAGTGGTTTTTGACGTAAACTCAGAAAAGAGCAGATAATACAGAGAAAATACTTGAAAACTTAAAATAACTTTAACCTATTCAAATTTGACCAGCAATAGAAACGAAAAATAAAGGCGAGGCTGAACTCAGCCATTGTTTCTTTATCTTCTTCGTCCAAACGCCCATCCTCTGAATTGTCTCGCTAATCTTACGCTTTGTTTATGTAGTTGTCAACATACCTCACTCCATACCACATGGCGAAGAATGCTCCAGACAAAATAGTTACAAAACAACCAAACCATCCAAGGTAGACAAAGTAGAACGACAAATGGAAGCTTTTCCTCGCACCATATTTTTCCTCCGATTGGGGAAACGATCCCGAGCTGTACGTAGAACATGACTGGTCTTTGTAGTTACACTCAAGATCAGCAATCTTGGGTTTGGTGGGCCAGGGTGCTTCTTTTGAAGCCCCCAGTTCTTCATTTGGTGGATCTGTAGTTGGTACAATGGTTGATTTAGGGGATGGATAAAAATCTCAAGATAACTCAAAAATGTTCTGTCTTGCAAATCATACATCCCAAACATAAAAACATCCTGACCAGCTCTCAGTTATATGCCTTTTTACTTCTGGCGTGATGTTTTCTCATTTTAGAGATGATTTGTTTGAGTTGTATCTATATTTAAGTGTCTATGTGTCTTCTTGTGCGCAGTCGTAAAACAAGATTGAAAGAAATGACACGTGGTCTGAATTTGGAAAACATTAAGCCCGAGGTAAAGACGTTTTTTATACCTGTGCAAAAACGTCAATACGGAGCCACTTTTCCACCCAAGAAGCAAAGACTCCGACCACCCTCCCCCCCTCTCACCTCATAAAATTGCGGCGAGATTTTAACACCGTTATGAATAAAAGCATTACCTGAAATGGAATACATTTCGTCATCTAGTGAGTTTGTGGCAAAGAAAGAATCCAAAGAGCTCCGCTCACTCTGAAAATAAAGAAACAGAATCAGCACCCATAATCAGTGTTTCTTCATATAGTTAGTTATGTGTTTTGTATTTAACTGAGTTCTACTATTCTAACAGTTGTCATTATTGAGGCAAATATCAAGGAAAACATTTGAGTCCCGAGAATACAAAATGGTACCCTGCGAGCAGAGTCTCCTTTTAACTCCTCTACGGGCGAGAGAAGGAGAGGAGTTAAAAGGAGACTCTGCTCGCAGGGTAACAAAATGGCGGAAGAAGTACAGTACGAGGTATGAAATCGATGATTATGTGAGGCATGATGTATAATAGACACTTAAGGTGGTCATCACCGCCACTGGCAGTAACTGAACCCGGTGATTCTTTTACTTTTTTTCGATAGTCCTTTGTTATCATGATAAAATATGGACCGGAGACCATCATTACAAGTGGTCACCCGAGAAACACATACCATGTAAGATGGTTGGCATCTCATCTTGTTTCCCAAACTTTTTAAGTATAAAAGTGTTTCAATGGTTTGGTCGAGGAGCGATAGGTTATCTTCATCAGGAGTAACTGTAAGCAATCAAGAGCATTAAACAACCTTATGACAGATACACTTAATACTTACTATAAGCTACAGGTTAGCTAAAGTTAAAACAACGAAGACTTGGCAGCTAAGAGTCGAAGCAAAAGTCGACAAATCATGAAAGTTTTGCGAAACTAAACTTTCAGGGACTAGATTCTAAGAGCTCACTTGCATCATAGCATCGAGATTTACTACCAATAACAGAAACCCTTAGTAATCGCCACTTGTCTTCTTGTTCTCACGAGGAAATTCAAATTTGAATAAGAAAGAGAAAAAGTGAAAAAGTAATAATAACATGATAATAATATCTATCATTAATTCTGATTTACCCTTTTCCCTTAAAACATTATCAAATTATTAAAACAACACAAAACAAAACAAAACAAACAAACAACAACAACAACAAAAAACGAAAAAAACAAAACAAAACAAAAACATAACAAACAAACAAAAAAACAAAAAAACACACACACACAAAAGAGAGAGAATGGGAAACGTAAATGTATTAATAGAGAAATGTAAGTGTCTTACCAGAGTTCATCGGCAGGCCAGTAGTGTCTGTTATGGGGTCATCTGTTGGTGATGGGTGCACTCTGCGTTTCTGGCCTGAGGGCTGCGGATAAAAATATATATAATACAACATTAGGTAAAAGAGGAGAGGAGGGAACAAGGGAATAAATAAAACGAAAAATCTATTATTACCTTAGCGTATCTGAACATAAAGATCCATAAGAGGTTAACTGGCAAGACAACGAGACTGCAAACTATTCCTAACACCACAGTGTTCCAGGTAATGTCCAGGAAACCAAGTAACTGAAGAGGCTGATGAAGAATGCAAAGTGTTTTGACAAGACCATGGTTAAAAGATGAGCTACTATTTTACTTTGTTAAATTCGTTAAGTTTTTCTAATGTCTATGAAAAATATTGAATATTTTGTATTCTTAACAATAATTCCTGGCATTGAAAAGTAATGAAGTATCTGACAACGACAAAGACGCGTTTGGTTTGGATGTTGAGCCAAGTTGATATAAACGAAATCAGTATCTTAAGTCACAAGTATAAGTATGAATAGAAAGAACAAATATGATAAGCCTGGTTTTCACTAGCGACGGAAGCAGAAGCGGAAGCAGAAGCAGCAGCGTAAAACGTCTTATGTTCCTGTGAAAATCAAAAAACGGAGACGTAACATCGAAGGAAGCATAAGCAGAAGGAACGGAAGGTTTCCTTTTTCTTATGCTTATGCTTTTGCTTCCGCCCTTATGTCGCTAGTGAAAACCAGATTCTTATGCTTCCGTCGCTAACATAGGGTGGTAACCCAATCAAATTCTCGTACTCAGTGGCCTGCACGGGAAACTTCCTATTATTTCTCTTAACCTTCGTCACATTCATTTACTCTAGAACATAACGATCTTATGCTTCTACTCATGCTTATTCTTCTGCTTCCGTCGCCTATGTCGCTAGTGAAAACCAGCCTTTATGCTTCTGCTTCTGCTTACGTCCTTAAGTCACTAGTGAAAACCAGCCTATATTGATCGGAATGACTTGACACCTTCATGGAAATATTGTCCGTATTTTAAATTAGTGTCCCCCCATCCCTTTACTTCCGAATCAATCGTCTAGAGCCTCCAGGACCTGGGCATAAACACATTTCGTACATTAGCAATGTCCTACCTTAGTAACACTATTATCTATCTTGTACCAGGCAGCACTCATACACAATGTACTCATTATCAGTGACAGGCAGCACGTCAACCGCTGCAATGCAACAATATGTTTTTATATAGAATTTGTTATTCATCGCAAAGCAAATATAGACTTGAGCATTGTTTTACTCATTCAGACCACATGTCATTTGCTTTAGTATTACAGTGTGAACGTATTTGTTTTTTTCAGGTCCACTTGTTTTTTTCCTTGAGAATTATGCTATTTGTCTACTTTGTGAACAAAACACACTTTTCTTTTTCAGTCCACGTGTCATTTCCTCGAGTATTCTGCTATTTGTTCACAGTATAGAAACTAACTGGAACCATTTCACAATGTTTCATTCCCACACATGTTGACAACATCTACATTCTTATCAGAAACATAATCAGATCTTGGCTCCCCTGCTCCTGATTGGCTTAGGCTGGACCGCTTTGATTTTACCGTACATCGTGATTAGTTGTCTCTGTAAAAGTGGTCCCAGTTCGTATCTCTGTGCACTAACGGTAACCCGTGAGAAAATGCTCCTGAGAGTTCAAACAATTTTCATTTACCAAACCCGGTTCTAATGACTTGCCTGTGCCCGGGAGAAGCGACTTCGTGGAGGCTTGCCTGCGACTGATAACCATAGATGATAATCCACGAGGTACTGAATACAACTGTGATAAAAATACTGAAACAGGAGAACCGAGAATGAGTCAAATGGTCTAGTTATGGTATAGAACTTTTTGGATGGTCTGAGCGGGTAGAGTGTGGATGGTACCCACCTGTAGGCTGTTTTCCTTCAAACCAGAGTTAGCCATGAGTTCAACATCAATCTAAGTAAACAAATACATTGATTCAGTATTAAGTTGAAAATAGCCGAGACTAAATATAATTCCACGACAAACATCGACGCTCGCAGTCAAACTGGTCAAACGATAGTTAGAGGAAATACGTATTTGTCTCGCTAACATAAAACTAGGAAATCATACCCTGCCATCTTCTTGATCAACAGCAAGCCATCGATAGCAATCGAAATACCTGGATACATGATAAAAGAAGGCGATATTGCTCAAATTCCATCTCGCATCTGTTTGTTTCTAAAGAAAGCACCACAATTCTCTGGTGCTAAGGCTACGATAACGATTACCGTGCTTCCCAGCCATACACGCGAAATCGTATAATAAGTAGGTTTTGGCGGATGTCAATCAAGACGTTTCCATGACATTCTATAGGCCTCGAAAACTTTGTGTTTCCTACACTGTCATCTTCAAACATCTTATTGAACGGAGGAATGTGGTTAACATTTCGAAACATCGGATTCAAGAAATAAAATCTGGCATCCGTTTTTAGAAATTCAATTTGAATGTGTACGAGAATGGCTTTTACTATGAAGTCATGGAAACACTTTGATTGACGTCCACTAAACCTTATTTTCTAGCGACGGCTTATTGTATGATTTTGCGCGTGTGATTAGCAAGCACTGTAATATTGAGAGAAACTAAAACCTAAAGATGATATTAACAATTATGGTGGTCATTTCCTAACCATTTTTCCTTTGTCGTCATATCCTTCACAATCACCCTGTTCAGATACCAACTTGGGCTGTCCCCTTGATTATAATGCCATACATGGACTTTCCACAGTGGACTGAGATCGCAGGAAGACCTGCAGAAAGACAACGACAACGATTTGAAAATGTTTTGTAAGAGAAAGCACGACAACGATCTAAATCTAACGGGAATAAATTGGCCGTGTGTTCGAAAAGCTGATGGGAATGTAAGACGAAACTGCAGCACTATATGTTATATTACAGCAGTTTTCGTATGACTAAGGTGAAAACTCGGTGCCGTAAAGACATGGGCACACAGTGCAACATTGAGCGTAACATTGCAGCCAATGTTGCTTGAAGTATGATATTTTTCTACTTCAGCAATGTTGCGTGCAGCAAATTGCGTCGTGTGTCATGGCTTGCAACATCAATTGCATGCAAGATTGCCGTGTGTCCGTTAGCAATTACAAGACAGCATATCATCTTAATTTTAAAAAATTGGTTCGCGGGCTAGATTATTTGAAACCTTACTTTATGAGAAAGACATCCGTTGATCCCCGTTGGAATACAGGTTTCCCATTCCCAACCAGTTCTATGGCATCAGAAGTAGCGTTTTCACCATGCATACGAATCATTATATCAGCAGTGGTACCGCACCCGAACCAATGTCCTGTTTCCACAATGATTTTGTACCTGTAAAGTTAGACCAGATTATGATTACTCAATGTATCGTACCAAGAAAAATGTACTAGAAGAAGTAAGCCCAGCGCCCCATTATGACCACTATCCTTCAGATGCTATTTTTAGAAACTTTCAGATGCTATTTTTAGAGTATTTCTCATTATCGCAGCACGCAAGCTTTACTTTAGATTTTGGTCTACCGTCCATTGCACCCATTACAGGTTAACGCATGTGTAATAAAATAATAATAATAATAAAAAAACATGTTTAGACGCGACGTTAAAAGTCAAAGGAAGAATATTGGGTGTAAAGTGTTTTTAGTGAATGAGTATGAAAGAAATTATTTACACGAACTTCTTCATTCGCGATAATGGAAGAAACTCCTCGCGTGAGGTTGAAAAACGTTTAATGACTTTAACATGTGAAACTTTGCGTTTGACGTCACGTCAAAACATGTTTTTTCCTCCACATGCACGGGCAGAGCAATCGACGGCATGCATTATTCCTTGTTTCGTGTTCCTTCTTTTCTTCTCTTTCCCTTTTCATTTCAAACATGTCTATATCAAATTATGTATTTTCTTTAGTTTCCGCGATGACAATAGAGACGAAGATTTATATTCCCGTTTTTCCATCCCGCAAAAGGCAAACGTGACCACGTTTTCATCGTTTCCCTATATTTTACTTTACCTTTTGCAAACCTTTTCGACAAAGATAAATATTCTTTTGTTTATCTAATACTTGGAGATTTTAGCGATTTCTTTTCACAAATTTTAAAGAAGTTTTTAATGGTCAACTGACTTTTCAAGTTTGCCGTAAACGAGAATCTTAAACTCTTTAATATTCAACATGCAACTGCAATGAGAATTCTTTTCGCTAAAATAAAAAATAGGCTAGTTTTTATTAATTAGAAAGAAATGACTTACTTATGTGGATTCCTGCATGGTGCATACGTCAAGTCCACTACTCCCTCTTTACGTCTGTCTTGTCTGTCAGCTCTCACACAAAATATCATTAAGAACATGTATAACAATGCGATGGAGACAACCAATGAAGTTGCAACTATATTACCTTCACTAAGAAAAGGAAATAAAGACCATTTGTTATCAAGTAGAAGAATAAGTAAAAAAGGTGTAGAAAGTTAAGACTGGTTTTCACTAGCGACGGAAGCAGAAGCGGAAGCAGCAGCGTAAAAAGTCTTATGTTCCTGTGAAAATCAAAAAACGGAGACGTAACATCGAGGGAAGCATAAGAAAAAGGAATCCTTCCGTTCCTTTTGCTTATGCTTATGCTTCTGCTTCCGTCCTTATGTCGCTAGTGAAAACCAGTTCTTATGCTTCCGTCGCTAACATACAGAAGCAAAAGGTGGTTAGCCAATCAAATTCTGGTACTCAGTCCCCTGCACGGGAAACTTCCTATTGCTTCTCTTATGCTTCCGTCACATTCATTTACACTAGAACATAACGATCTTATGCTTCTGCTCATGCTTATTCTTCTGCTTCCGTCGCTTATGTCGCTAGTGAAAACCAGCCATAAAGAGTGGATATGTTTACGTAATATATAATAGATAGGCTGCGCCAAGGTCCTTGCAGCACGTTCGAAATGCAGTTCAATTTGGAGGACATAACGATAGGTTTCCAATTCTCAGAAGATTAATTTTTTTTTGTTTCGTCCTCCAAATTGAGCTGCTTTGACGTCACGTGTAAGAAGTCTATTAGGGATTCAATAAAACGTTGTAAAATTCGTTTTCTCAAAATAAATTCATAGGAGAAATCAGAGAATGCATCATTGTATCTTCAACACGTTTTTTTTCCAACTTTTTTTGCGTTAATTACATTGACGTCCACTGAATATAACTGAGTTGATGGAAAAGTACATAGTATGAATATAAATACACTGGATTTATTTAAGTAATGATCTAGGAATGGCAAGATGATGTATGTAAAGACAAATGGAAGACAATTTGAGAGAAGTAAGGAACTGTCAAATATTCGATTCAATTGATAAATACATTGTAACATAAGAGCTAATGTGCTTAGAGACAGGTTATCTTATTACCTTATAAACTTTCTTAAGTCTATTTGTTTGAGCTGATTTGGAGCCAAGAAAGCTGCTGCACCAAATGATGTTAAATGATTACATCTGCAGAAAAAAAAAAGTTTTATATTGATTTTTTTTCTTCCCGCAAACAGCATACGTGACAACGTTTTCCTTTTTTTCCTTTAGCTATCGCAGACTTTCTCAAAACACGTAAATATTCTTTTGTTTTTCTTGGATTGGATTTGCATCCCCCCCCCCCCTCCCCCAAGTAATTTAAAATAATGTTTCACTGGTCGACGTTCCACGTAAATCTATAACTATGTAATACAGGAAATACGTTAAAGCAAGAACTATCCTCGATCTTTCAATTTGTTTGTGGGGGGAGGGGAGGGGTAAATTTAAACAATCAAACAAAAAAGGGGTGGGCATAAGGCAGAACAGAATACGAATAAAAATGAGCAGCTGTCGTGAATCCATTCAGAAGTCATTCTACCTACCTGCAGTTAACGGTGAACTGCGAAGTCTTTTCTGTTGCACTGCAGCCTTGAGTCGACCAGTTGCCATTCGGTTTGTCCCAGTAAAAACAACCGATCCATTTGCTGCTAAAGGAATAGTTGACAGGCGAAACCTTCATGATCTAAAATCAACGAATAAGCACCAAGTTACCATCTTAAAAAGCCGCCTGAAAAAAGAGGAGTGACAGTGGAAAGATGAAAGAAAAAAGAAAAGTTCAGAACGTCGCGCATTCCCGGTAGTAAATTTCGTTCATATTTTAGCGGGGAAAAAGATTGGGAGAAATACGCAGCTTAAAAAAGAAGTCTGGGATATAAGGTAATCCTAACTTCTGTTACTGGTTTTCAATCATTTCCAAGGGAGTGAAATAACAAAAGACACGGCGGCAATGTTGGAAGATATAACAAAATTATTCATTGACAATTCTTTTGTTAAATTCATCCAACATGGCGACCATGACGTCGTGTGCAAACGAAGAATAACAAACCTTTTTTATCCTATTCTGAGCACCGTCTTCAACAATGATTCCAACACGCAATGTTCCTGAAGCTAAAATCGACAAAACGCTGTTTAATATAAATAAATCATAAAATAAACCGTAAGGGGTTTTAATGACCTTAGAATCCAGATCACCATGTTTTAAAGCAAAGATATAGAAGTAGTAAGTTGTAGTGCTTGGGAACGAGGTTATTCCGGCGAAAGCCCTTGGAATTAAATTCGGAAAAATTAATTTCCGACCTCGCTGGGATTCGAACCCACGACCTTCGGAATTGTATGTTTTAAAGCAGTTTTCGATGTTCAGAGAATTGGAAACTGTTCCTTGAGGCACCTCGAATCTGAACAAAAATTTGTATCCCAAAAAATGCCGTTCCCCCAAAAATTAAAACCTTTTCATATGACCATACCAAGTTAGCCACATGAAACACGGATTTCTTAGCTACTCACAATTAATCAGCTGTTTTGATGTGAAAAAGAACTCTACAGATCCTCCTGCGGTACTCTTAAAAATCTGTGAATTCTGTAGACTTTCTTTCCCTTCGCTGGTGCTAAAAATACAATAAACACACACGCTTTATTTGGCTTGCACCAAAACTTTTAATTCTCAGGGAAAAAAGATGTTTGAATTTTTTTATTTTATCAATTAATTTATCACCATTTGTCCGTCTATTATTTTAACATCTTCAATTAAACAAGCCATCTTACTTATACTATATATAAGCAATTCTAGGCTCGACTTAAGGACATCAGTGAGATACTATTGAGCTTTGCATATACTATATAATACCACATAATATCAAATTCATTACACCCGTTTTCCACCTACACAGCCCAGGACGTATGGGATTTTGGCCTGCCAATGCTTAAAAAAAAACTAACTCCGATCACATATCAACGACACGGGATACCATAAGGGAATTATATAGAAAAACGAATGCGCGCGCGAAAAAAAAGTTTCTAGTGCACTTTTATTGCCTTTTTACCCTTTCGTATTATGGAGGACATTATATTGACCTCAAATTAAACAAAAAGATTAATTGTTAATTTTTTCCGATTTTGTGGACGTCTTTTCTTTTTTTTAATTAGCACTTACCTGACAAATACTTTTAGTCTTAGGCTGTTGGTAAGCTCCGAAAGCGTTTTTATTTTCAGCTGCAGTGAATGGTTTCTCATTTCGTTCACAATGGTATGAGTGTTTAGATGTTTCCATTTTACTGAGAAATTATTTTCTTGTTCGTTGTCCTGAAAACCCCACAAATTTATAAGTATTTAGTGTAGGGGCTATTCAGTAAAGATGCTCTCAAACGACTTTGATAATTGTAGCTTCTGGGAGGGAGGGAGCGAACGAGCGAGGGAAGGAAGGAAGAAGAGAGGCAGTAGAGGCAGAGGAAAAGAAAATGGTAAAGGAAGTTATCTTTTAGAAGCACTAAAAAAGAAAATTGCGTACTTTCAGAAGCGGTTATAAGACTTTGGTTAGGATCTCACCTTATATTCTACCCACGGAAGATCGATTTCTATTTCTTGACTTAAATTCTTCACAGCTTTGACATCACCATGACACGAGGTTAGATCGAGACTTGAAACTTTGCTTTTATGCTGTGTGAGGAAAAAAAATAAAAGAATTGGTGACCTTGACGACTTTGTTCTCTTTTTCGGAAAGGGCACTTTGAAGGTTGACTGTACATTTATCCGCACATCAAATGGTATACAAGCCGTTGGCTTGAATTATAAAGAGTTGTCCAGGGGGAACTACCCACCTTTGTCCCCGCCTTGCTTTTGTGTTTTATGAGCCATGACTTTTCGTCCCTCCCTTCCCAGCCCCAGCCCCCTCCCCAGCCCCCTACTCCCAGGAACTTTTCACTCGTAACCAATCATCCTCGGCCAATCGACTTTTCGAGGGACTTTTCGCAGTCTATCAAATATGTCACAATTTGTTACGGCAAGTCTGTACTGTAATGTTTTCAGTCGCACGACTGGACTTACTTCATGCATACTTACCAATGATTGGTTATCACTCCAAATGTATGGGCTTTTCTCGTAGACCACCATGATTGTCCCCAGACAAGCAGACGAATAGGAATTGCTCTTCATTCCTAGATGTCGTACCATGTTAGATGGTAAAAGAAAGCTGACATTCTGTAGTTCTACTTTAGACTGTGGTACTGAGAGTGACTTTGATATGAGCACACCAAGGGACGGATGGATAAGTCTTATAGGCTTTTCTCCCAACATTAGATGATTGAATTTGGTCTGTGAAAGTAAGTTATCGACAAAAATCAGAAAAAATGCAGCACAACTTGGCACATGCAAGTTCACGAGACAAAGCATTGCATTTGCCAACTGCAAATGAGGCTGCGTTAAGCGATAAGATTACATTAAATTAAATTCATATCAATACAAGTGGCATAGGTTAAACAAAGCTATAACTCGAACACCTTACCTTAATCACGAGCTGCAGAGCTTGGAAGATCACATTTTGAGCCAATTTCTGCACTTGCGTCGATTTCGAGTCACTAGAAGTCGAACCAATAAAAAGGACGTGAAATGTTGCGCATCAGAATAAACGCATTGTACTTTCGTTTAAATGTCATACGTGTAACCCATACGTAAACTCATGCGCAAATTTACGTAAACGGGTAGATCCTGTACACTCAAATCCCATTTCACTTTAGGAGCTCAAAGGTTGTTTCAAAATTGGATAAAATAGATTTTTGCTGCATTGAAAGAACTAACGGTGTGAGTAAAGCTGCATTAATCCACGGTGCAACTCATTTAAACATAGCTTACTTGGCAAACATGTAGGACGAAGCAGATAATAAATTGGAAGACAGCTTTGTTACAAGGTACACTAGTCTTTCGTAGTAATCCACTCTATTTATAGACCTGGCGGTTTTAAGGTGTCGAGCTACTTTGGAGAGGATTTCTGATGCAATTTTAAGTCCCTCTACATCAACCTGGAGAAAAAAAGAAAAAAAAAGATAGACGATGAAATAGCTATTTCTCCCCAAAAGATCCTATGTCGAACATAAGGAGACTATGCTGGCCTAGAGTTTGTACTGATAAAATGGTAATCAAATATTGGATTGATAAGCAAACATCAGTACCAACCATAAATTTGAGAAATCTGCACCGATCTCGATAAAAGAAACCATTGGTCATCATAACCTTCCCAGTCATTCGACCGTTGTATGGAACACTCGATCCAGCCATTCAATTCTCTCAGGTCTTATGGGATTTAATCCATTAATGATCATGATTCTGTTGCTTAATATTACAAAATTATCAAGAATATTTAACTTTGTTTACATCCAAATGGTATAATATATATAGAAGCAATAACTATACAATAGGCGGCCCATACCTCATTTTGAATACTAGTAATGGCATCAATAGTCTCACCAGTCTGAATAGCTGATGCCTGAAATAATGACGTATGAGTATTTAATACAAAGGCTTCGCAGTCTAATGTACTACTTTTAAACGATTTTGCAAACAACATCTACACAATGTTTAGGCGCAATGAGCAAATAAAATGAAGACAAAAACAGAAGACGAAGACAGAAGCAACAACAACACCACAAAAAATAGGGAATAAAATAAAATTAAACGAAGATAACACACAATGACACAGAAAGACGGAATAATTAACACAAGAGAAGAAATAAACAATAAAACTACAAATAAAGAAAACACTCACTGCAAAAGAGAAACGGACTAAGTAACACAAGAAAGAGTTCTTCACCTTATCTCTGACTCTAAATTGCTTCATAATCCCGAGCATCTCAGTCCTAATTGGCTGATGTTTGCTGCTGGAATTTAACCTAGAAGAATTAGAAATAAAATAAAATTATTTTGCAGTTATTTCATGAAAAAGAGAGAAAAAGCAAGAAAGGAAAGTTCAAAGAAGAAAAAAAAAAGGAAAGAAGGAAGGAAGGACGAAAGAAAGAAGGCAAGGAAGAATAGGAAAAAAAATAGTTCGAAGTGCGAAAATGAAGGAAGGGGGAAAAGGAACTCGGCGCGAAAGGTGAAAAAAAAAATACGGAATAGAATATAATCAAACATATGCATTAGTATACCTGTTGAATGTCTTGGTCAATATGTAAACCAGCTGTTTTACTTTCTGTTCATCTCCAACTTTAATGTAGTCTTGTATCCTTTCCTTAGTCTTGTTTAAACTGCACAAACAAGTAGTAAGTTTTTAGTAAGCTTTAGTTTTAGTTTTTTTTGTAAGGTCTAGTAAGTTTTTTCATCTTTTCACGGTGTGTAATTTAACTTTATATTACTTAAACATGTAGTGTTAAGATGTTGGTGAACGAATGCAAATAAAGGGTCCGCGTTAAGACTTCAAAAACTATGAGCAGCGGATTAAGTTAATTAGAGGATTGTTTGATGACTGCTGAGTCTATTAATCCCTTCAAACTTAGTTTTCAAGTGCTCCATTCCATAACATAGTTTTCATTTTTATGCATAATTTATTTTTCGTTTTTGAGTGCTCTGAATACAATTCTCACTGCACATAGAGGATATTAAATGGGCGCGCGGAGATACGAATTTTATCGTGCGAGTGTTCAATGTTGATATCTCACGAGTGAGCGCAGCGAAAGCTGGTGGAAGATATCAAGTTTTCGACACTAGAGAAAACCTGGTATTTCATCGATATTTATATAATAATCCTTTTTTTTAATTATTATTCTTAAATGCTTCATACCGTCGTCATATTGATATTTTGATGCGTATATATTTTTCGTATTTATCAATGTATACTACTCACAGGAGATCTTTTGAAGGACTGTATTTGGACGGCCTTACAATGACATCAACAGGACAGACTTTCACTTTGGTTCGCTTGCAATTAAACACTGAGATAAGGACAGAAACTACAAAGAAAAGAAATAACGATAGCGAATTTTAAGATTGGTTATAATGAGGAAAAAATGATAAACAATATACAATTTGAAAACAAAAGCTAAACAAATATGATCTTCAAATGGTGAAAATTCAAAGGCATTGAAAGCGGAAATTCCACTTTGCTATACCCTGAGATTTATGCAGAGCTGAGCCGTGAAATTCAAACCTTACGGTCATAAGTCCAATCCTTATTGGATGTATGGATAACTACACTAGCTTACGTCTAAGATGTATTTAAAGCTAGTTACTGGCATCTTAGTGTTTGAAAACGTTGTTGAGTCATTAGCAAGTTTTAGGGCAAGTTATAGGGAAACGTTCTGAAAACGTAACACTCGAATTTACCATTCAACCATTCACTTGAATTCCTACTCAAAGTACTGAACGAGGGGTTATGTACACAATGTACACATAACTATAGTTTTAATATATATGAATGAATCCTCGACGCATACCTTTGTACCCGTGTTCTCTTTTTCCAGCCGGTAACCTAAAGGTGGGGTGTTCGTTAGATCCTGTGTATAGCAGCATGCTTTCATCTTCTAGATCACCCTGAATCTTGCAAGTAACCTGATAACTTAATTTAGCCTATGATATAATTAAAAGTGAATTAGATAACAGTTGTCACAGGTATAACAGAGCAGAGTAGACCAGGAAGGGTGAGGCACGAAACTTCACATACCTGAACGATTCCACGTTTACAATTAATCCCAAAGATGGTTGCCATTTCATACCCAGACGTTGGTCCAATACTACAATTTCCTATGATTGGGTTCTTATCAACCTTAAAGAACACATTAGCCATTCCTCTCCTGTGCTCTTGCTTTGTCTTGAAATTATCTTGGACTCTCAACGCTAGCAAGTAGGTGTACCCTGCTTTAAGTTTTCCTGGTGATAGCACAAAATCTCGATCCATACGCCCAGTTTTTGACCAGGAATCAGGAAATAAAATCTCCAATCGGAGTTTCGAGAGTATGTTAATGTTATGTTGTGCAGTGGGAACAATGAAGTCAGGGTTGTAGAGACTATCAGACATTCCAATGGAGGAAGTACCAGAGGGCGCTGTTGGTGTTATTGGACTGGTAATACCTGGCTTTGATGTTGGGTATCCTTTCATGGTAGGAACTGGGGAACGTGGATGCTCCGTCGCAGATCCTGCAGGATGGGTAAAGGCAACTGTACCTGATCCGAAGCCACGGGAGTGTGTTTTAAAGCGATCTGATAACAAACGTTTGACATGAAATCATTTTGGCTGAAACTGAAATATGTCATCTAGTAATGTGTTTTCTCATCGTCTTCAGTCTTAATCATCCGCTATCACCTTTTAACCAATTACCAATAAAACTACACTGTAACTAATTCCCTTAGTTTGTTATCTTAAACTTCTGCACCAGCTATTTCGTATTTCATGTTAAATGCTCCCTCGTTAGCTATTCTCGATGAACTTCCCCCATACACGTCCTACATCTGAACTTACCGAATGGTTCTGTGGCTGTCGAGCAAATCCAGATCCCAGGTGATGTGGTTGGGTGATGTCTGAACCCAATGCCATAAGACGGATTCCTAGAAACAAACTTGCATCTTGTTGTTGGTGTCACTTTAGGGTCGATGGTAATTGGACCACTACAAATTTCACCGTTATCTACTTTGAAGCCCTGGTTTTTGGCCAACTCTTCATCTGGGCGACTAGTTTTGTAATTATTACCGGTGGGTTTTCTTCCAGTAAAAGGAAGAGTTGTAAATGCAGTGAAGTGTCTAGAAGGATACCACCCTGTTGTTGGTGGCTTCACCGTGTGTCCTTTAGTGACAGCAGTTGTCATACGCTGATTGTTGACAAATTCTGTTACTGTAGACACGCATTTTGGATCTGGAAGTGGGACACCGTCATTGCTTATCAAATACAGATTCCATTGGAAAGTGAGATTTCTATTATTCCAAGGGCATGTTAGGCAGGAGCCTTGCAGTACTAGTGGATCACTCGGATTCACCCATCCTTGCTGACACTGTGGGCAATCGATTGTCAATCTAGCATATGAGAAAAATGTTAAAAAAATTAACTGAACATATTGAAAAAGAAATGTCATTTGAAAATGCAGCGTTTTCCTTTATCTCAGAGCCATGCTGCTCGTGTTAGTTCAGAAGGTCATGGTGGTACGTTATGAAGTGGAAGTTAATGTTGTAACTCTGACAGGGGTGCATCCTTGGAAACAAGTCAATCAGTCCTTCTCATTGCGAATAAATCTCAAAAGTTAATCATAGGTTAATCAGGAGTAGGGCATTTCATCACTAGAAAAGGTCCCCTATCTTAATACTTACAAATGAGGTTCAGCATCAACTATCCTAATAATTTGCCATGCAGTCTTGCTAAATTGACCATGTTTGCTGACAGTGAGGACAACAAAAAAGCCACTATTGCCTGGTAGTAGCCATCGTACAGGAAATGTCAGGGTCGAGTAATTTAAAGCGAGGCTGAATCTTGGATCGAAGCACTGGGTCTCCTTGTCAGTTAGTATATGACAGGCCCATTTAAAGCTATGGCAATCATATTATATAAAAATTAATTAGAATACGATAAAAACGATACTGAGGAAAATAATGCCCATGATATGCCTATATTATGACATGAAAAGATATAGCTAGATTGTCAAGATTGTATAAATCAACTTAACTTGATAAAGTAAAACAACTTCATGAGGTCCTGTGGCATGCGATTAATCCAAATATATTAACTCAGGTCAAAATTAGTATACAGTTATTATGGACCATGCAAAGTTATCTTTACAGATATTACGGACCATTATTATTAAAGTGGCACTTGGATGAAAATGGATAAAAAAAATGGAAATAACGTAAAATTTAGTTAAAAGTATCTGCATGGCTTTAATAGTAGTCAAGCAACATTTTATTCGGACTTTGAAAAATTGGGGCGTTTTCATCACCTTTAAACGTGAAATCATTGAAGTTTAATTCATACCTCAATTGGTCTTTCTTTTCAGGATAATCTAGATCAAATGAACTACTGCCATCTAGAGTAACGTTCTGCTTGTTTTGATAACCAACAAGTCTCATAGATCCTCCTTTAATATTTGCCACCAAGCCCATCTTTTCTACAGTTATTTCCACAACAGCTTTGGAGTAGAGACCTGGTGTACCTTCTTTATGAACCTTAAATTACAAAATAAAATTCTCAGAAATAGCACAGAGTTTATCACTGTGTCCGCGCATGTAATTTGGACAGTCAGTGCGTTAATTCATTACACGCAAAAACGCGTAAACCATGCTTTGAGACAAGAACACACTACACACGTTTGAGTGTAATTTTCGTAATAATAATAATAATAATAATAATAATAATAATAATAATAATAATAATAATAATAATAATAATAATAATAATAATAATAATATTTAATGAGGATCCCCACTCATAAAAATGACTTTTAGGGAGGTCCTAAAATAAAAAATTGAAAATATAATTGAAAATAAATTGACCGAATCGAGAGTTCGCCGATATGTGGCCCAAGGCGTGGAAAACGACCCGGCGCGACCTGGCGTGATTCACGAATTAGGAATCACGCCAGATCGCTCCGCCAACAACCCAAGCCCCACACCAGCGCGCGCGACCACAATGCCCCGGACTTGGTCGAAAAATTCCAAAAACCATCCTAAATATGTGATATGATCATGAAAAAATCTTAAAAAACCTATTTTTGAAAACCTTCAGACTGTCAATATTTCTCACTTCTAGATTTAAAGAGTTCCAGCCTTTAGAACAATGAGGAACTGTTCTAAACAAACCCCAGTTGGTCCTAACACCTTCAAAACTAAGATTGTCCTTGTATCTTGTGTTATAAGAATGGATTTGTGATAATGAATAAAAGCCAGAGTCATGGTCAATTAAGTGATTTAAACATTTATAAACAAAAATACAGCGGTCTATTGTTCTTTTCTTGGCCAGTGAAATCCAATTTAACACTGTCAAGGCTTGAGTCGCGGATGAATGCAAATCTCTTCCAAGGATCGTCTTTGCTGCCCTGTTTTGGAGTACTTGTAGGAATTCCATCTGTACAGAGTTCCTTTTGTCTCCCCAAACAATACTGTTGTATTCAAAGATGGGCTTGATCATAGTGTTGTAGTAGGTTATTCTGGCAGATAGTGGTAGTAGAAACTTGATTCGGTTCAGAACAGCAATTCGATTGCGTATCTTAGATGCAATGCTGAAAATGTGATCGTCCCATGTTAAACGATCATTAAGAGTAACACCCAGATACTTGAAGTAGTCAACACGCTCAAGGTCCTCTCCACAGATTGTTAGAGACATGGTAGAAAAAGGACCAGTTCTTACAGAATGACCAAAAAGCATAAGCTTAGACTTGGATGCATTGACTGTTAATTTGTTTCTGTCAAACCAAAGAGCCAGACTGCGAAGATCATCGTTCATTTTTTTCTGCATTTCCTGAGGTGTACTTTCGGAACAATAGATAACAGAGTCGTCAGCATATAATGTTACTTTGCAGTGTTTTAACGACTGTGGTAGATCATTTACATATATGGTGAACAGGAGAGGGCCCAGGATTGAGCCTTGCGGAACTCCGATTGTAACGGGTAGAGCCTCGGACATGGTATTACCAACTTTAGTAACTTGAGATCTTTGAGTTAAGTATGAACCAAACCAGTTGAGATCGGCTTCCAAAACTCCGAAGGACTGTAAATTCGTGCGAAGAATGGTGTAATCTACGGTGTCGAATGCCTTCGAGAGATCAAGAAAAGCGGCTCCAGTTACTTTTCCCTTTTCCATATCGGTGAGTATGTTATCACAGAATTCAGAAAGGGCTATGTTGGTCGATTATCTTGGGCGAAAACCAAATTGATTCTGAGACAGCAGGTTGTTTGATGATAGATATGAGTATAACTGTTCAAAGACTGCACGTTCAAGTATTTTGCTGATGGTCGGTAGGACAGAGATAGGACGATAATTACTCGGATCTGTCCTTTTACCAGATTTAAACAAAGCCACAACTTTGGCACATTTCCAAAGAGATGGGAACTTTGATGTAGTTATTGACATGTTAAAAAGATTTGTCAATACAGGAGCAATGACAGCGGCACCACTTTTCAGAAGTCTAGCACTTATATTATCTAGGCCGATGGCTTTGTTTGACTTTAATTGAGACAGCTGCTTTAACACAAAATCCGTTTCTATTTTTTTCAAGTTAAAAGTTGTTGAAGTAACTTGTTCCATAGTATTCGATGCAGTAAAGTTAAAGCGGGAGGCCAGAGTACGTCCAATACTTGTGAAAAAATCATTTAAGCAGCTTGCTAAGGCCTTAGGTTTTGTAATTGTAACTCCATCTTAAATCAAGACGTCAGGGCTAGAACTTTTTTCGGATGACTTAGAAGGAAATATTTGCTTTAAGTGATTCCACATCTCCTTTGAGTTTCCTTTGGCTTTTTCGATGAGCTGAGTGAAATACGTCGATTTCGCTTAAACAAGAGCCATGTTTGGAAGTCTAAATTTCCAGATGACAGTAAGGAAGGGAGAGTACTTCTCATAGTTCTCGAAATTAAAAGCTTCGCATTTCATATTGTAATTTAATGTATTTGCATATTATTACTTCAATGCATGGGCTTTTTTCATGCATGCCTCATTTGGTAAAATCAGGCAGCTTTGCATTGAAATGTGTCAGTTTAACGTTAGAACCCATAAATATAGAAGTATGTGCATACAATAAAATGTGGTCATACTTTTGTGTATCATGCTGTAATGTGCCTACAGCTTTACTAGGTAAAAATAGCAATACTTACCCTGAGCTTTACAGCATATTTTCCATAAGGCAAGGTGAAAGAAGGAATGATTAGAGTTGGTTCATTCAGATATGATGTAATGTTGTTGAGTTTCTTCATATTTGACGTCTGATAAATCTTTAAGATAAAAATAATTAAAAATAAAAATAAAACATCCTGAGGAATAGGTAAATAACAATTTTCAATGGCCAACATAACAACCAAATGACATTAAACTTAAAGATGAATTAAATGTTTGTAACTGTATGTTTAGAATAGATTAACTTGATAACCATAACAAGAAAATGATGTACCAATATACATTTTCTACCCAACAAGATGTTAATTTGATTAAGCCATCAATAGAATACACTACATTGTAATCTCTTGTAGAGAGCTGTAATTTTAACGTTAACATGTCATTATCGTAACAAGGCTTTATTTGACCCCTAGATACCAACACCTTGTGATCCAAGATGGGTAGTGATTAAATAAGTCTAAATTGTTTGCATTGAGCACTTAATAGATGCTATTGAGCTAGACAACTGAGTATCCAATTAATATTAGTCCTGCCTAGCTAGTAAATACTACATCATGACGTATGGCCAGAAAATTATAATAACTTGCCTCCCATTGGTAAACAACAGCTTTACTTTTGGAATTGCAGTTAAGAGTCACCTCACTCTCAAAATACACCTCTTCAAACCTATTGACCTTGGATTGAAAGAACAAAAAAACAAATTAGAATAAGTACAGCTTTCCAAGGATACGTTTTATACCTGTATTTAATTGTGTGCAATGATTCTTGACATTGCACTAAAATTATAATAAATAATTATAATCACCATGCATATTATCAAAGGAGTGCAGTATTCCATCCCTGTTTAGCATTCCATTAAAAACCACTTACAAAATATCACTCCAATATGGGAAATTGGAACCTCTTGCAATTTCTCAGTAAAAACCCTCGTTTCATTATACTGGTAATCACGGGTACCAGAATTTAAAGGCTGTCTGTCCTCAGGGCTTTTAAGTCATAGGTTTCAGAATTGTGAGAACTAAAGAAACCTATGATGGAGAAGGCAATAGTAACTACAAGCGCCCCAAACCATCTGTTGACATGTTGACTGTTGCCCATTTGCCAACTGTTTGTTGCCCATTTGCCAACTGTTTGTTGCCCATTTGCCAACTGTTTGTTGCCCATTTGCCAAATGTTTGTTGCCCATTTGCCAACTGTTTGTTGACTGTTTGTCAACTACTTGTTGCTGTTTGTCCAGGACATAACAGTTGGTCATTTGTCAGCCTAGATCCAGGGAGATGTAGACCAACCATTGAAAACTGTTGATCTGATGTTAATTGTGAGTTGTTAGTGCATTATTACTGACATGTGAGACCAACAATCCGTCAACAGATGGCTTTGAGCACAAATAGTTACTATTACTGACGAAGAAACACCAGAAGTAGAGAGTCTTTGGAACTCAGAGTCAAGTTTAACTCACCTTTTCGGCACTAGCTGTCACGGGATATAATTGTTTTAGATTGTGTTACCGTCACCAAACAGTTCGGACATCGGCGGTTCCCAAATTTCTGCACAAATGTACTGACTGTAAATGAACTATTTACTTGGTTTGTTTAGTTAGTTCTCTAAATACAAGTAAATAATCACTTTTCTAGCTTGATTGAAGCTTTTCTTACTACTGTTAAGATATTTAACTAAACAAATCTACCTAAATTTTCTCTTTAAGTCAGTGAATTTTGTATGGAAATTCGAGAACAATCCGAACTGTAACACAATCCAAGCTAGCACCGAAATGGTGAATTAATGAAAGTTGTACCATTGTTTGTTGCCATCTAAGAATCTGTACAGTTGGAGGTTGGCAAGAATCATCTCTGGTTACTAAAGTGGTAAGGGAAGCATTTTGGTAGCTAACATTGTTGTAAGCCATTACTTCAACATCATACACCTTTTCTCTTAAAACAAGAAAAGAAGAAGGAAAAAACATAAAATTAGCTTGTTAAGGTTTGTGGAGAAATGAAATTAAACAGCAGAGAATGAGAGAAAATTCCTCTAATGAAATCAAGCTGGAGAGACCTTACTAACTCTACTCACATACTCTACCAAGTCCAGGAATTGTTTTCGACAAACCCTGAGACCTAAGAGGTGAACAGAAGTATTGTGCCACTATGCCACCCTTGATTCCCTATATAACTTACAGTAAGAAAAAAGATGTGATAATCACTTACTTGTTATACACATGGCTGACAATAGTCCTATTTGTTGTCAAGACAGTCCCATCTCCAAAGTCCCAGATAAGCATGACATTAGTACCTAACATCTTTGCTTGGAAAATAATTTCTTCATGTGGAACAATCCTTTCAGCTACATGTTTCAATTTAAGCTGCAAGGAAAATATAATAATTAATATTACTTTAACAACATTGATTAGAACTATTATTGCTTGTCAAATGGTACTTTTAGGGACCATACATTATTGTTGTTTAGAAGGAGTACGAGGGGAGGGGGTGGGTGGGGAAAAATGGGAAAACATTACACACGTTTCACTAAAATTTGTTAAATTTCAAGAGTTTTTCAATTGCTATTGAAAACGTGAATTCCATTCAAGGAGTTTTCAAGGGGTAGCACCAACCAGTGTTAGCAGTTGACTTTATAAGGTTGTTTTACCTCTAAAATGGGGTCTTCAATAATGATGGTAACTGGCCTTGATTTGACTCTGCTGACTTTGTTCTTAGCAACCACATATGCTAGAAAACTATACAAAAATGATAGTTTATGACAGTTAACGCTAGAATACTATCTGGCATATCTTCATAATCCTGATTCTCCAGTACATTTAGCAATCGTAAGCAACATTTTACATTTTGACCTCAATCAATCATCTGAAATATCTATTGTAAGTTTAACAAATTGCTCATACAATTTCATTGACTGTCATCTATTGATCATAGATGACATCTTAAAATGTTCAAAACTTATTGGAATCACGAGTGCAGTTAGTAGTGGATAGAATAAAAAATTAAAGTGGAGATTTGATAGTAAAAACGTTTCCCCTGCAGAGTACAAATACTCCAGACTGTTCAAGTTCTCTGTTGCTCAGGGTTAACCTTGACTTTGTTCAGAAAATTTAATATGTATTCCAGTGAAGGTAAAAGAAATGTCAGTGTTTAGAAGTTGTGTATTAATTCTTTGCTTTACCATTGGTATTTGTGAATATTTAGACATTGATAAGAGGCTTACACTGAGTGAGTCTGCAATCAAGGAGCACAGCGATAATTTGGAACTTGGTCTATTAGAGTGAAGTTTCATATGCTTTCTAACTTCTTCAATTTGACCCTTGAAATGTTTTAGAGCAAGAGTTCTTGGCTGTAGTACTTACCTGCCAGCAACTGTGAAATCACTCTCATGATTTGGGAAATTTGAATGAATACTGTAATTGCGCATAACCCACTCATATATTGTATTCTTTGCTTCTGAGTGTGGCTGGAGGTGAGCAACAAACTGGAAAGTTGTGAAAGTACGATAGATGTTCTTGTGGGATGACAGGGGACTATCAATTGATATTGTTACATCTTTGGAAAGTAAGAAAGAAAAAAACATGAATTTCATATTCTATAAGTTAGTTCTACAGTATGAACATAATAGGCCCCTTTACAGTTCCCTTTGCCATCTTGAAAGGTAGCCATGCCTTTTTATATCAAAGCGAGATGAACGTGAGCTTTCAATGATAGAGACCTTATTAACACCTTGGACAATTATTCACATCTTATAATTGCAAGCTCACAATTTGTCTCGCTTCGATGCAAAGGCAAGGCTATACCTTTCAAGATGGTGAAGGGAACTGTGAAGAGAACTGTACATGTGAAGCGAACTATCATGGATGTTATTTCAATACTGTAATATTTCATTTTAGCAAAGATACAATATTAGCAAAGATACAAGTATTTTAACATTATAATCAAATTGTACATATTAAGAACTTTTTACTTACTAGTTAAGCTTGATTGGATGTATGCAAAACCTGACTCTTCAAGACTCCCAATACTGTTGTATATTCTGACTTTAAACTTGTATGTCTTTGTGGCATTGAAGATGTGCAACACTTTTGGCACTATAAAAAAAGCATTACAGGAACTTTGGCACACAAAAAAACTAGAACTGTGAGCTAATTCTATAGATATATGTGTTTGAATTCTTTCATAACCAGGAATGAATTATACGAATGAATTGTGGGCTAGAAATGAATTTAAACTAAATGTTATAATTTATGCATTTATGATGATGAAATATACATGTAGCTTAATAGCCTGTATTCATTATTTTCAGAAACTCAGCTTGTAAACACAGGTTATGCATTTACAAAAATTCATCAGAGCTTACCTTGAGTGGTAACCGAAGGACTCCCATCATCAAAAGTCCAGTTATAAGTCAGTTGACAACCACCAATAGGTTTAACTACTAGTTCTACTGAAGTGCCAGGAAGGCCACTAACAGGATAGATCAAGACAGCTTTTATCACTTCCTGGACAACAACAGGTATGGCTGGCAGACTTTGATTAGAGAATGCATTAAATGCTGATACACTGATGGAATAGGTCCCACAATAACTGTATGTATGCCAAACTGTCACACAAGTCAGACCCATAGAAAGTGAATCGAAGAGCCTAGTAGTTGATGTCAAATTCACAGCAAAGCTGGTATTTTCTCCAAATGAGACAGCAAATGTAACATTTGATCCTTCACTGACTGCAGCTTTAATATAAAGTGGTTTTTTAGTAGATATCAAGGAAACATTCTGATGTCCTTGCACAGACATTTGTGTTTTGGGGTTAATATCTACTATGTGTAGCCCTGACAATGGAAGCAAGATGTCCAAAACATGACACTTTTTCACTTGAGACACCAAATTTCTGGCACTGGCACAAATCTTAATGTTTCCAGGTCTCCGCAGTGAAATGTTTAGTGAGGAAATAGTTGTATTTCCATTGAGTAAATGAGTGCTAAAGTTTAAAGAACTGTCATTAATTTCCCAATGAATGTAAATGTTGTTTAAGGATTTATTGTTGCTTTGAAGAGAGTCTAATCCCATTACTTCGTTGGCAGGTCTTCTTATTAGCACAGAGAATTCAAAACTCAAAGTAGTATTAACTTGCACAGTTTTTGAAGTTGGAGTTAATGATGCTGAAACTATGAAGGGAATGGCAGTGGAGTAGACACTTTGAGAGTGCATACCACCACAATGCAGATCTGGACTACTAACGCACCTAAAAAGGCAACAACAACAATCATTAATATGGAGGCTTTATTTGCACATATATTATTGTGATTAAGTGAAAAAAAGAGCCAGTCTGAGGAACCACTTCTGATGGGTACATTTAGATATATTTAATAATCTTGATAGTACGTATCTGGCCAGCTGACCAAATGGCTGGCTGGCAGACTAATATAGCTGGCTGGGCTGGCAGGCTGGCTGGCTGGCTGGCTGGTTATTTTTTGGACTTAGTGGATCTATCTTAAATAATCCAATAAAAGGTAAAGATGATACCAACCTGATATTGCATTCTGTTTCATTTATCCAGTGGCCAATAGTGGAATTACAGAAGCAAAAACTCCCATTCTGCACTGCTGCAAATACATATCTGTAAAACAGTAATCAAAACAAGATAAATAATTCTAATTGACAGCACAAATGGTTATATCAGATTAACTTCCTTTGTACTATTTATATTAAGGTCATTAGCTACTAAGATAATATTATTGTCCACAATAACTATATTATTAATATTACCTTTCCTTGCTACATAATCCCACACAGCTGAATGGCTCAAGAAGAGACCCATTAACGTTAAACACCTTCCATGAATCAGTGGCATTGATACACCCTTGATAAATTTGTGCTAAAATGTAAGGAAAAAATAATTAGCTCAATTTCCTTGCACAGGGAATATAAGCATTTTAAAATACAGTCAGGATAATAGACCTCTTCAATTCAGGCGTAAAGAAAGGATACTCTTGGGAATTATATGTGGCCTGAAATGGGAAAACATTACACCCAATCCAAGGATGTCTAGTAGCTCATGATTGAAAATGTGAAATAGGAGAAGCTCAAAGCACCACCAACACACTGGATCTTAAAATGGAGAAAGTGCTGCCTTTGTAATTATATCATCTACAAATGGTTAGACCTCTCATGGCCCAGATTGGTTTGTGGGATGGGATGGGGATTTATATCAAAGTTGGTGTAGATGTCATCAATTGTTAACAATGTACCAACCGTGGAAATTGAATGGGCTGAACTGCGGTGAAATAATGATAGATGTGTTGATCATCACAGTGAATGAGCGATCTAAGCGAACGCTGTAAAGAAAGACTTGAAAAAGTGATTTCAAGCTTCAACGGGAATCGAACCCATGACCTCCGCGATTCCCAACCAGATGTACCAACCAGAGATCTACTGGCTAGCTACTGTATGAAACGATTCCTGAGGTCATTGTTTGTAAACAACGAATTTTCATACCTTAATTAAGCTATAAAGGACGTCGCTATAAAGTTATCTGAAATTTCTATATTTTCCCAAAGGTATGAAAACTTCTCATGCAAATTTTGAGCAACTGCGAATAAAGTCTGAGTATTCCTGCAGTCTTATTATGTAGGAGTTTTAACTATAGATAATAATTATAAAGTCTTATAAATGTCCGTATAAATATGACAGTGTGCTGCATGAGATGTAAAACATTTTAGTTTATTCGAAACTTTTATTAGAAATATCAGTTTGTATGATTTTTTCTTTTTTTCCCGAGATTCACGTAAGCTGAGATTCGAATATGTAGTAAGTTAAGCTTGATGTTCTAATAAGGATCCAATTTCTAACTTGTGAATTCGCTAAAAAAAGGTAAAACAACTTATTGGAAAATCCTTAGTAGGTCCAATATAATGTTGTTTATGTTTAGACCAGAATAATCAAATTATGACTTCAATGAAGTTCATTGGTGCGTTTATAGAGTGGATAATAAACTACATTTGGTTTAGAAGCATGTGTTGTATTCGACAACTCGAGCGTAACTTCGATCGTGACCTCTTGTGATTTGAAGTGTTTTGATCAAGCCGAGCCGACTTGCCAAAAAGAACTCCTATATATTCCTAAGACTGAATTCTGACAGAAAAACATGCATAAAAAAATAACTACGCAAAACTGAAATATCGCTTAAGAGGCGCTCCCTTTAGGAATCTGCGATTTTTGAATTCCCCAAACAAGTTTTTCTTGCCGTGCAAGGAAAACTTGGGCATGAAAACATTAAGCGATAAGATTACTTTGCTTCTTCATGCTTCGGTGCCGAATTCATTATAATATTGGCAATACAAGGATCAACTCAGACCTTAAAATCTAGGGAAATAATAGCATCTCAAAGTATTTCATGAGATGCCAATGGTTACCGTAGGGAATAAATAATTTATTTTAAAGAATTTTAAGAAAGTGTGAAAGCCTTGCGCAGAGATATAGATAAGCACATACCTTCGTGTGTCCGACCACAACATCTTATTACAACCCATACAATGCACCAAAGGCCCAATACTCTATCCATTTAACCAAGTAACTGTAACAATGGGTTACTATTTAGGTGAAAAGTAGAAATCCGCCGTAGGAAACTGCTTCCTTTCTTCGACAAATGTAGTTGAAGCCATGTCTCTTCACGTCTTCTTGCACTGTTGTCGAAGAACTATCGCCTCTCTAGTGCCCAGGCCGGGACGTTTTACTAATGTATCGCATTTCTTGGCACACTACAATGAACAAGTTAGTCCTTGAGAAGATATAACTAGCTAAAAACTAGTGTGAGCTGCGTCGGTGTTTCTAATGAAACAGTAATGATGAAAAGGTAAATTGTACACCGTGAGAAAGATGAAAAAACTTACTGACGTTTAGGACGCTAGTCCTTCGTCGGAGTAAAAGAGAAAGAGGTGGTAGAAAGGAGTGTAATATAACTAACCAAGTTAGTCCTTGGTTAGACAGTCCGGCTAGAGCATAAAAGTGATCAATGACAACGTACAGGCATATAACATATTCAATTTTTAATTGGCTTCTAGCAACCCTTCATGCTTAATATACTGGAAAAAAACGCAAAAAGTAATATCGCCTTCAACAAGGCGTTACGGCTGCTGTTCGACTGGTAATTTGCCTGCACCCATTTTGTTTCAAGTAACTCATACAGTAGAACTGAATAAAATGGATGCGGCACTGGAAATTGTATTCATTGAATGAGTGAGATATATAGCTTGAAATTTATATCTAACTTAATAAAAAAGGGTGGTTTTTGACATAAACGATTTACTCTAAAGTGCAAGGGCGGAGCATGTGGGCGGATTTAGGTCGAAGGTATACCCCATTTTCATTTTAAAATATCTTTTCTCTTCGATTTGTTTGTGTTAAATATACCCAGAACTTTCCGGCAGACTTCTAGAAACCATATTTTATTTGAATTTCATAGTAGAACTTCAAACGAAACCGATACGGCATCGACATGTATCGGTTTCGAGTCTCGTGAACTTAATGAGAAATTTCCCTTGCTTCAGGAAATGAAATGTCCTATAGTTTTATGGCGATTCATTTCTTGTATAGGTAACAATAAGGTTTCATAAGACAACATAAAAGTCCTGACCATAGTTCCGCTGGCGTTTCAGTGCTAGCTTTGTGACTTTGGGTTAAAAGCCTTTGTCAAACATCAACACTTGTTTGCGCATCTTTTCCCGCTCTACTTTTAAATTTTTGAACTTTCCGTCATCGTTGTATGTCTTTTTTTTCCAAAATTTTCTTTCCTTTTATTTCTCATTTTTATATTTTCTTGATTTTTCTTCTTCTTCTTTTCTTTTTCTTTTCTTTTTTCTCAGCTTCTATTGATTATTCTTATCATTTAACATTCCCTTTATTTGTCTAACTAATTTTTTCCCTTTTTTTTTCTTTTCCCTTTTCTTTCTTTCTTTCCTTTTTTTTTTTTTTTTTTTTTTTTTCCCGCTAAACTTTACTTTATCGCCTGTGTCGAAAGTCAGCGCCCTACCCTATTAGGTCCAGTAACTACCGAGATAACCCGAGGAAGGCCTGGAAGAAATTGTTTTCAAATAGAAGAAAAGGGCTTTGTATTTGAAACACGGCAAGAAAGAACGAAATTTTTATGCCTTTATTTTAATTCATATTGATTCTAGAACCTTATTTTATGAAATACATGTATTTAAAGAATGCAGAAATATGAGAAACTGGAAAAGATTGGCGAAGGTAAGCGAGTGATCAAAGGGTTGAAGGTGATGTCATAATTTTGGTTTACCGGCTTGGGCGAATTTAATTGTCATTTTTAGATTTTGATCTGTCAAAGTCGTTTATAAAGGTAATTTCTGACGTTTAGGAACCTATGGAACAGTATTTAAAGCAAAGAATAAAGAGAGCCATGAGATTGTAGCGCTTAAACGTGTGAGACTTGATGATGATGATGAAGTAAGTTGCTGAAGAAAATAGAATAATTTTGAAAATCAAACAACATCGATGACAGCAAGATCTCTTGTGGCAATGGAATTTTTGTTTATTTTTTTAGGGTGTTCCAAGCTCAGCCCTAAGAGAAATATCGCTTCTAAAGGAATTAAAACACAACAATATCGTAAGGTTAGTCTGGTTGTATATTGCTATATATACATTGCTGTCATAAGCGTTTTAAAGTTGTTTCTCAAAAAATATGTTTCCCTTTTTTTATGTTGTCACCAAAAACAACTTGTCAATTATATGTTATTTAAAAAGTCTTTACAGTACATTACAAGGTCAGATATTAAGATGAACAAGTTAAATTACTTATATTTTCAAGGTTTTTCTTTTCTAAAATGAAAATTAAATTGTTTTTATTGTTTTAAATTAATTTTTAGAAAGGGTCATACCATGCAAGGTGATCTTAGGAATGCACGCAAAGTGATGTAGTTTTATTTGTTTTTTCTAGGTACTTTTCTTTTCTTTTCTTTTTTTCCTTTTTTCCTTTTTTCCATTTTTCCTGTCACTTCATTTTAACAGGGTCGTAGTATTCCCAGGGTTGTAGTTTTTCTGGGGTCTGCCTGTAAGATTTTCTGGCCTTTGTTTTCCAGACACCTGAGGTAAAAATCTAGTTAAATTCAAAAATGCTTTCTCTTAATATAAGGAGGCAGCATGGTCGAGTAATCATAACGTAGGCCTCACATCTGGTGGTGCTGGGATAACAAAAGAGAAATGTTAGGAGAAGCCTCCTTTGCAGAGTCTTCAGTGTCTGTCGTAGTGTCATTAGTCTGTTATTATATTAATATGCATAACAGGAGGTTACCAAGTGGTTTACCAAGATGGCTCATCCAATTTTGAAAACTTTCAAAACATCACTTGTACTATGAATTCAGAATTGTACTCGAGATCGTTTGATTTCCAATACCTATATTATAATTCTCCAACAGACTTCATGATGTCTTACACAGTGAGAAGAAGTTAACTCTGGTTTTTGAGTTCTGTGACCAGGTATTAACTCATGCTGCTAATTATATGAGAATTTGTTCTAAAGTGATCTCTCTCTTTTGATTAGAAATAAGCATCTACTTTTTCTCAAAATCTGAAGAACCTCAAGATTACCTATTTATTAAGGCTAACTCACTCAAACACTATTCTAGAATTTAGTGTGTTATAATAAGAGAGGCAAGCTGTAAACCACTACCCCACCCATGCCCACGCACCCTGGGCAGATAAGGTTCATATGATAAAAATATTAAGTGAAAAAAAAAAAACTAAAAGAGGCTCACAATTAAATTGATAAAAACAATACCTTATAGTTTCTCAATTCAGGTATTAGATGATATTAAAAATACGTTATTTCCTTTCTAGGACCTTAAAAAGTACTTTGATAGCTGTCAAGGAGAAGTTGATGCCCATGTTGTTAAGGTTCAGCAGTAGTATATTTGGTAGTACTTTTTTATTTTAGAACAGTTGGCAGATACATGTATTACCCCAGGCTCTAGAAGTTCTTTTTTATTTGTCTTGGGTAGGTTTGAAAGAAATGGGAACACCAGAGCTTGAGGATAGCTATAACCACGTCTGGAACCCAGAGTAACAGAGCAAATAGGAACAAAACCTTTTTTCTTGCTTTTCTTGACAACTAAGTTTATGTATTCTTTTGTAAAATGGTTTTGATTGTTTTCCTTTCCAGTCATTTATGTTCCAACTTCTCAAAGGACTTGCTTTTTGCCATAGTCATAATGTCTTACACAGAGATCTCAAGCCTCAAAACTTGCTCATCAACAAGGTACTGATTCATTCATTCATCTGAATTTTGTTTTAAGATTTTTTTGTTTGTTTTAGGTTTTAAGTTGTTTTTACATTGTATGTACCAGGATGGTGAGCTGAAATTAGCTGACTTTGGCCTTGCAAGGGCTTTTGGTATTCCTGTGAGATGCTATTCAGCAGAGGTACCTAAAAAAATGCAATTGCAACAATCTACAGCATTATTCTATTTGTCTTAATAAATTAATATTCAACAAAAACTTGGCAAGATAACATTTTCACAATCCTATAACTGTTACTTACCTTCCTGGAATACAGGGTGACAAAATGTTATCTTGTTATAAATCTCATGTTCTGATTGGTTGGTAGCTACTGTGTGAAAGTGTTATCTTGTTATAAATCTCATGTTCTGATTGGTTGGTAGCTACTGTGTGAAAATGTTATCTTGTTATAAATCTCCTGTTCTAATTGGTTGGTAGCTACTGTGTGAAAATGTTATCTTGTTATAAATCTCCTGTTCTAATTGGTTGGTAGCTACTGTGTGAAAATGTTATCTTGTTATAAATCTCATGTTCTGATTGGTTGGTAGCTACTGTGTGAAAATGTTATCTTGTTATAAATCTCCTGTTCTGATTGGTTGGTAGCCACTGTGCGAAAAATGTTATCTTGTTATAAATCTCATGTTCTGATTGGTTGGTAGCTACTGTGTGAAATGTTATCTTGTTATAAATCTCATGTTGTGATTGGTTGGTAGCTACTGTAGAACAGGCTTTAGGGGAGCACACAACACACACATGTCATCCACACATTATATTGCATTCAGGCTGATATCCAAATAAAGTCACTGTAACTCGTATTTTATATTAAAAATGAAAAAAAATTGCTTTCTTTGTTGAACCCTTGTGTGCAGTTATGTATGATATTAGCAGTTATTGATTGGCAGTTGATTGTGATTGGCAGTTCTTGGGAAGTGTTGAGAGGCATTACATGTATGTGGGAGTTACCCTTGGTACAAGTGTTTAAAACTTTTGAATGTCATACTGTATATTGTGTAACTGCCTAGTACCGGTAAGTTATATATCATTTGGATCCTTAGGTGGTAACCCTGTGGTACCGCCCACCAGATGTGTTGATGGGAGCTAAACTTTACTCAACCTCAATTGATATGTGGTCAGCTGGTTGCATATTTGCTGGTAAGTACGTGCAACTGAACAAATCATTCAGTAGATGTTTTGCACCATCAAGTGTTCACACCCATAATACAGCTTGGGCTGCCTTGGTTAGATGGTTGAACAATGAAATCCCTTTGCTTTTGGGAATTGAATTCTTACTCATATGAGATGATTGTATTGTTACTGCCATCTAACATGGCTGCCGTCACCTGATGGTGCAAAACCTCTATTTATATTATTTTAAAATATCACAGCCATTTCAACAATTACAAAAAGTATCAATAATTTTTTTTCAAATAAAACTCCTTATGGTTTTTTTTTCTGGACAATGTCAAAATTTCATTGGTTTTCCTCAACCACAAATATTAATTCCTAGATTTATTTTTAATAATTTAATAAACATCTATATTATAATCAAAGCAAAATAAGTTGGATTTGAGTCTTGAAAGGAATTATTGGTCATAATCGTTATACCCGGTATGCCATGGAATCTTGATCATGAGTTTCATTTGGACCCATTTCACTACACAATCAACCTTCATTCCTTTTTTTTTTCTTTTCTGACAACAGAAATGGCAAATGGAGGAAGACCATTGTTTCCAGGAAATGACATCGAAGATGAATTACGGAGAATATTTAAGTATCCTCTTTATAATTGAAAATGTATTATTTGTGCTTTGTAGCTACTAATAGCGCTAGCAGAAAATAATATAAAATTGAATATTCTCTGAAGATATGTACATTGAAAAAAGGTGTTCGGTACTTGCCATTCCACTTTATGCATCCTTGACTGAACTTCAGAATTCTTGGCACACCCACCAATGAATCTTGGCCTAATGTAACTAAACTACCTGACTATAAAGTAAGTAATGTAACTTTCAGTGGTCATTTCAATCAAAACTAAGTATAGAGCTACAGGCACAAAGGCCAAGAGAGGGGAATTTTGATTGGGGAGGGGGGGGGGGGGGGTTACTAACCACCGACAAAGGTGGGAACACCTACAGTAGGAGGATTCAGCAGCAGGCTTCACCAAAACAAGTTATAAATTGAGACCCTCAGTATTTGGATTTCTAGCATTTTGAGGAGCATTGACAACATTTTTATTGCATTGGCTATTGATATTTTAAATAACAAACAAGTAATTCAATGGTGGCAAAATTATTAAATGCGCTATAGCCCCCACCCCTCCACTTCCACTCTGCAGTCCCTGCACTTTTAGGATGTCAGTTAAAGTTTTTGGTTTCCCTTTCATTCAGCTAGATAAGTTGATTTGAAGTTTGAACAAATCTGTGCCTACGAGTTTCTTGCAGCTCCTTTTTCCAAGTGACTCCTTTATTATTTCTACAGCCTTGTAAATGTTACTTTTACTGTTTAACTATAAAGTTAAAGTGTTCTCCCATCAGTAAAATTGTACTCTGGGGTCCAGAGGAATTATTTATTATCACTCTATGGCATTTCCTTGCGCCCCAGGGTACTAAAATTGGAGGTACATCAATTGCTAATATTGACCTTCACTATGTTGCAAATTATAATGTTAATATATTTGATGTAATTGATGGCCTTTGTCTCTCAGGAATTTGTGCCTCAAGGCCCATCTGTATCTCTAGAACTTGTTGTACCAAAACTTGGTGTTACAGGGAGAGACTTATTACAGGTAAGAATGCTTCTTTTTTTATCATGAACATACATGTATGAATGTCTTATGGTGATCTTCTATCAGATATTTATCAACAGTTCAATAGGCTATGCATTCTGGATTCTGATATCAAGTGCATTTTAGGACTTACGTAGCATTTTATGCCTAAAAATGATAATATTTTTTGTTGTCAGTCAAAGTCAAACACAGTGGGTCAGGTTCATTTCTTTACTGAGTCGCATGTGTGAGTTGAGTTTGTTGACTGATGTGCTGCCCTCCCCCTTGCTAGGAGAGTTTTCCTCTAATTAAGCTGTTTGTCCTCAGGCTCCATTTGAAAATCAGCTTGTGATTTGAGTATTATAATGTAAATAATGAAATAACTTCTCCTATCTCTTCCCCAGCCATTTTTACTCAAACTCATTTCCTTTCTCTTAGACAGAGGGGAGGGATATACTAGACGTTCCCTATCATTTGATGTCAAAGCAGCTCAATTTGGAGGACAAAAATAGAATTTCAATCTCCTGAGAATTGGAAAACTATTGTTATGTTCTCCAAAGTGAGCTGCATTCCGACGTGCTGCAAGGAGTCTATTGCCCTCGTAATAGTTTAACTTCATTTAGATGCCAATCGTTGTCAGTTTTCGAATTATGGCCGCTGTGTACGAGACTGTCTTCCAATTCGTTCTCTATTATTATACTTTTTTAACAGAAATTATTAGTACTCAACCCAGCACACAGAATATCGGCAGAAGATGCCATGAAACATCTATACTTCGCTGATCTTAGTCCAACATTCAGAGGCTAACAAGGAAAGTATATGGTGACTATATATTCCTTGCCTATCTATCTTTTCTTCTTCTTCTTCTTACTTACCTATATATTCTATGTGCTGATGCACTATAAGTACCATAAATTAACTATGAAGACAAAGGTTTTCCCGTCATCCTCCGCTTGCAGTGGACCCAACACCATGCCGACTGTGTTTTCCATTTACACAGCCTTGTATTGTAAAATGATAAAATACATATTATTAAAATCAAATTTTAACGATCTATACTTAGAACGATCTATACTTAGACAGTAAATCACATTCATTCAGATACTTTGGACGGTCGGCGTTGGTCACTCCCCCTTCCCTCCCCTCCCTCCCTATTTGTGAGTGTAGGGGAAGGGGGGTCCGAGGGATGAACTCTGTTTGTTAGGTCAAATTTTCTTCGCAATGTTTTTCAGTTTCAAGAAAAGAATCGCACAGACAGGTTTTTTTGCACGAAACTCAAACAAGGAATCATCATGTTCTTAAGAAAGTGATATACCCTAGATCAAGTTATGCGTTGAAAAGAATTCGTAATATAGAGGTCGAGAGTTCGCTAATGCCATTTGTTTGCTCCTACCCTGGGTGGTCCCTCTTCAGAAACATTTAGAATTTATTGCGCTTTTAATTCATCTCCACTTCAAATATTTGAATCTGCTATTGCTTTTCAAATCTGAGAGACAGGGAAGATCTGAAATTGTCCATCATTTGCCTCAGCTTTTAAAAACATAAGGTCAGCTTATTAAGGTCATATATTTGTTTAGAAGAAGGGGAAAAACACACAAATATCCAAAAGAAATTAAATTTATTAGAAAATGTATAATAGACCTCAAGATAAAGTAATCAATAATTAATTAACACTAATCTAAGGCTCGAGGCCCGAAACATCGGATTTTTTTTTAAGATCCTCAATATAATTTTATATTACTTATCGATATTGTTCACTTCAAACTGTTCATTATTCAATAGAATAATGTGGAAAATGACCAAAGCATAAGGAAATTGGTTACGAATTCCTCCTCTTCCTTTCCCTGATCCTCCTTGGCTTTTCGTTTTAGTGACCACTAGACATCCCTACAAAGGGAAACACCAATTGACCCTTTTAAAACCTGGATAAGTCGGATATCAGTTTAGTTATCCCCCACTTGTCACCTAAACCGGCAATTCCTAAAGTCAAGGCACTTAGTAACCCTCAATAATGACTGGTATAAATATTTATGTAGTGATAGATAATGTAGTTCGATAACTGAACATGAGACACTCATTCGAGTGAAGGCATTTAACCCTTAAAACAAAACAAAACGAAATACTAGGCAACGTGTAATAGTCAAAGAGACACAAAAGAAAACAATGGAATTAGGGTCTATTTTAATTTTAATTTAAAGGATATTAGTTTAACATCTATTTCACGGGTCTAGAGTGACTTCACTCTATAATCATACATACAGGAATCTATGTACCACTGGAATATAGAGTGGAATATAGACTCGAATATAGAGTTTCGTGCCCTGTGATTGGTCGAGCGACAAGTGGTTCTGACACGACAATCACTGCTCGAGCGAAAGTAATATCGAAACGTTTTCTGAATTTCAACTTAAATAATTATTCCCTCAGGCTCATTGATTTCGGGGAATATTTATCTCGCCACTCGAAGACTTGCGGTTCAGTAAATATTCACCTATAATCACTTTGCGTTCGGCGAATAATTGTTAAATAACTGTCTGGGCCCGGTTGTACGAAGCCTGGATAGCGCTATCCGGCGGATAAATCCTCATCCAGTGGGTAAGTCGATGCTGTTATCCAATAAATGATATTACTGGATAAGATTTATCCGTTTGATAGCGCTATCCAGGCTTACAACCGGGCCCAGTAGGATTATTTATATAGGCGTGGATGTATGTGTAGCTCACTAATATGAGACTGCACATTTGCGCTGCTTTGGTCGACCTTATCCACAACCCCCAACCCCATTCCCCATCCTTTTTGGGCCGCTATGCAGGCTCAGTATCTTCACAATCTTCATATACTCTTTACTGATATCGTGAGAAAAATATAGATGATCTATAATAGTCAGCTCGGTCAAGTTTATCTTCAATGATCTCCAAGAAAGCTATTCATGATAGTGACTTACACATTTTTGCAGCACCGCGGACAAAATCATAGCCCTTTCTACTCTTGCAATATCATGATTTAAAAAGACGGTCCCGTTTGGTTATTTGTTTTTCGTTGAATCTTTTTTTCTTCTCGGCTTACCATCTTGGAATGGATCAATTCTGGACTTTGTCAATCGTGAATCGCGGTCATGCAAGTGGCTGGATCACCCCTCAGTCATTGCAGATATATAGGATAGAATTAAGAGCATTTATTTTAAATAATCTGCTTTTCCTGGGCTTAGGTTAAAATTAGACTGCGGTAGATGAACACGAAGATAAGTTGGAATTTACGTTATCATTCCTGCCACACTTGTATGTTGCTCTGAAAGTGGAAGTCCTAACTACGCCCCGCGGTTTTCATTAAGATATTCGTTGGATGCTGAACTAAAATGGAATTCTTGAGAAGAGCCGGTTGACATCAAAGTCATTCCTGATTTCTTTTTAATTTGAAAATCGCTTTGTTTCTAAAAATGAAGGAACATTAAGATAACCCCGTTGTCCCACGGTTTCCTCCCCTTCTTGAGTTATCGCAACAGGTACTCGGAAGTACGTCGCCATTCATTCAACTTCGCCAAAATTCAAAACTCATTAATTCTGCGTTACTTACCTCCATGGGCTTGATAATGAAGCACCCTAGCGAAGTTAGGCAACCCAGACAAACCATCTAAACCTACTTATATTTCATATGTCCGGGGATCGATAAATCTCTTATCGTCGTTGAAAGCTGAATACCCATCCTTCCGTCCTGTAATACGCATGCCCAGTTCGAACCATCTGACTATGTACATATTATATAAATCCAAGAGAAATAAAACGACGTTCTTTTATAGGACTGTTAATTTAATTTTTTTGACCACTACAATCTCGAATGCAAAACAAAAAACTTTGTCTTTGAGAACCAAAGAAGTGAGCACTGAGTGGAAACTATACTTAATAGAGAGTTTTAGATTTACTTTTTTTTCATTCCCCGCAAACGGCAAATGTGATCACGTTTATATCGTTTTCCTGTATTTTACTTTACCTCTTGCAAACTTTCTCATATTGTTTCGTTTTTCTACTACTTGAACTCTTTGCGATTCTTTCTCAGCTACTTAAGATAATTTTTCACTTGTCAATCACTATTTACAGTCTGTTAACTTTTTTGACAGAAGTCTGTATCTAATTCTTATTTTACCAGTTACTTCCGTCTATGAGAATGCATCTACTTTGTTTATCGGAAATCCGGGATTTTCTTTGCTTGATTTTCTAGGCTAAAAAGAATTGCGAAACTTTATAGAACATCGATCTTGGGATATCCATTTGAAACGGTATATATAGTCATTAGCAGACGGTGTTTTTCGACTAATACATCTTACCGCTATTTGTGCCAGCTCGTGTTCATACGACTCTGCACTTTCAATCTACCCCAGTGTATTTATAAAAATAAATATAAAAAACTTATATTTTACAACCACCACTTCCCATGCGGGGCTCTTCCGTGAAGTTCCCTCCACACGCACTACCACTACATTCTATATTTACTAACATACAACACTCAACTCACATGTTGCTTTTTATGGAGGGAGGAAACCGGAGATCCCGGAGAAAAATCTTGTGGCAAGGGAGAGAACAACACAACAAACAAACTCAACTCACATATGATCCAGTCTGAGCTGGGGCTCGAACCCGGGTTTGCGTTTCTGCGTCAGGGGACACCGATGTATCTTATTAGCACAGTCTGTATAAAAAGACGCAATAATTAATACAGATTTTTTTTCATGGTAATACTTGCTCATCGGGGTACTCTATCACCATACAAGATGACCACTTAGCGCCACATCATTACTTTTCTGGACTATCATAGCGGTGCAAAACCGACTTCTTATTAAGCGAAAAACAATCTGATATTTAGCCGAGCTCAATTCGATTTTCAGTCCTCGCATGCGTACCGCTTCATTTAATCCCAGCGGTCAATAATGTTTGCGGCGACCTTTATTATGGAGAGAACAATAGCTACCGCCCCCTTTCTCAGTAGGTTTTGTTCTCTAAATTAGTTAATTTTTCACAATTAAATCCTTTACAATTTATTAAATTCGCATCACAAAATCCCGAATGGCTTGGCGTAAATAGTCTTCGTTTGATCAGAGCGCAGATGGAGTTCGTTGTGCCGACAATCGAGCCGAGCAACAAGGTTCCATGCGTAGGATGATATTATTTACGTTTTTTTTTTCTTTTCAATGCTGATACTTGAATTATACAGTCAATGTCATTAACGTTGTCCACCGAAAAAAGACATTTACACATTTAGACTAAAAGAAATATCATCTGTTTCATTGTGTATTCTTTGCCTTGTGTGCGTCAGCCTGAACTTTAAATGTAAAATTCAACTCGTGAATCGAAAATCCAGAATGCCTTGACCATTTAGTGAGGATTTAAGATGGAGAATGGTACTTCAGCGTTTGTTTTATGCCAAAACGTTCGAGGAAACACGTGATGTTTCTTTTAGTCTAAATGTGTAAATGTCCTTTTTCGATGAACAACATTGACTGTATATACCAAGATTAGGCGGATCGCTCCAAAAAAAGTTTATTTAATCCAGTTATATTTCCATCAGCCTTTATTTTAACCAAAAAGAGACTTAGTCCAGCCAACTTAAATTTGACCTTTTGAAGAAGGCAGTTTTATTACACAGCATCGGCAGTCTATGTACAGCTTATACTAAGTGCCAGTCTAGATTGGAGTCTTAGAACACTTAGAGTAGAACTTGATTGGAAGAAGGTTTATAAATCAGTGATTGACTCTCTAGACATTAAACTCCCGCTCCGACAAATCACTGAATGGACCTATTATCAGCAGCTTTTCCATCAATGTTGGAGACATACATCAGGATGGAAAAACACGGCCCCCTGTTTGTGTTCTAGGCGGCTTTAGTTTGTAATGTTATTAGCGTCTAAGAGTATCATTTCGTTCAATTAAACCATAGTTCGTTTGTTGAATATTGCGGCACTTTGAGACGAGCTGCAGAAAACGAGAAGAAGTGACCTTTCAACCACATGCGTTTTACTGAATAACCGGGCAATTAACTGAGCGAAATCCCGCAACCACTTGCAAAGCAGGACACCAGTTAGTCATTTCTCCTAAGACTCGTAGAATTTTCTAGCATTCCTCACTATCTTTCAAAGTGCTAAACGAAAAGAAAATCGTCTTTAAGAAGGCGTGAGATATACGCAAATATTAATTCCTTTTCGAATTTCCGGGGCAGGATTTATTAACTAAACGTTACCATATCAAACCGCAGGCATTACTTTAACTCATAAAAAGATTACCAAGGTCGCATCCACAGGTCAGAAGGGGGCATCCGGCGAATTATGGGTAACGGACAAGTTAGCGAACTCACTTGCTAAGGTCTCCGTTTCTCCCAAGTTGCCTGGATATTGCTAACACAATTAGCGTAGTTTTAGAAGACGCCGCGAGCCAATCACGTTCAGGCGTTGATAAAATTTATAAAGAGAAAGTTAGTGACTTGCACTCTCAAATATTCAGTGATCCAATGAAGCGGGAGATTCTGAAAGAGACTATTTAAAGGAAATTGTCCGTTGTTTAATTGAATTGACAGTTTTTGGTCATACCTCGGGATCTTTTCTTGCCTTCCTATCTTGGTATCTTCTGGAACGAACAAGCAATGAAGTCACTGACATCATTCGCCGTTCTCTTGTGGCTCATGATAGATTTGAGTGGAAGTCTAGTGGTCCATTCCGGACAGAGAAATGCATTTAACTCAAGAATATGGAGATTGCGATTGCAAGCCGCCGTGAGGTTGATTCGCCAATATCCATGTATTAACTGGCGATCAGGCAACAGTTGCACCAGTACCCGTCAAGTTCCCGTGCAAAAAATGAATTTATACATCGCTACGAAACACCAACAAAACGAACAATTGACGGCCAGACTACCAGATCGTAAACACCGCAGTCTGCTACCAAACAGTCGTAATATACACAGCGTTTTGGCTATCGATCCTTATCCTGAAGCCAGCTTTGGACATCTTGTATACATCTTCTTCGTGGAAGAGAATGCAAACCACCTCAACTGCACGCAAAACAGCACAGCGATTCTTACTGGTGAGTACAGAACTTTTGTTCTTAAACTATTTGGTCTTTTTGGTGACCTTATAACAGGACTCGTGTATTTATGACAGTTTTGTAGTGTAAACTTGGAGCGGTTTGCTTGGAGTTTGGCAAGGCTACGGCCGATTAAGAAAATACGTACTGAAACGAAAACTGTGAATAATGCGATGGCCAATGCAAGTTAAGTTCCAGCTAATGTTTGAGCAATGTCAGAAGCCTGTAAGGAATCCTAAATACCTTCGTTTTACTCAGAATTATAGAAAAACAAAACACTTATGATTTGTGCACCCGTAACCTTGTAATATAATAATATAAACTCAGTTAGTCTTAGTAAAGCATCATTATTCAGTAAAAAGATTGTTATGCGTATAATACAGCTAATCCGGATTTGTTAGTCGCCCCGAAGTCGGACGTTTTCTTTGCGCTTTTTCATTCATTGAGTTTATTTCTCTCATTTAAGCATCTGGGGACTGTATAATAGCCGCAACTAAAACGCACTGCCAGAATTCAGTTGACGAGAGGAAACGAAAAAAATGTTACATCGACTTCCTGCCCCATGTTTTCGTTGCTGGCGACCCAAGTCAGACCCAGAAACTAGTTTGTCAAGATCGACTTTTTGGATTTGGCAAGTGCAGGACTTTGACGGCTGCTCCGCCACTGCAGTGTGCCAATTCTCAACGCTGTCCTTATCCACCTAAAGCCCCACCAAAGACTTGCACCTCCAAGAGATGCGACTATGCCGTGTTAGTGTCCGGAGGATGGAATCCCTTGACAGCTCATCCTCGCCATGCAACAAACGTACAACTTTTCTGGAAGTTCCTGCTTCATAACAAATTCAAAAAGGAACACATCACAACGTTTTATGGCAGCGACGGCAAAATCGAGCGTAAGTAAACCCTTGTGTTTTCATTATTGATTAGGTGAATTACCGGTCCTAGACCTTGATGTGAGTCACTTATCGCGGCATTTGGAGTGCTAAATGCATCTGATGCAAATCTCGGTCGGCAAGCCCCGTTCAAAGCTGTTTAATGAATGTGGATGTGAGTGGCTTTGTTAACACCAATCTGGCTTTTCAAATGTTTAATTGCTCTATTCTACGATTCGGTTTGTTCATAGGAGTCCTAACTCTTTGATGTTCCTACAAGAAAAAGAATGACATGCCAAAATATAATTAAAAGTGCACTAAATCTTCGCGCCGCTTGGCTTCCAAGCGCTAATTTTTTTTTCCTGAAAAAAGTGTTGATGTTATTTAGCGGCACAGATAAACGATTCGAAAATGTGATAACTAGCATACAGGTCACACCAAGTTCAATAGGGTCTCCGTAATTAATCTTAAAGTAAAGACGCAGTCGATTTCTTAGCAGTTCCAAAAGAAGTGTCGAGATTTTTTTCTCCTACGCTTACTTCTTATCTTTTCAACGAAGATATAAAAAGCACCTTTGATCCTACAATTGTATAAATCATCTTTAAGATAACAGAAGTCTACAAGTTTAAAAATCCTTTTTGTAAACTGGATTTGAGTATACCAAACATAAGCAGATGTTATTTCAATATATTGCAAATTTTTAATTTTCTATTTCTATAAAGTGCTAAGTGAAGTCGGTGCGTCAGTAGCATCTCATCAAAGTCCTTCCGACCATACAAAAAAAGTCGCTAATCGCAGCGGGAAGACCATAGCTTGTTTTTTCTATCTCGAGGAAGTTAAAAGGGAATCAGCCTGCAGTACGTAGTACGCTCAAACTAAGATGTTTATCATAGATCACGGGGTTCGATCTTTCTAGCCAATAAGGGCACGTCACTGAGTTTGACCATTTCCCCGCTTCCTTCGTTTTTCTCTCATACATAAAACACTCATGTTCAGTCTGTCATGTTCAGTCTGTCATGTAACAAGTGGTCCGTGTGAAATGACTTGAAAGTACTTTAGGTTTTAACATAAAGCAAAAAGCTTAAAGCCCAAGCAAGCTAAAATTCGCATTTGCAGACTTTTATAATTATCACTTTTTGAGGCTTTGTGTACTGCACGTTTTAGGACAAACTTTTTTACGTGTTCATTGTCGGGCCGCTCCTTGAGTATACACATAACGTGAAGAGCATATCAAACAACTAATATCTTTATGAGTGAACGTGCACACATAACATTGATTAGTCATACTAAAGAAACGATTACAAAGAAATTAGAACATTAAAGTACCGGTATGGCGGAATGAATAAGAAAGGAAGCACGCCATACACGTACGCAAGATGCATCATCAATAATTTCATTTTCACGTAGTAAAATCTAACTCAATTAATGTTTAATTTACCCTTAGGATATTTCAGCATGGACATGTGAAATACATTTTATCACGATCATTTTTGTAATCATAGTTTAGGAATGTTGGGAACTAAAACTTAATAAAACCTTTGTCCGCTATATTTGGTTTTTGAGATCTTCTTTGCCCAATTCGTTTCGCGGGACATTTGGCAATATAACTTAGAGCTTCTAGGCAACAGACTGTGTTTTTCTTATAAACTATTTTCAACTTGCCATTGAGGCAGCACGTAGATTTAATGCAAACAACAACCGTTATAAAAATCCCCCCCCCCCCCCCCCTCATCCCCGTTTCTCTCTAACTATCATTAACTATCAGTCCCCCTTTCTCTCTCTAGTCTTGGATGGTAGAGGAGCACCATGAATGCACGACTTATCGACCTTAGGAAAAGCGAAAGTTTCAGCTGTTGTCAGGCAATAACCAAAAAAATTAACAGCTTTTAAAAAGATTTCAAAAATAATATAAAATGTATGCTTCATCAATATATTCATCATCAGAGCGGCTTTTATTCTTATTTGGGCGCGAAGATTGTTAAACATTCTGTACGTGTGCCCGAAGAACCTAAACGCGTGCCAACACAGCAGCACCTGATTTCAATTTGATTTTAATTTCAAGTTCGTCATTAGCGACATTTAATATATTTTGATTTGTTTTTGTTGGGAACGTGCGGTAGCAATTCCAATGCAATTTTGTTTTATCCCCTCAGGCAAAATAAGTTCACGTACGAAAAGACTTGACCATCTGAACGGTTGATATAATGATCTAGGATATGTAATTTACCACTGTTGATACTATTAATAGAGGGACTGCTTATGGCATCTGGCACGATTTTAACTCAGTTATTTTTGATGATATCGGATCGTTTTTTGCGTCGTTTTTCATTGCTTTCATAATGCCCCTGCTGCTTATGGATCTTTTTTAATGTTCCTTCCGCTGCTGCTTATGCAATGCAAACTTCACGTTTGTTGCTTCTTTCTTCCTTTTTTATGTTTCTTTTCCTTTTTTCCTCTACAATTCCTTTTCTCTTTCCTTTTCTTAACTTTCCTTGTCTTCTTTTTCTTTCTCCAGTCCTCTTTTTCCCGTCCTCCACCTCCTTCCTTTTTATTATCTTTCACAGAAACTAGTACCCCAGAAAGGATTTATATAAAGGATTTCTATTACACGACAAAGTTTCTCGTTTATAGGGCTCCCGTTGATAAAAGTACTTGTTACTGAAAAGAATACTCTGCTTAAATAAAGGTTTTGATTGATTCATTCATTACTTTAAACTACGTACATTGAATATAAAAAGTTTATATGGCGTTTATCATCTGCTGTCTATAATAGTGACTTGCTGATCTTGTCAAGTTCAGTGCTTTTTCCTCAACCAAAAGTAATTATGTACGACTACGTATCTTAGTTTTATGAGTATTGGCTAGGTCAAGTGGCTAGGCGTTTCTTAACTATACAATCGTCTATTAAAATGCATTCCCATCGGTTCTTTCCAAGTTAGGTCATCATTTGTCATACTAGATGCATATTTGAGTCATCGTGATATCTAGTGTAAAGCAGTCATGAAACGTTAGTTATTTCGGTATAATATCACCGCGGACTTAGCAAGATGCTCGCGATTCAGTGATCAAAGGAAGCGCACGGCACTTCTCAAGTGGATTTATTGTAAATTTATTCGACTTAAGGCACTAAGAACGTCTATGATTTCGAGATTAAATACTTATTTGAGCATCTTTACGTATTAGTGAATTAAGAAGCCACGAGTAAGAAAATGCCCACGCTATAAGGAAGTGCCGAACAGTCTTCGAACAAAAAAAAACAATGTGCAATGTATAAAAACGTGCATTTTACACTAAGTCACCGTGGACTTCGATAACAAGGACTATTAAAAGTATTTGATACCGTGTTCCTGCATTTAAATACAGCTATTTCAGTAAGAAATTAAAAAAGACTATAAGCTACGAAACAAACCAACGAAAAATAGATAAATAAACAACTAGATCGGTCTTTTGACTTGGCCAGTTTGGGGCGTTAATTTTCCTGTGAAATAAAAGGTAACTCATGCTGTTTCTGTAATTACGCGGGACGCGATTCGCATTTGGCTGCTGAATTGCTTTAGATTATTCTAATGTTTATGCGGCAAAGAAAAGACCCAAGGGCTAATCCTTCTTTAGCTTAGCTTGTCAAGTATTGCTTAGTTTTGATGAGAAAATGTTACTTTTCATCCGATTAAATAATAGCTCACACCAGTAGGGAACTAACCCTCAAAGTCCTTATTCCATGCAGTTAAGCTAAGTTAGTTATCTTTAGAGTTAAGCAGTAGTTCCCCATTATTGCCTTTTATTATATTCTAGTATTTTAACCTTGACATCCAAAAGAGGTCAAGTTGTAAATCCACACCCAAGGGGGGAAAATCAAGAACCAAAATTCAACGCAATCCTTTCCTTTCTTTCATTGGCCATAATATTTCATAGTAAGAAAAACCTTAACTTTATTGGTTTTGGTGACATTTTTTTGCGAATTTTTACCGATTAACAAAGCATATCAATGGATCGAAACCACCTTTCACCTATTTAGCTGAGTGGATTTTTCAAGAATGTATATATTTTTGTTGCAGTTGATGGCAACCCCAAAACAACTCGAGATGCCTCGGCAGCTATGACTGATTTTGGAGTGACCGACTACATTGATAAACTTTGCAAGGCACGTTGGTGCGTTGACACTTTGGTACTCTATCTGACAGGACCAGCAAAGAGCAATGGGGCTCTTTTGATGTGGGACGTTAATGGTGATGGACTTACAGAAAACAAAGAAATGTTTGCAGTCCATGAAATTTTCAAGCATCTAAAGGGATGCACTGCCAAGCGTGTTTATATTATTGCTGATTATAGTTACTCTGGTCATTTGGTCCATAAACTCGACGAGCTTTCAAGGTCAAGGCATGGGAGTTCTTATAGGCACATCACCGTTGTCGCTTCGTCGCAGGCAAACGAATACTCGTGGCGTAATGACTTCACTCAAACACTCATCAAATATGGCAAACAAACCACAACACGCTGCATAAAGCAACTTTTTCAGGTAATTAATTGATAACCATTGGTTTTAAAATAACTATTGATTGATGCATGGAACATTTGATACGGGGTTTTTTCGTTGCCATTAATCTTCAAAAGCGTAGCTTGACTGGCCGCAACACGACAAATATCTTTGAAATAAGCAGACATACGCAAAATAATAATATGTTGTTGCTGTTGCTGTTGTTGTTGTCGTTGAGTTGTTGCCTCTGTAGAAGTTAATGTTGTAGACCGTCTTCATTTTGGCTAAACATTATACCATGAGCCTCGAAGGCTTATTAATAAGTAGTTGTTAATCGTACAGATGGCACAAATCGACCTCTTGTCTCCCGCCAGTTTTTTTACTCGCGCGAAGCGAAAAGTATTCAAGCGCAGCCAGTAAACGAGCAAGTCTCAACTGAATCCAGTCCTGGATATATAGGGGATCAAAAGCTTACCATCCGAAGTATCTGTGGTTTCGGATAACAAACATAGCTCACGCCAAGAACTAGCCTTAAAACGCATCGGACGAAGAAATGACACTCAAATTTCATGAAGTGAATGACCAAACGTTATTTTGACGGTGTTTAATTCTTAGAAAGTCTTCAGAAGACGTATTTTTCGAAAATAATATTATAATAGTATAATTCGAAAATTTTATTAACGGGCGAACGCCCCCTGAGACCACAGGGAGCCCACACATCCAAAACCACAGATACTTCCGATGGTAAGCCTGTGGAGGGATGAAGACCTTATGGTCAAAGCGCACATGATTAACACACTAGATCATAGATGAATAACATGTCCGTTGCCAAGAGAATATGAACTAAGAGAAGGAATCCTACCTATGTAGCCTTGTAACTATTATGTGCACAGTTTGATGCTATTTTTAACTTGGAGATATTTTGAGCGAAGAACCTGATTGGTTTATTTCTTGAGGGTAGGCGGCTTCTAGTCTTGCAGTAAACAAAAACCTTTATTTTTGTTGCTTTTCGTGTCCTAAAACGTGGCCTTCAACGAGCTAAAATTAGCATCAATGATTCTAAAAATAGCATCAAAGTGTGCACATGATGGGGCACGGGGATTCCTTCTCTTAGTTCATTTTCTCTTGCCGTTGCTCAATAGATCGACATCTATTTTTTAGTAAACATATGTCCACTCCCTTTTCATTCTTTTGTTATTGTTTTTTTTCAGGACGTAAAGTCAGATTTTCAAATTCGGCGACATGTTTCAATACCCTCATTTGGCGAGGGCTCGTTAAATTCTGGAAATTTAACAATATATGGAGGAAATTGCGGCCTTCCTTGGAGCCGAGCGTCACACGATATGGGCTGCAAAGTCATTCCCATTACAGACTTTAGATACAGACCCAAACACAGAAACTCGTAATCGATTTATTTTACTCATAGTTTAAGCTCATTATTGTAAATAGAGAAGAAAAAATCCAAATATAACCATTGTGTGTTTGAAACCATGCTGTGAAAACCATTCAGTAAGGACATGAGGTAGACTGATTGAATCAGTTAGATGAACAGATCTCATGAAACTGAAAACAAGATAGGTTTAGATAACAGCACCAAAAGCAAAGCCTTTTTTTTAAATCCATTTTTCCTATTTTCGTTCGCTGCGGTTAAATGTTTGACCGAAGTGCATGTTACGATGAAGTCGTCGTTTTTTTGTGTGTTTTTTGTTTTGAAGTTCTGAAGTAAAATTATATTCTTTATTCCCATAAACTAATAACAGTATTTAAATTCAACATTTGAATCAAGATGTATAGAGTAGCAAGGCCTGATCCAAAGGACACAAATATAATGTACAACCCAAAGGCCTTCTTCAAGAGTATTGTTTTGTTCGTACAAATGAAACTGCAATCCACATAGTCAGTGCTAATAATAGGCTAGCTTGTAGTATGAATTAGCATGTAGTTTCTTTCCCCCAAGGAAAAATTAATAGTCGAGCGCTAACGTTTTTGCAATTAATTTAATTCGTTTTAAAAAATGTTAATGTTTGTGGGGTTTTTGATATATATTTCGTTAATTTCTTAAAATTTTTGTGTTGGTGTTTTGATGTGTTTTGATTTTTATAACGTTGCTCTTTTTCAATCAAATTGCATTAGAAGGCTAGTTTCTTTAGCTTGATTCAAAAGAAACCTATATCGAAGATTCGTAATAACTGTAGCATATATTAGAGCATATTTCAGATAAATGGGTACGGTTCAGGCCGTAACATGTTTTGCCATAACCTTGACTATACAGGGGTATACCATGAAGCAAATGAAAACAATAGAGCAGGTGGTGCAAGTTGCGTCATTGCTTCCATCTTGGTTGACGATAACAAAGCGTTCCTCATTAGCTTCTCTTGTTAGATCTACCAAGATGGCGGCTTTTTCATGGTTATTCATACCTCAAGGGATTTTGAGTCACATGGTTGCAAACACTCTATTTAAAATGTTCTGTAAATCAATATCATTAAGTTTCCCACTCATACGAAAGGCACGCAGGTCAAATGCATTGGTTAGCGGTGATTTAACAGCCCTTACAGTTCTTCAATTGCTCAATAAACCTTCACGACGGAATGGACAATCACTTGTAACGCCTTCAACGTTTTTTAATTCAGCAATATTTTTATAACCTGTGTTTAATATCAAATGTGACTCACTACAAATAGTATTTCTTACTTGTAGATGTAATATTGCATACTAAAATATGAAATTGTTTGATAGTAAGCATAATTATGTAATTTAGAAATATTACGTCCGCAACTTGTGCAGATTTTTGTCTAGTTTTGCGAGTGGTATATTGTCAAATTACGCCTTATTCATGTCTTGAAAAAGGGTTGTGAGAGTGGCAATACCTGAACGCGAGGTCAATTTCCCAGAAATCTAAGAACGGTGCGATGGGTTTTGGAAAAAAATAAGTCGTCACTTTTAGAATAGTTGCTTCTTGTTGACCTGAACAGACGTGTAAGATAAGTGTCATTGCAAAATGCACTCAGTTTTCATCGCAACCATCTTCCTAAGATATGAATATGATGTAAATTAATAATTAATAAAGCGAATGCGATTAGATCCAATTGTACTTATCAGCACAAGGCCTGGACTAATACTAGAACAGTTGTAACAAGATTTAGACTCAACTATAAGATAGTAGTTATGTTATGTACATCAAATGCATTGTCATGTATGACTGATATAATAAAGTAAATAGATTTCAATAAAAGCGATATTCAAATTCCACACCCATTCTTGCCTTAGAGGTTCTATGCAATCAAACTCTAAAAGCTTTCAAGAGAAACTGTAAGAGTAAAACAGGCATTTGAACTCTGCATCTAACTCCTCTTTACTTTATTGGCCTTGCAGTCAATGAGCTTGATAATGACTATGATTTTATCTAAACCTAAAGTCAAATATAGACGTGTATCACGGCTACGATAGAGTTACGATCAGTTACACTACTGTTATCTTGCTACCAATCTTTTTCTTTATTCACTACCAAACCTGTGACCGAAGTACACTTATATCACGATACATTTCTTAAGTCTTTAAAAAGCATCTCGGTTGCTAAAGATAAGAGCTGCCTTTTTAACAATTTTGCACAACCACTTTAGGCTCGCTTTAAAATTCATGCCAAAATTGAAGTAAAATCTAGCTTGATACAGATTAACAAACTCTAATTTAACTTTGCTACGCATATATAGAATGGCATTTGACTTATACTGTTCAGTATATTATAAGTAAAGTTAAATGTCGCCAAAATTGGCATAATCACGGAACGAATCCAGATATTTTTGGATGATGTTGTAGCAGAAGACATACTGAGCCTGTAAATAGATGGAAAGATAACAAAAGGTTATATTAAATATTAAGCAATGCTATCTTAAGACCAATATATCATTTTTGATTCAGTAAAAGCATACGATCGATTTGTTGGGATTAAATTTCCCGGCACTGTGGTGCCGGTGTACAACTGTAGTGCTTTCACGTCTTCTTCAGCATATTTTGATAGAATTCCATGCCAAAATAACTTTTTTCTTTCTCAAGGAAAGTAAAGGTGCTCTTAGTACTCACCAATGTTTCTACAGCTCCTGGTCTGTTGACACGAATACTCTTAATAGTCTGAAAGACATCCAATACTTGCTCTTGTTTGACTCGTTCAAGACACGAAGCAATAGCACAGAATGTACCGCTACGACCAACACCGTTGCTAAAATTAGGCAAAGAATATAGTATGATGAGTAAGTCGCTTTGATCAAATATTGTGCGGTCTACCCGCCTGTCTGTCCGCCTCCTCCTCCTTCCCTAGGAGTTACTAACTTTTTTCGTGTTACTAAACAGCCAGAGCGGTCCTTGCAACGTATCGTTGCTGAAAAGGCAATCAAATACGAAAACCTGACATACCTGCACTGAACGACTATTGGTGAATTCCCACTCTTTTGCTGTGACGTTTGTACTTCATGAAGCAACTTCAATACACTCTGTGGATTTGTTGGAACGCATTTGTTTTCCCAAGTCAAGTGCTGGAAGTGATTTACCGTGAGTTGTTTCTAGAATGAAAAAGTTAGAAGTATACATCATGGAAAAGAGAGAGCTTGGGACAAATTCTATTCCCTTCCTCGCATCACGGGGAAACCAAAAACAAAGATGAGTTAGCCATAAGATTATAGAGTCACCCTACCACTCGCGTGTTATTGTGTTATTGTTTGATTTACGAGTACAATAAGGTTCATGAGTTTCTTCGCTTACCTTTCGGTTCGAGACTTTAAGAATTCTTAGAATTATGTTGCCAGCAAGATGTTTAGTTTCTACCAAACGAACCTTGATGCTGTCATAGGTTTTAGCTTCATGTAGCGGCCAGTACTGAGGAAACACCTTTATAAAACACGGAAAAAATACGATCACTAGCGGTTTAATTTCTAAAATATTCATTAAATACGTCGAATACAGTATAATTTAACAAAGGAAAAAAGCTTTCCTAATTAATACTACCAACAAGGCCGACTGTTTCTGTTTAATTGTCTATTGACATTCAAGTAAGCAGCATTAATTGAATAAAAGATGCAAAAAGTTGACAAGCAAATCGTTTCCTGTTTCAACCAGTTTAATGCAGGAGTTTGTTGCTAGATAAAAACGTGCAGAAGATTTTGACTTACGCTGAGGTGTGTCAATAGTATTCCACGTTCCCACGGATCCGGTTGTGAGAATTGAGTATAATAGGCCTTGGCTTCCTTCTGCTTTCAAATAGGGACCCTTATCTATGGCATTGATCCATATATATGTCGTTGACGTGCAGTCATTTTAACTCAGTCTTACCTCACGTTCTTCTTCCGAATTGTTCAGCATGACGATGGTTCCGATCTTGTAGTCCATAACCATTCTCCAGAAATCTACTATCGTGTTTTCCATGGGAGCTTGTGTCATTATAAAAGCATTATGCTCCCTGTAAGTCTTAAAAATAGCGATGTGCACAATTTAGAATGTTCGTGGAATTCAGGGTACTTACTCCTTGATGCCTTCTTATTCATGTGAAGGTTTGCTTCCTAAACACTTACATCCACAAATGAGGCATTGATGTAGTCCCCCTTGCGTTCCTTGTAAGCCTATGCAGAAATTCAACAAGCATTTTAATAGCGCAAATATAGCCTTTTTTTTTCTAGTTTCTCTTCATGACAGAGTTGAAAATTATACTAACCTCGATAACTGAAGAATTGATGTAGTCTCCGATCTCGGTATCGTTCTCTGTATTGAGTATCACCCTATTTCCATTTGCTGCAAATGTTAATGACAAAGAAGACTTTTACTAGACAAAGACGTAGATGCTCATAAACATGCGGTATGAAGTTGATATTCAGTTCTTTGTCTTCGTTACTGAGCATGGCTCTTTCTTTCGACTAACACGAAATTGAAAAAAAGAAAACGCGCGCGGATGCTGTGTGCAAATATAAAGCACGCGGGTATTGGCAGAACACGAGAGAAAGTGATAGGAGAAGAGACTTCTCGAGTGTTCTGCCAATCCCCGCGCGCTTTATAACTGCACACAGTACAGAGGGCAAGTTTTTTATTTCTATTATAAAATGCAAAAGTCGCGTGCGTACTGTGTGCTCTCATAAAGCACCCGCTCCCAACCAATCAGAATGCGAGATAATAACAGCTATTCTTATAAAATATATGATAACTTACCAGCAACAATGCTCGGGTATCTGTTTTTCTTAACGTTTTTTCTTGATAGTCCAACATCAAAATTGCCTGATTGTATGTCTTCCGATGTAACGTCCTCTAAACGCTAACATTAATTTGTTGTAACGGTTATTATGAAGAACGAGACATAATTTGTGAGATCTAATACAGATGGACTTTACTTACCTGAAACTCCAGTGCATAACCAGTAAGCTTGTGACGCCTGTCCACGATGGATAGTTGCTGTATGGCATAAAGCAGATTTTGAACTGGCACTTCTGTGTTTCCACAAGTGAGAGCATCGTAAATAGCCATGTTCACGAATATGTATTGTTCCTGTTGAAGTCACATAAAAAGTAAAGCAATACAATACTGGTTACTGTGCGGATACTCCAACCGGAACCACTATGATAAATTAGTATCATTAACCAAGAAATATTGCGGCATTTAGTTCAATATTTTTAACCGGCCAACCAGATAGCGCATCGATATAATAAGTGCATGAGAACGTGTTAATCAGATGGGCTACACTGATATGAGTTCAATTTCCGTCAAGTTTAGCGATATCTCATTAGTCAGTTTTATTCAAGAGGTCCCGGTAAGTGTGTCCGCACAGTAAAAAAGGTTTCTATGCAGAAACAGAACTGTCAGAAAAAATTTCAGAGTTTTCACGATTCGAAAAAAATTCGATTTCGTCATTGCTTAGCAATAATTCGACTTATTTTGCTTCTTCTCTTCTCTTCGTTCAAACTTGTTTCCTACTTTTGTTTCCTTTTCCTTTTCCTTTTGTTTATTTTTACTTTCTCTTATTTTTTGAAAGATAATAAGTAAAAAGTTGCCTTCTACTGAATATCGGAGTAAAAAAACAACAAAAGACCAAACAAAAACCAACAACAAAAGACCAAACAAAACAACAAGCAAAATTGTAATTGTTAATATTGACTTCGATTTCTTGACCCACCCCAAGTAGAGATTTGATGTTGTTTTACTTACAACCGTCTGAACCATATACGGCCTATCATTTCTTATGGTTTTTAGGTAGTCGAGAATGTCAACATGTTGTTGCTCTTCCGCTTGACTGTAGCATTGCGTCAATCATGATATAGGTGCCAGTCCTCCCAACGCCAGCACTGAAAGTGAAGAAGCAACAATAACAGCGGATCGACCATTTACTGAGTAATAACTATGTTACTCTCGTTGCCAAAAAGAATCAAAAACATATCAGATATCTTTCATGAACAATGTGATCCCATAGACGAAGAAAGCCTTTTTAACTGACACTATTGCTTATATGTCAGATTAGCATTATTGATGTTTTGTGAAAGCAAGGTTTCGCGAAAACAGAGCGCGCGTTTTAGTGCAAACCTTCCCGCCAAATTTACGGGGTCTCATCCTAAGCCATGGAGAGTCGCAAAGGGATTGTCTGTTATCCAGGCGTGCAGCAAAATCCCTAGACCTTGCGCTATCGTTGTGCTAATTCCGTGCATGTAACCGTGGCCAAGGTTAAAAAAATGTGAGAGTGGTAAGTACCAGGTTGGGTAACCTGTAACTTGCCTCCTACTAAAACATTTATTTTTGTTTTTCCGATTTTCTTTTTACTTCATTTAAAATTTATGTTTGTATTTATTTTTTATTTTTGAATATATTATTTAGCCGATTTCTGTCTACCATTTATAAATTGTTTCCCAGTTTTCACCAAGGCATATAACACCCAAATTTCCCCTTCGTTTCTGTAAAGGCAATGGACAATGAATGACCCGAAAAACTTGCATCTTACCTGCAATGGACAACTGTTGGTCTGCTGTTATCGCTTGAAGACAATGCAAGCAGCTTTCGTCTGAATGAGAGTACAGCTGTTGCATGGTCAGGAACTCCTTTATCAGGCCAGGCGGTGAAATGAAATTGTCGAACACGTCGATTTTGTGAGCCAGCCTGAAAGAGATTAGAGATTAAAAGAGTACAACATTGAACCGCATGTTCAACGCCATGACTCCAATTACCTTTGATAGAAAGAAAGTACGGATGGTGAAGTCTGCAAAAACTTCTGTCTTGTGATTGGTGATTGTGATGTCTGAGTACTGATCACAGTTATCAGGCCAGTACTGGTAGCACTTTTTCTGTTGAAAAATAGAATTATACTGTATTTAATCTGAATAATTTAATAACATATTGGAACAATTTCATCAATATACCCATCGAGAGCAAACAAGTGTGTATACATTTCTTTTCGATTTCGACATACCTTTCCTAGCTCCCGAAGATTGGTTAGCATTATGATTGAAGATACGTTTTGCTCCCAAATCATTCGCCAAAAGTCGCTCAAAGTATTATCCAAAGGACCTTTGTAAATTGTGCATTACAAAGATTAGTATAGGAAATTGCACGAGTACATAGAGGATATTACATGGGCGCGCGGAGATACGAATTTTATCTTCGAGTGTTGAAAAGATCTCGCACGAGTGAGCGTAGCGAAGGAGTGAGAGATTTTCAACACTCGAAGATAAAATTCGTATCTCCAGCGCGCCATGTAATATTCTGTTTATTATATAATTATCAATGAAGTATGTTTTGGCTTTTTTAGGCAATTCTTTCCGTGTATTTTTGAATAGCCATCGCAATGGTGTTATTTTCACACGTGAAAATAACATGTTATTTTCACGTGTGAAGATATCAATTTTTCGAAATAGAGAAAAATAGATATTTCATTGGTAATCATATAATAAAATTCGTTATTAATATGTACGAGTGATGCTTCGAAAGTTCTTGTAATTGCACGAACTTCTAGGCAAGTGGATTTATAGAACTTTCAAAACATTACGAGTACCTATTATTCAAAGCAGATAGAGAAAAATAGTAAAGTAGTTCGACATCGTATCTATGCCTCCTAAAGAGCTTGATTTTATAAATCTGTACCTTGAGTTGCGATGTAAACCTCAGAAGAGCCGTCATAACCCTACACATGGTATATAATTTGGAGAAAAGAAAAAAAAAAGTAGGAAAGAAGTTAAACCCTGGTCATATATAAGAACTCAAGGGCAAGATGGTTCCATTTTCATGAAAGTGCCATATATTGCTTTACAAAATACTTACATGGATGTAGTTAGCATTGATGTAAAAAGATTCCGAGTCGCCGTAAACCCATTCCAAGGTAACAAGCGAATGGTCATCTAAAATTAAACAAGTATTCAAGAGTTAGGTAATGAGCCCAAGGTGTTAGTTATGAGATGTATTATATATCCCGAGCATTGGATACAAAGGTTGCAAAGGTGAAGACCAATTCAACCACAGCAACTCCATTTGAACCTAAAACACCAGGATGGCATACGTACAAATGTACTAATAAAAGGACAAAACACTATAGAGACAAATATATAGGGCCAGCTTTCCCTGCTAGCACAGAGTCACCTCTTATTGGCAATTATTGGCAAAGAAAATTTTTTTCTGGCCAAGAATCGCCAACAACGGAGACCCTACTAGCAGGTAAGTGTCAGCTGCACGGACAAAACAATTCTACCCTTTGTGAGAAGTTTGTGTTACATGAAGGCACATGCATAAGTTTTTGCAGATAGTAACCGCACCTATCGAATCAACGACATATATTAGTTAGTATGAATAGCATTACTTACATGCAATAATGTTTTTGTAGCGGTTTTTGACCTTATTTGCTGATTTGGTTCCTTCTTTGCAGTCAAACCTTGGCTCTACTGGCATACTCTATAACAATACATCATAAAAAAGGGTTGTTATCCCCTTCATAAAAAGGGTATATGCAGAAGTGTCGAGCACCCCTTTGCTTCTTGGGAACTGATGTCTCACCTTGAATTCCTTTTTCAGTTTGTTTATATCTGGGGCGGGAAACTCGATAGGACGTTTAATTGACTTGACAGACGCTGATCTATAAGAAGGCCTTCTTAAAGATCGATGCCTCTCCATTTCTGTTCTGAACACTAATGGACCTAAAAATAATACAATACATTGCGATAAAACATTTACGTCTCAAAACTAATATTATGTAGTTCCCTTTCCAGTGTCTTTTTGCATTTTATATTGCATGTGATACACATATCATCCAATGTCATCCTTATAGCTTTAATTATAGGCCAAGCAAGAAACCAAGGTAGTACTCACAAAGGTAGACATAGAACTAGAAGCCATTAAAGTTCCTTGCTTCTGTTCCGGGCAACACTCTTTTTCATGCCGCCTCATATATGAACGCATAAAAAAGGTAATAAAAGCGTAATGCGATGCACCCTCTACGCTCCTACGATAGATTACATCCTGCAAAAGTTCATAAATTCTGGACTACTTGATGGCTTTCTATATACCAACCTATTTCTGGGGCTGTTTCCTGTAGGAAACTGGAGTTGCCAGTTGTTGAAGAAGGTGAATCATCCACCACTTCCAAGGGTAATGGCTCTGCAGCCTCATACCTTCCGTGATGGGTACGCTTGCTACAATAGGAATGAAATTTAATGTCGCCTTTATAAAGGAATTTCTAATCCCTAGCTTCTCAAACATAAAGAACTCTCTCCCTTACTATGCACACATATCCAGCATTTAAAGGTTTTACTACAAGAATTAACGATCTTTGTATCCCATGGGAACTTAACTCTCTGAAACTGAAGGCCTTTAATATTTAGACAGTGTCGTTGTTCCAGATTATATTGATTGTAGTAGAGCAGAATTAGTTATTTTTGACTGAGCTTTAATCAAATAGTTAAATCAAAATAATATGAACTAAAATAAGGAATCCTACCTATATAGCCTTGTAACCATTATGTGCACAGTTTGATGCTATTTTTAGCTTGGAGATATTTTGAGCGAAGAACCTGATTGATTGATTTCTTGAGGGTAGGCGGCTTCCAGTCTTGCAGTAAACAAAAGCTTGCGTTTTTGTCGTGGACGTAGAGAAATAAGGCGTATTACGAGGCATTTAAAGGGAAGCATGATTATCGCGAGGGCATGGTAACGAGTTAGAAATAGCATCAATGATTCTAAAAAATAGCATCAAAGTGTGCACATGATGGCGCACGGGGATTCCTTCTCTTAGTTCATTTTCTCTTGGTTAATTTTATATGTTTACCGTTTCCAAATTAAGATTAGGAGGACGAGGAACAAGATTATGAGAATAATTCCTACAACTAGTCCTGCTACCAAGCCACTTGCCGCAGATCCACCTTGGGTATTCTTTTGGAATGTTCCTGAAAGTACATTCAATGAAGTACATTGTTGTGCAATCGCTACGATAATTATGTAAAAATGACTTGATTCAAACTAATAATTGAATTATAACAATTTCACATTCATTTGGTTAAAGCTACCTATTCCTAAATTGGTTAAACATGTAACCATAAGATATGGTAGATGAACAAATCTTTATTGGCTTAATTAACTTTTGACGTTGGTTGTATTAAACTACCACAATACATTTGTTAAAACTACCAAATATCATATAAACTACAGCCTGAAAGCCGATAAATGGCTTATTTCACTACACTGGGGAGATTTTCTGACTACCATGATAATAAAGTCATGCTTGCCACTTTAGTTACATGCTGGTGACAATATTTGATGAGAAAAAGAAAGGACAACGCGACGTTCAAAAGAATTTGAACGATATAATGTTAATTACATATCATTACGGTAATACCCTGTAACAAAAACCTAGCGTGCGTGGCATGGACTCTCTGCACTTTTACACTCTATTTTGTGCCTTGAGCATGTGTAGTCCTTTGTAATTGGGGCACCCACTTCGCATCAACAAAATACTTCACCTGTTGTTTCGCTGAAATATAATCTGGAGGCTGGGTCGATGTGTAAAGTATCAGCCCATGTTTGTACTTAAGCTGACCCTTTGCCATGCGCAAACCCCTGATTAAATATGCAGGGGAATATACATTAGAAAATGGAAGAGGAATATGTCATATATTCATATATGTCTTATTCCACTTGCATGATAATGCATATTCCCTTTCCATTTTTAATTATTTCGTTAGCCCACAAATCTTACCTGGAAGATTTCAAAGCTGCCCCCGGCTTTGCGACACTTGGGAATAGGGCCAGGGGCTATTCGATACATATTCAACCAAAAACAACAAAGTAAACCGAGCTGACAAATAGAACTATTTTAGAAATGGTTCTATCAAATTTAGGTATGAGGGATGTTTCCACCAAATATTATTAACAATTTCATAATTGGTTGAAACAACATTTCTCAACAATTGATAATGGCTACTCTAGATTCATTTGTTTTTTGATCAATGATTTGTTAATTGTTGTAACAACCAAATCATAATAGTGGTTATTATGACCAGTATAAAAAGTTAAATCAACCAATTGATTTTGATCAATTTGATGCATTTATTAATGTTTGTGAGAGCAATTGTTTGATTGTCACTTCTACCATAAACAACTGAATAGGTTACCTCAGACTCAATGTTCTACCAATGTTTTGGTAGTTTTAACCAGGTCATTTTAACAGCGTTAAGGACTCGCTGTAAACAATGTCTTTATAATCTTAAGGTTACTCACATTTTAGATTTCTGATTTTTCTGATAATGCAAGCAATTTTGTGATTAATGTCCTTGCATTATCAGTTTTAATCAGCATAAATTCCAACGTAATTTAATTTTTGATTTATTTTTTCGTTATCCCATATTCACATCAGGCTGCAGGGACGGATCGAGGGAGGGGCAAATGGAGGCTTTAATCCCCTTTCCCTCTTCACAACGTTGGTTATGTTTCTAGAAGTGGAATAGAAAGCATACTTTTTAGCTAAAATATGTTTCAATTTTTCCAAGTTCTGTAGTGTCATTTGCAGAATTTGGTCAAGATCCCCTTATATTTTTGGCTGGATCCGCCCCTGCGCTAAGCTTTCCTTAGTTATTTTCCAGTTTTACTTAGCTATCGTCCCCTTATTGTTTAGTAATGAGTACAAATTATTCACCTTTACGATCGGAAGGTACTTCTATATTGTTTCCCATTTGATAAGGTCCTTCCTTGATTGTAGTTGCTCTGATCTTAAATGATAGCACTCCACTGGTTGTGACATTCATAATGTACTGAAGATCAATCGTCCCGTTGATTATGACTGTCTTGCTACTGGATGTAGCCTGGTTATAGTAGTATACGATGGTGTACTTCCTGATGATGCCATTAGGTTCACGTGGTCTCTCCCACGTGATAACAACTCGTGGTCCAAAGGAATCTTGTGCAGGTATCAAGGTGCCATTGACATTAATTGGAGCAGAGGGGGCTTAAAAGACACAAATGTAATTGATATAATGCCTGATAAAGACCAGAGGGTTGTGGATATGCAGAGAAGGCAGGCCACGTTTTAGGAGAGAGGGGTGGGCAGGGGCTAATAGGCATTTTTTAAAGTGGGACAAATCTCTCTTTTTTATATTGGAACTAAAACCAAGTAAGGGTTCAGAAAATAAATGAAAGTGCTTTATTGAATTCAGAGTTCGGTCGCACATTGATGGAAAATGACTTGCAAGCATCTCTAAATTCCATAACTCACGACTGTTTTACTATTCTCTAACTGATTAAGAATCAATATGACCATCCTATACTCATTAATTATTCGTTCATGAGCTCATCGACCAACCAGGGTTTTTTTGTACCATGTGCAGTACTTTGAAACCCAATCAAATACGACCACACCCATTTCAAAGTTCTAGTTTGAAATATTTCAAAGTCCTACTACTCGGACTTTGAAGTATTTCAAAGTTCTAGAACTTTGAAATAAAAACAAACATAACAAAAAGAGCATAATATATTGTGTCAAATACTCGTCACTGTATTATATTGGGGTTTAAAAATCCTCGTGGATCATTTCAAATGCAGAGGCTACTCCTCGGCATTTGAAATCCTATTCGGATTTCGAAAACCCAATAGAATTTTAGCAACTCGTATTTGAAGCATTACGTAATCACGAAACTAATTGTGTATTCATATGCTTTGTACGTTATCTGTTCCTCTCCCAAGAGAAAATGAATCTCTGAATAGAAGTAGTAATTACACGATTTATTTTGTAAGCCTTGAAATAACAGAAATGAAATGTTTTGTTTGTTAAGAACATATTTTTTCGTATTCAAATTTTTAAAATTGTTGAACTGTCTCACGAGACTTGCAATGCTCATCGAGAAGTAACATAATACTAGTCAGTTATAACATAGAGAGACACCGGCCACAAGGGCTAAGGAGTCTGCCAAGTTTCAATATTCAAGACTGATTTGTAAGTACATATAATTAAACAATATATAGGTCTGATAAAATGCTCATATATTTATTTGGAATTACAGTTCCACTGGGTGTAAGACAACTAACTAGTTCAAGAATGAAATCAGTTATATCAAGTGAACCGTACTAAGGTCAGTGGTAAAGCTAAAAAAAACTTCAATGCCACGCAGGTAAGAAGCATCAGCATATCTATGAAGTATACGCCAAATAATGCTAATATTTGAAGGACATCGAAATTGCTGTGTATCCAGTAGAGTAAAATTTTATAACTTTTAAGGTGTCAAGTAAAGGTCTTGAAGCCCAAAGAAAATACGGGATTATGACAAGTGTTTTCTGAGTTAGACATAAAAATTATCTGTATGCATGGCAGAGAATATTATTAAGACCTTGAAACAAAATTCAAAGTAAAACAAAAGGCCTTATTTTATTGATGAAGGTCATTGGCAAATGGTCGAAACAAAAGTCTAGTTATCATTGATTAAAACCAGCGAGAAGAAAACTAAATATTCTTGATACGATGTATCCTGATTGAAAATTTTAGACAAAGGACTTCATAATTATTCTCAATATAAAGAATGCAAATCCATAGCAATAACCCCGTTTTTTTCCCTGTGCTACATGCAAGGACCAGATCACTTAGTAACTCTATTGATGGGTTGCAAGTATTCCCAAGAGAGTTAAAAGACAAAAACATGGCGGCCATTATGGTACCGTTAAAGTGCTAGTCTTAGTGCTAGACCGTTTGAGTCCGCCATTAAGCGATTGCGTTCCTGGCAACGTTTAGTGATTCGAAGGAAGTGACTTCATACGCGCAACCCTTCAAAATTCCCGGCTTTTCAAAATGTGTAATTGCAACTAAATTTCGACTTTTTTTGATATAAAAACAAGTCTTAAACCAAGTTATGCTTTCTTACAGAGAATGCTGTAGAGTCAGTGTGGATAAAAAGGATGTCAGTTGCGCATATGACGTCACACATACATTAAAATGCAACGACAAGATCGCTGCTCAAAGAAATGACGGACGAGATTTAACAGTTTTCGGAAGTAGAATTCAGACAGGAAAAGTTTCTTTTTCGAACCAATTATTGTTTAATGGTGAACATTAGCAAACGAAGAATATGGGATACAAAAGTGCTGATAGGTGGAGCGAGTATAACTATATTCTAAGGCTCGATACATTTCATTCTTGTATTTGTCTTATCATCCGTCTTCCCTCCCTTAGTCTTCCTATCAAATTATTTGTTTAAAACTCACCGTCTTCTAGAGTGCGTCTACTAAGTTCTGTACTTTTAGGACCAACGAACTTTTCATTCATGACTGCAATAGTGACACTGTAAATGGTGTACTTGAATAATGACGTCAGATTAAAGATTGCAGAATCACCCACGTCTATAATATCGCGACGTCTTCCTTGTCGTTTGTAGAATATCCTGTATGCTTTGAAGGGTCCATTCATTTCAACACGATCAACTTTCTATGGTTTTCGTTCCGGGAAGAACGAAAAATGAAAGATGTAAAATTATGTACTTATTGACTGAGTGGGAGGGCCGTACGGGAAAATATTTGGATCAAGGTGATGCCGTACGGACAGAGCGCAGCGATTTTATCATGACCCTCACGAAAATAAAAATTATAATAAAAAAAAGAAAGCGCGCGGATTCGAGCAGGGCCGAACGGATTTTTCCCGCCCGCTTACGTCAACCCGTCAGTCCCCCCCCCCCCCCCCCCATCACGTGACTTTTTCCAATGGTTTTATTAGAGCGCGCGAGCAGGGGCGTACGGGTCATATGATAAATTTTCATATTTAGAGTTTTGGAGGTTTTTTGATGATGGCAAGATCTTTACTAATAATATCCTGCCAGGTGTCCCAACGAACGAGGCTAAATTTCTCGTTTGCTTCGTAATTGTTCATATGATTGATTATTTGGCCATATGACATAGATAGCAATCATTTGCGTTCCACTTTTGGTGTTTTTCTATTTACTTTTTACCTTTAAACATGGCGTTATTCGCGCATCGGTACATGGCTGAAGTCTGTAGTTCGAAAATGCACTCATTACTATACGATGAAAAAAAAAAACTTGACTATTACCTTCCATTTGAGGAGTATGGATGTTGATGATAGTGGTTCCATGGTGGTAATAGCGGGAGATCTGTTGGGCTCTAGAAGAATCAGAATAAAAGAAACTGAACATGCGATTAGAAACTTTCATAATATTCATTGCAATAATAACAATAATAATAATAATAACAATAATAATAATGATAATGACAATGATAATAATGATGATGATAATAATGATGATGATAATAATGATAATGATGATGATGATGATATGATGATGATTATAATGATGATAATGATGATAACGATGATAATGATGATAATGATGATAATAATGATAATAGTTTAATAGTTTGTCTTGTAATTAATGTATCCCATCAAATAGAAATAATGAATAGAAATAATTAAGAATAATATATTTGTTATTATTATGAATAATTTCTTTTCTGATTTAAGGTGGAACATTTAAAAAATCTCAAAATAAAATACACTGTTAGAATCTAGGATAATCCAAGCACATTATATAAAAAAACACAGTTAAATTGACGCAATAGTTTTGCGAAGGGAGCAAAAATTAAATTGTCCAAAATTCGCTCTCAATTAGTTTGGTTCCACCTAAAAATTACCAGTGTGTGGTCATTCTTAAGAGTCGAGCCACCTTTAACGTGCATGCACACGATTGTTCCCCATGTCATTTCCTAATTGATTTATTTAGGAGTTCATCTGCAAATAGGTCTTGTCTTTGTTATTATTTTCATAGGCTGGTATTTCAGTGAAATATTACAATGCACACAAAAGTAATTGGCAAAGATTTCGTAAAATCAGCAGGCTAATCCAATTGTCTTAGTTTAAATTGTCTTACTTTGACCTTTGGCGCTTTCTGCGCATCTACTCGCATTATACTTTTATCTAATTTTGCTCATAAAATTTCTGATCAATTTGAGAGAAAAAAGAAGAAAGTATTAAGAAAAACAATCTTACTAGCTTGCATTGTCCGTGTGTGCTGTTCTGTACTAAATGGACCTTTGAGTCTTTCATTCATTACTGCTACTCTGAAACTGTAAGGTGTATACTTGCGTAGTAATGTCAGAGTATGCGTTGTGCATTTCTTAACCACCTTACAAAACACCTCATCCGTCTTGGTCTCTCCTCCTTGTGGTGTGTACTCTATCACATATCCCTTGAATGGACCATTAATCAAGTCAACATGCTCTAGCTAAATTGAAATGTAACATTAGGAAAATTGAAAATGGTACACAATTTGAAAAGCAGTAATGTCTTTCTTTACGTTTCTGATAATAAGTTATTTACCTTCCATTGCAAAGAAATGGATTGTGAAGTTCTTTCAGCGACTTTGATTTCAAATGGAACTTCCTCGGGTTCTTGAGGAAAAACAATTACAAATAAAACTTTATTAGTAGCTTCACTGTCAAGCGAAATACTCAAAAATAATATTTCAATGGCAGCTTTCATGTAACTCCTTAAAAACTCCTTAAATCCATTTCTCAAGGAAATTGAAAAGCCAGACAAATGTATCTTACTTGCAATAGCGGTTCTGGTACTAGTGACATTGCTCCAAACTCCATATCCTACTTGCTTGACGGCCCTTATTGACACATTGTATTTAGTGTACGGCTTTAAGTTGTACATAGTCAATTCCGATGTATTTGTGAATTCCACATATGGTTTTGTTGTGTCTGCAAGTTTTACTTCATATTCAGTAATATGGTGGGTTGGACAGCAGGGTTTGATAGTCCAGCGTAGAGTGATTGATCTTTCACTAACATCGACCGACGTAATACGAGGCGCTTCTAAAAATAAATAAATAATATTTATCATATAATTATCCATAAAATACCTATATTTCTCCTTTTCGAAAAACTGATATTTAAAATATCATGTGTATTTAAGCTATTAGTTTATAAATACAAACTTTTTTTAAATAATAAAAATCTTGTTAAGCTTATTTTATGGATAATTATATAATAAACAGCAGTTCACTCGTGAGAGATCGTTTCAACACTCGAAGATAAAATTCGTATCTCCGCGCGCCCATGTAATATCCTTTATTTATTCAAATCAATTAATGATAAAGATAATACTGATCGAGAAGTATAGGGGTTATCAAAAAAGGGAGAATTAACCTCTTATTCCTTCTGAATCGCTAAAGAAAGGGCTCCAAATCCGCCTTGCGAGCAAACTAGCTTTGCCGCAATTGCAAGTTACGCATTACGAGCAATTTATACTGTGTTGTTATTGTTGTTGGCATTTAACTATTAAATTTGTGGCCATTCGACATCTTAATTTAAAGAGCATCTTTTATCACAAATATTACGCGCTTGCTGATTGGCTATACTTTAAAGAGAAGATATATTATTTTTAATATAAATTGCCGGGATTCATGTCTTTTTTCCCAAAATATCGAAAAACGACAACTTTAAATACGTATATATAAACTTACCTTGGAAAGAGGCATAAACGTTAACCCTCATCGTCTTATTTCCGTGATATTTGGTTGGAACAAATTTGATGTACTTCGCAGTTATAGGGTTTTCCAGATCGTGTCGTACGACACTAGAAGAATCTGTATTTCCTTTGAACTGAGAAAAGAGAAATGAAATGAATGGGAAAAAGGGTCCGTGGGAATGATAGATATTGCATCTAATGCAATAAAGGGGTTGTGAAACTGGGGGCGGAATGTGAATTTGAAGGTTTTTCAAGTGATAAAACAAGAGGTTTACTAGGTAAAGCAATTTGAGTTAATTTAATCTCGTGGCTGATTTTATTTGTAAGGAAGAAATTAATCTCACCTCAGTTCCACCACTATAATTTGACATTTGGGATTTATAGTAAATTTTATATTTTTCCACCCATTCTTTTTTCACAGTGTTGCCATTTCCTTGTGTTGCTACAGCAGTAATAACACGTGGAGTACCGAGGTCAATCTGCAGGTAATCATCAGGATTATTATTGTCTTTTGGTGCCCATCCATATGGGCCATTCAGTGTTGCATTAAAAGGTGCGTAGCGCTCATCGTATTGCGAAGATGCATTATAATGGCTCTTGGGTATAGCAAGACGGTTTTCTCCAACAAGAGATCGCTCTGGGCATTCTAAAAAAAAAAAGAAAAAAAATGCATATCAACATTTATGGAAGTTATGTTCATGATGCAGATAGGAAAAATAAAATTCGCGTTGTTATACATTGTACACAGTAATACTTTTTTTCGTTATTCTTCTTTTTTAAAATTACATGGAAATCAAAATACTCACTGTATTTAGGGATAATAATGCTTTGCCAAGTAGCATAAAGACCTTTCTTTATAGTAGATGCGCTAATGCTGTACGAGAAGGTTCCGCTAGACATTACGGTAACAGTATAATTGTGAGAATGTGTAATGCCAGCTTTAGGGGTAACTAGAATCTTGTTGGATGCACCGTTATCATAGTGGTATATAATAGTGTAGTTCCTGATGATGCCGTTTGGGTCACTTGGTTTATCCCACGTGATAAGAACTCGTGGTCTTAGTAAACCATTTGCTTTTTGCAAAGTACCACGAACATTCATTGGGGCAGAAGGAGCTAAAAGAATTTTAAAAAGCATAACTATTTAATAATATAATAACAATAATAATACAAAATGTATATAGCGCTATTTCCTGAAGCTCAATAGCTCAATAGCATTGTCCAGTCGACATAACAGATGAAGTTGGGTAATTTGGGCATCCTGAACAAGAATAGATTTTGTCACTAAATATGAATCTCGTTGTGGTACTCCCTTAATAAGATTGTGTCATCCACAGTAAAGAATTTATCACTGCATTTTTAATTTTTTGTCTAATGCACACAAGCTCTGAGAAGTCATAATTTCTGACAAAAGCGAGTCTTATTTTTTTAAGTTGGATTAGCACAACCAACTTTGTCATTTGTTTACACTTACTTCATTAAACGTATTACTTGATTTTAACTTAGAACAATTGCCCTATTTCACTATAACGTCACTGCTTGTTCATGTGGGGGATAGAATAGCCTAATCCAATAGAAAATTCAACAAAATTTGCTCCTAGCGAAACAGTTTAATCTAAAATGTCCTGGTTTTCAGATATGATATGGGTTAATATGTACTAAAAAATATTCTGAGCGTTTCCTAACTATTCTACTTCTCTTCGTGGATTGATACGAGTTTAAGAACAATATTTGGTGAATTTTACGTTGATTTGACCGACGACGACGACCATGATCCTTTGCGTTTAAACAATAGATTGGTTTGATGTGACGTCATAGTGAAATAGGGCAATTTAAAAATAGATAGAGCGTGGTTTCATTAGCAACGCAAATGCAATCGGCAACACAAGGAATGGGGGAAAAATTATCATGTCCTTGCGTTTGCATTTACATTTGCGTTTGCAATTTTAAACCTGCATGTTGAAAGCATTTAACGTGCGATTATTGCTTGCGCTTGCGTTTTCGCACTTGTATTTGAAATGCGCATACCAATTCGTGTGAACCAGACTTAACGAGAGAAAGTGGAAAATGAATAGGCGGTAAATGCGGTAAGCTACTTACAATAAGAAAACTATAGTATAACTTACTATAAAAAAAAACTTATAGTATGAGATATCTTTATGCAATCATAACTAATTTGTGTTTGAACGACAACTGATTTCGTACCGACTTCGTGGAATAATTTTTACGGTTCATTAACTAATTTTATTTTCTACAAGTGCCGTTGCAAAAATGAAGCGATAATAGTTTGATCTCACCATCCTCCATTGTTCTCACTCTTCGCTCATTACTTGGTGGACCAGTGTACTTCCCATTATCGACTGCGATATTGATGCTGTAATTTGTATACTTGAGTAGTGACTTCAGGGTATATGTCGTAACATTACCCACTTCGACTGTCTTGGTCTTTCCTCCTTCTGGTGTGTAGTCTATTCTATATCCCTTGAGTGGACCATTGATCTTATCAAGTTGTGATATCTTCGATTCCATCAAAATTAAAAAAAGACACAAATAAAATAAAAAAGTGGAAGGTAGAGTTACTATTATGTATATAAAAATTATACATAATTAGTTAGTGGATATAATTTAGCTGTTGCGTAGCAACGCTTTGTTTCTGTGGCGGCATGAAGATACAAATTCGTTTCGTTTATTTAATGTTGAGAGTTCCGGTCGATAAATTATTAGGAATTTTTCTTTAAGACAAAGGTTACATTTTTTGCTTGAGCTGTTGTAGGCAGAGCTTGAAGATGGGACGCGCCATGAAAGGGAGTAACTGATATTATTGCTCTTGAGAGTCCTGATGTGTTTGCTGAGTTCAGTCGAGTTTTTCAGTATTTATAAAGCCCAAAGCCCAAAGCCCAAAACACTAGCTCAACATAGTTTAGTTTTTATATATTTTATAGTTTTAAACTATATGTTAAACTATGCCTCGCCTGCGGCTCGTATTTTCACCTGCTCAAGAATTCTCCCAACCACACCACGGTTTGTATTAATCTGTACAAACACAGTAAATGTTTTTCATTTGTTTTATAAAATTATTTATTTCAAAGTGAGAAGAAGCCAAACTCTACGAATAAAGCAAAATACCCTATACAGAACAGCTCATGAACAATTTTTGTACTATCGCTTTTGTCATAAGTATTACTGGCTGTTTTGTTTTCACTGTCCTCGGAATGATTGATTGTTTTAGAAGTGCACATATAAATGAGCGAAGAACGAGTTCAGAATTGAGTTCAGCCTATTAACCGCAACTTCCAAGAAGAGCGATTTCAGAACTGTGATTTTAAACTCAACCAATTGCAAAACTTCCCATGTTTCACTCTACATCGATAAAAAAATTATAAATTCTGATTGGTTGAGAGCAGTACTGTTTTCCTAAAACACCAGTGCAAAAATGTGTTTTCAGTGATTGGTTGAAATAACAAAAGAAATTCAAACTAGCCAATCAGATCACAGCAATTGTCATAGCAAAAGAACAGCGTTCCCTCTCTGGAAGTTTTCAGAAAATTCAAGATGGCGGATTTTCATCTTAAAAATGGATTCAAAAATGCTAAAACTGAGTCAAACTTCATCAGTTGAAAACCAGCAAAAAAGGTCGAGAATGGCAAAAGGAGGACTCGCTGCTTGTTATTTGAGAATTAAGAAGGAAAGAAAACATCAGTTGGACCATTTTACTGCTTTTCAAGGTCACTTGACGCGAAAGTTGAAGCCAGAGACGTTGAAACTTGGTGTAGGAACTTCAAGAGCTTTCGCCTACTTTATCCGTAAAGAGGTGCATAATACTTCTGTACAAAGAAAGCAGCTTACTTAACTTTCCTTTGAGTGTTTAGGAATTGAAAAAAGAGGATATTTGATGATTTTGTAAGTTTTGCAGAATTTCTTCGCAATATGATTACTTGTTTTCTCAAAAAATGTCAAATATTTGAAGTCTTCAAGATGAAAAAAAAAGATTTCTAAAAAACATGTTTTTACTGACTTTTTAAAGATCAAAAGTAATCTTGGTTTTTCATATTTCTTTCCTGTTTTGTAAATAAAATATTGTTTTGTAAACCGATTTTTAAAAAAACAAACGAGTTCTTCGCTTCGTGCATTTTTTCCAACACGTCTTTTTTCTATCTAATTTTGGTTCGAAATTTTTGAATCTATATTATGGTATTCTCTTGCACTTTGGAATAAATTTGCCCTATTGGGCTCGTGTAATTGTGAACTTTTTGAAAACCCGCTCGTGCTAATTTATGCCAAAGTGCACTCGAAACCCTGCGATTTCCTAAACAACTTATCTCCTTAATTATTTCTCAAATAATTGCGTTACCTTCCATGCCAGCTGTATTGACTCCGACGAGGTTGGACGTGTAAAATCGTAAGTTGGTGAAACCTCAGGCACTATGGTAGTGGTAGAAAAAGTTTTATTATTAGTCGTAAGATAAGGGTTTCAGATAGAATACATGGGATTGATATCACGAGTCACGTATTTTGGCCACTTTGTGAAGAGACTGTGAAATACAACTGAATATACAGTAGCTTCGTCACATTCTGATTAGCTGTATTTTTGACAGTGGACTGTATAGAATAAATGGGCAGAAGGAGCTAAAATAATTTTAAAAAGCATAACTATTTAATAATAATAACAATAATAATACAAAATGTACATAGGCTATTTCCTGAAGCTCAATAGCACTTAAAGCATTGTCCAGTCGACATAACAGATGAAGTTGTGTAAATTTGGGCATCCTGAACAAGAATAGATTTTGTTACTAAATCTGAATCTCGTTGTGGTACTCCCGTAATAAGATTGTGTCATCCACAGTAAAGAATTTATCACTGCAATTTTTACGGTTCATGATCTAATTTTATTTTCTAAAAGAGCCGTTGCAAAAAATAAAGCTATGATAGTTTGATCTCACCATCCTCGCTTGTTCTCACTCTTAGCTCTTTACTTGATGGACCAGTGTATTTTCCATTATAGACTGCTATAGTGATGACATAAGTTGTATACGTGAGCAGTTTCGTCAGGGTAAATCTTGTAACATTACCCACGTCAATTGTCTTGGTCTGTCCTCCTTCTGGTCTGTAAGTTATGTTGTATCCCTTGAGTGGGCCGTTGATCTTATCAGGCTGTGATATCTTCAATTCCATCAAAATTTAAAAAAGACGCAAATGAAATAAAAAGTGGAAGGTAGAGTTATAAAATCCAAGTATAAACTTTAAGGGGTAACATTCTGGGTTATACCCTTATGTACAATTTTACATGTTCTTTTATTATATATTTTTTAGGCTCGAAAGACTTAAGTATGTATTTTTTTGGCGTGATAATTTTTTCATTTGGATCTTTAGGTGTCATTTCTTTAAGTATAATTCCAGATATTTTTCAATATTGTTAAAGGATTTGCGCGTGAAGGAGAGCCAAGCAATAATGGATTTTTTAAATTTGACTATGTAAGGAGTTTATAATATCCTCAATGAAATTACTCTTTTTTGATTGAACAAGAGAAGTACAATTAAATTGTTAATTGTACTCTGTAGAGCACAATATATAAAAGAATTGCATTACCGTCCATTCCAATTGTATTGTCTCCGACGAGGTTGGACCCGCAGTAGTGTAATTTGGTGCAATCTCAGGCACTATGGTAGAAAAAATAAATAAATACGTTTTATTATTAGTCGCAAGACAATGGTTCGGATGGTATACATGTTATATACCACGAGTCACTCTTTACCAAGAAAATACAAGAGATGTTAGGGATTCCACGGTGTGTCAAGAGAAAGCATTGTATTACTATTTTAGGCCACACTGTTGAAAATTACTTATTCTTCTAGACCATTTCAATTATGAAATTCAACATCGTACTGATATGAAGAAACTATAATATACCACTGAATAAACAATGGCTTTGCTACATTCTGGTTGGTTGTATTTAGTTTTGATGGCGGAATGCGTGGAGGAAATGGGAAGATTATTTCTCCAAAGACAAAGTTTCCGCTTATAAGAACTCAGACAATGCGTCTTTATGTCAAGCTCAAGTAGACCTATTACAATTTTTTGGGTGTCTTTAATATTTATGGGTGGCATGGGTGGCGTAGTGGTTTACCGCTCGCCTCTCACCACTGTGGTCCGGGTTCGAGCCCTGGCTCAAATTGGATCATATGTGAGTTGAGTTAGTTTGTTCCGTTGCCACTACGAGGGTTTTCTCCGGGATCTCCGGTTTCCTCCCTCCTAAACAGCAACATGTGAGTTCAGTGTTGTATGTTGTAAATATAGAATGTAGTGGTAGTGCGTGTTGAGGGATCTTCACGGAAAAGCCCCGTTTGGGGATGGAGTGGTGGTTGTAAAGTATAAGTATAATACAGTTTAATCAAATTTCCAAACCTAGAGTAAATGGTTAGGAAAATAATTTGCATAATGATCCACAGTATTTACAAAGAAGTAAAAAGGTGTATTATTGAGCTACCTGCTACTAAAGTTCTAATCTTTTTCACCTCACTCCATGTTGATCCATTTGGGGTTTCTGCTCCTACTGACACATGGTATACAGTGAATGGCTTTAGATTGGTCCCGGTATAGCTTCTAGTTTCATTGCTGTGCATTATTTTCATTTTACTTCCAATCTTCACCTTAAAAGCGGTGATAGGGTTTGTGGCGGAACAAGTCTTTATCGTCCATTTTATCCGTATTGATCTTTCAAAAGATTTGACTGTGATAGATGGCGGCGCTATCATGAAATGACAAGAAAGTCAAACTTAAAAAATATATTTGGCTGTGGACAATTATATCACGACCTGATAAGTAAGAGTTAGGCAGAAGCCTTGCTTGCTCTTGGCGGCTCAATTCCTACCATGCGGGATACCGCATGTGAATAAAGTTTATTTAATTCGAATCAAACAAATCGATTTCCTACAGGAATACCTTGCAATTTAGTGGATACGTAAACATTCACTCGCATTGTCTTAGCACTGATATATTCCAGTGGTATAAATCTTATGTGCTGGGCTATGATGGGTGTTTTGAATTCATGTCGTACCACGTTAGTTTGGTTGTAGTTTCCCTTTACCTAAAAAATTAGAATAAAATCATCAATTGATCTGCATTATGTTTTTGAGTGTTCTTTCTTTTTTCTTTCTTTCTTTCTTTCTTTTTTTCCGTTAAATCGTAGGGAATAACGTAGTCACTGTCCTGTGAATTGGGCTATGTTATTACTCTTTTAGTTAGTTTTAAGATTTTAGATGTACAGGAAAATATCAATGATACATGTAATACCTAGTAGATTATACCTTCTGTCCATATCTTTTCCAGCTTTTTGTGTTATTTGCGAAGCTCAAGTTGTAACTGGTCACCCACTCATATATGTTTCTATAATGTAAGCTGTCTGGATCGCCACCATTTCCTTGTGTTGCTACAGCAGTGATAACACGTAAAGTACCGAAGTCAATCTGTAGGTAATCATCAGGAATATTTTCTTTTTCTGGTGCCCATCCATATTTACCGTACAGTTTGGCGTTACGAGGTACATATCGATCATCATCATTGAAACTTGAGCTTTTATAATATGATGAGGCTTTGTAACTGCTGTCAGGTATATTTATTTTTCTCTCCTTCCCAACAAGTGATTTTTCCAAACACCCTAGTCAAGGCGACAATACATTTATAATTTAGAAGTCTTCAGCCTTGAAGTTTATCCTCAACTTTAAATTACTGAATGAATACACATTTTGCAATTGAATATCTAATTACTATTGTACAAAAAAAGCATGGCGTATACATTTTCCTCCATGTTTAAATGCAATAATCATAATCATAACAAAGTGTATAGGAATGAGCTATGGAATAAGGGTTGGCATCCCATCACACTTCAGTCAGTGGTCGACGTCGGAAAGAATTCGAACCTCTTAACTTCTAGTACTTATTTTGAAAGATTAAGGAATTTGAAATTTCGAATACGAACAAAAAGCGGTTTAATATTAATGGTTTCGCAGTGACATTTCTACAGAGAAACTATCAGTCGACTAAATTGTAGTTGAAGGGGGATTTAGAAGCTGATCTTAAATTTGTGGAGGAAGTAGGAAAACATTTCAAAGAAACCCAAGGACGGAGAAATCCCTAGAAAGAGAATGGAATTAGACTCCCATACGACAGCCAGTTTTCACTTACGTTACACATTCTAATATTGAAGTGGGAAAAAACTAAATGCCAAAATTCAGGAGTGGGTACTGTGCGCAATTAAAAAAATGGAACCCTTATTTTCGGGCACCAAGTGTCCGGAGCATATGTGAACACCTTCGTTTTAGTGATAAGCAAGCTAATTTTAATAAGTAACACTTGTAATTTACCTGGGTATTTCTCTGATTGCTCCTTCGATACCTTTATGAATATGGCAAAAGAGTATACCATTAACCAGAAAATCATTCGTCCATCCATTTTAAAATCAGAGAGTTACTACAACGACAGGAGCATCGGCTACGAAGAAAAATCGAAACAGCTCAGTCATGAGACAGTTCTAAATTAAATGTGAGATCAATACGCATGTACGTTACATGCCATCCTCAGCTGAATCAGAACCAGTTGTATATAATTTTTACTCTTGAGTACTAGGAAAATGGATTTTGAGGTTTTTTAAATGCAATGATGCAGTCTTGCTTTGCAGAATTATAAAAATTGGTCATTTGCAGGCGTGTAAAACCTACATGCATTCATTCATACATTTTATTTAGACTAGTTTTTTTTAGGAATTGTCATTAACTGACCAAATTAAGGTGGCTGCCTACTTTTGAACGTTCGAATTGAGAATTGAAAATTCTACAATATTTTATTGAAGGACCATACGGGACTCTATATTTTTTAATAGCTCATTCGAAAAAACTCCCAAAAATCTATGTTATATCAACATTTAAGAAAAAGTTTAAATCAGCAACACATGAAAAGATATATTTTCGTAGAGATTTTTGTTCGACTTTATGAGATTTTTAAGAGCACCAAAACTACAAAATATAAGAAAACAATTTATCTTTTTGTCTTTTTGATGAAAATAACCACGTATTATTGTAGAATGTTTGACTAGCCTTCATTTGTGCAATCATATAGTCTACAAATAACTTTGATCTTATGGATCTAATTTTTTTCCTAATCACTTCCGGTGGCGCAGATTTTACTCCAAAAGCTCGTGCGTAGGCTTCCATTAAATACTGATTATCTCGAAAACAAGCTCGGGACACCCAATTGTTCTTTCCAGATTTGGAATCAGCATTAAATTTCAATTCTGAAAATCGATGTTTTAAAAAAAGCTTTAATCAATTTTCAAAAGTAGGCAGTCACCTTAAATCATCTTACTTTTTCAATTTTCCGCAAAATAATTAGGGCATATAGTAAAGTAAATAACAAAATGACTTAATCACGAATCCCAGCGAGATCGGAAATTAATTTTTCCAAATTTCGCCCGGAATAACCTCGTTCCCAAGCACTACAACTTATATTTCTATATCTTCACGAATAAACAGCTCGTGTACAATTTTAAAAACTAAGTGTTTTTATTTATGTGACAAGTAAGAATATTTTCTAATATTTCTTATTAACAAAGAGTCAAATTAACAAAACTGTCACTAGAAAGGTGCTATGTTCAAGCGTCAGCTTGATAGAAAAGAGATTTAAATAAGATGCTCTGAATGTAATTTAAAACGTTTATTATAGCGTTATACAACTCGCTCACCATTGACCCTGATATTATACCCATAACTAGTTATATAATTCAAGTTCAATAAATGTTTGTAAGCCGAGTTAAGATTCATGATAGTTTTGATTCATCAGCTTTTTTAATTATAAATCAAGTCAAGCTTTCGAGCATATGCTCGAAAGCTTGGCTTGATTTATAATTAAAAAAGCTGATGAATCAAAACTATCATGAATAATTCAAGTTGTTTGGGTTTTTTGCCTCCGTCAATCCGAATTCCAATGCACTGAGTTTTGATTGAGCCTACTATCGAGAGGGCTACTCTCGATCTGGCCTGCTGTATGTTATGAAGATAGGTGTAATACATTAATGTCCCCGCTGAATGTTAAAATGCATGACACCCAAATCTCTGAAGCTATTAATTGGAATCCTATCCTTTAATACATGCCTTAAGGAAGTAATCTCCCGAGCTACTACATCAATAGCTCTACGCATATATCTGTCAATAGACTTATGACTTATTGTTAGTACTCTTACCGGAAACACATTGATAGAACGCAGGTAGAACAAGCTATCGTTTGTAGGTTTGGCTACCTGCAAATAAAAAATAAAAAATAAAAAATAAAAAATAAAAATAAAAAAAAAGATTAATGGCATTTTTTATTAGAACCATTTATACTAAACAAAAAGCGAAGGGGTTTTAGCTAAAGAAAACATTGTATCTGGTCAGGTCTAGCGTGAGAATGAGAATGAGAACATAATAATCAAAATACATCCCGACTTTTCATACTGGACTTTTTTAAAAGTCCAATATTTCCAAACATTAGCTTTAGAGCGGAATGAGAATTGATAAATCAAGACGTAAAAGACGTACCTAGAACTTTTTTTGTAAAATATTTGAACTATGAGTGTGACTGCACATTATCGTGGAATTTGTTTTGTTCGATCAGGTTCGCATGAGTACGTGACTACGAGTAAAAGACAGGTTTTTACGGTCATACACTTTCGAAAGACACGTCGACCCTTACCTCTATACTGATTACTCTAAAACAAACGACTTTGTTATCAGTATATAACGACTATACCTTCTTTTGCAGTTTTCCCTCAAAGCTTTGAGACAAAGTAACAAGCCACTATTGAAGACCTCCGCTATTTCAAGAAAGGTTTGTGTTGATACATGCCCCGAGGAAGTGATCTGTCGAGCTACTACATCAGTAGCTCAACGCATGTATCTGTCAAGTGTCTTAGCTGCGTTATTAGTAATTAATTCACATGCTAACAATACACGCGAGTATGCATATTCATAAGATACGGAAATGGGTAGCTGTTCACAGGAGTGGACAGCGGTATACTCGTGCGTGTGGGAAAACATTTTACAACAAGGGAGGGGGGGGGATGGTAAGGTCAGAACCAGTTCAGCGTCGTAGATGAAAGTGACACAAAGTCGTAATAATCATTCAAATTATACCCATAAAAGATCGGTTGTTGTGATCATATATATTATTCATAAAGACACTTCGACACTTACCTCAATGGCTCTCAGTCTTAAACGAAAGGCTTTATTTGCTTCTGCAGGTTTCCCACAAAACTTTGAGCCAAACCTGAACCGGCCGAGAACTCCACTTTTTTAAGATTAGAAAAGGTTCGTTGAATGTTTCGGTAATCCAGTAACGCTCGAAAGCTGGATTTTTATTGCTCCTTAAGTACAGTACCACTTTTGTAAGGTTAGGTTTAGTGCTATTGTTTGGATGACCAATCTATTGTTTTTTAATCCAATCATGTAACTCGTTCCGAGCGGTGCTACCTGGCTCCAATGCTTCTGTAAACCTTTCCTAAGACTAAGCTAGCCTAATCTGTTTTAAAATAGTATGTTGTATGCCTAGAAATGCCCACGTTTATTTTATAGTATATATACCCTTCATGTAGTATGTACTTTCATAGGTATATGCTTTCATATACTATGAAAGGTATGACAAGTATATACATTTGAACGTGTTTACAAAATATTGAGCTTAAATACGTAAAACTGTCTTTATGGCGAAAGCTTAAAAACTGTTTTTCCCTGTCATATGAAATGTATGACAAGTATATACTATGACAAGTAAAGCAAATATATATATAGAATAAAATGTATGACAAGTATATGTTGTGAATAGTATACTTGTCACACCTTTCACAGTATATACTTGTACCTTTCATAGTATGAACTTGTCATATATTACTTAGTATATTTGTTATTCTTGGGATGACTCAATGACTTTTTGATCGTGATTTTGTCTCGTATTGGGGCTATAATTCTTTTTTGTATGCTCAATGACAGACTTTATAGTCTGATTTACAAAATAGAATAGATCTACTTCGCTTTGTAAACGACTGCAAACCCAGTGAGGAAACAATGTATATCGTAAATATTGGGGTTTAAAAACCACATGTACATTCACTTACAGTGCTACAATTAGGCCGTTTGCATGATGGTGTCATTTTACTATCACAACCAAAAGGATTTGCAAATTTTCTTTTTTGTTCAAATTTGTATTTCTTCGTGAGAATGGTAAGACGATTGCTGCTAATTGATTGAAGAAAGGAAAGTATTCAAGGCCGAATTCTGGTAGTGTTAGTACGAAAATGACACCATAGTGCAAGTGTCCTATTGAGCTACTACAGTAGCTTGGGAATGAAAACAAACAAACAAACAAACACACACACAAGCAGCTGCAACTCTAAACACATTGAAAACATAAATATCTTACGTCGATATTCGAGCAGGATTTCTCCAACTGCATGAGGTCCTTCCTTGATTGTAGTCGCACTAACATTGTATGACAGCATGCCCCTCCTTGCCGTATTAATGATACAGAGATCACTTGCACCGTTGACGTTGACGATGGTTTTGTTTGAAGTATCCTTGTTGTAGAAGTACATAATGGTGTACTTTCTGATTATGCCATTCGCGTCACGTGGTCTATTCCATGTGAATAAGACACGTGATGTAGTTGAATCTTTTGAAGGTATCAAAGTGGCCATGACATTTACTGGAGCTGAGGGGGCTATTTAAATTTAAAAAAGGAGATATTGATAGAATCAGATATATCCCAAAGATTGTGAATTGAAAAAAAGAGAAAGAGGAAAAAAGCAAATGAAAATGAATAGAAAGAGAAAATGAATAGAAAGAGAAAAAGAAGTTAAAATTTCGAAGAATCTCACCGTCCTCCATTGTTCTCACTCTTCGCTCTGTACTTGGTGAACCAATGTACTTTGTGTTTCTGACTGCTATAGTGATGACGTACGTTGTATACTTGAGTAGTGACGTCAGGGTAAAGTTTGTGACATCCCCCACGTCAATTATATTGGTCTTTCCTCCTTGTGGTGTATAAGTTATCCTGTATCCCTTTATCGGTCCGTTAACCAATTCTTGCCTCTCAAGCTTCAATAGATTTTGGGAAATAATTAAAACATTTATTACGTGCAATAAATATGGTAAATATGCTAACATAAATACGGTAACTATTAATTAAAATTAAAAAGAAAAAAGGAACACCCTACTAAATTATTTACCTTCCATTTAAGTAAAACTGTACGAGATAAAGTTGCTTCAGTGGTATTCAAGAAAGGAATCGCATCTGGTTCTAAATGACAAATTATTCAATTAGTAGCGACCATTTTAAACTATTCTTAAATTCAAAAAATATTTTGGTTTTTTATGCGCTCCAATTATCAATTGAAAAGTACTATGTAAACCTGTTTGAACTGGGCATGGTATCTTCACTAATGGAAAATCATATATTATATTCCGCACCTGCAATAGCAGTTCTGATTGTTGTGACATTGCTCCATACTCCATATCCTACTTGCTTGATGGCCTTTATTGAGACATTGTATTCAGTGTATGGCTTTAAGTTGGTCACATTATATCTTTGGTCATCACCAATAACTTTATGGTTTGTGTTTCCCACTTTTACTAGGTATCCAGTGATATGGTCAGTAGGACTGCATTTTTCGTACGTCCATGTTAATGTTATTGAGCGTTTGCTGGGAATAAATTCCATACGAGGTGGTTCTGGTTGAAAAAATGCTTAATTATTTCCGGCATAAGATATAATATAATTTGTTTTTATTAGGAACATTTAAAGAATCCTAGTCAAATATAACGCACTGCGCGACGGGAACAATGAAATTATAAGCAAAACGCCATTTTCTCTGCCAGGCAAAATGGTGGTTTCGTAGTCGAAGTTTGGGAATCTAGTTCCATAGATCTTGTTATTCCTGCTAGATGTATTGCCATCATGTGATAATGATGCACATTGTCATGTAAAGCTTTTCGCGAAATTGGGACATTTTTGCAAAGAAGGTAGATTTCGAAAGTTGTGACGTCTAATAGTTGGACGACCGAAAAATCATAGTTCCACAAAGAAAATATCGGAATATTTTTGCCTAGGTGCTGTGGAATGAAAGGGAGGAAGAATTGGGAATTTAAAGACATTGTAATATTTAATTTTCAGAAATTTCGCCCCACCATTGTTTGGAAGAGCTTCGAAAATGGCGTAGGAGAACGGTGTAAACAATGATTTATAGGGGCAACAATTCGTTCTTTTTAATTGTATATTTTCTTTTGAGTTTTTGAGTCATTTTAGTTTATAGCCAAATAAGTAAATCTTTCGTTATAACAACACACCTTGGTTAGTAACGTAAACATTGACTCTCATTGTCTTGTGATTATGATATTCCACTGGTACAAATCTAATGTATCTTGCCAGTTGAGGGTTTGTAAGATCATGAAGTACTGCACTGTTAGAGTCGGTGTTTCCTTTGAAGAGCTAAAAAATATATAGACGACGCAAATCCTTCTTTATACAGTTACAACCTAGAAACCTTGCAGTTAATAGTAAAATTGTTGCCTATCCGGGATTCCGAAAACAATACCTTTGCGGGCTAGATTTAATATTGACCAGAATAGCCTGGAGGCGGTTAGTATAGCTAGCAGCTCCTGAGCATCCTGGAGGCATGCAGGTCAACAACGGTGTAGGAATAACAAGTTAGTTGATTGCGTTGCAAGGCTGCCCCGTCCTGATTTTAATTTGAAACCAGCTGGATTTTTGACAATAAAATATCTTACGTGGTGACGAAATACATGCCAATGAATTAGTTGTTTTCCTATTTAGACGAAGCACCATTTGGTTCACTAGTTTTGATTGTATTTATATATCAATGGAGATGCGAGAACCACTTTGCTTTACACCCTCAGTCGTGTGGCTTAAAGCAACACGGATCTGTTATTTTTAGTTGAGTGGGAAGATTCTAATTAACAAACGAAATAAATAAGTAAACAAAGTGCTCCTACCTTGAAATTTCCAAATTCACCTTTATAAGTATACCACCGCATTATAATATTTGTTGCTAGATACAGCTTGTATTTTGTCACCCATTCTCTATTCGCAGTACGACCACTTCCTTGTGTTGCTACAGCAGTAATAACACGTGGAGTACCGAGGTCAATCTGCAGGTAATCATCAGGATTATTATTATCTCTTGTTGCCCATCCATATGAACCATTCAGCTTGGCTTTGTAAGGTGCGTATCGAACATCGCCTGGGATGCTTGGGTTTTTATAATATGATGATGCTGTATAACTGCTATCTGGTATATTCAGATTTCTCTCCTTTCCAACAAGAGATTGCTCTGGACACCCTAATTGCAACCAGTAAACATAAAATATTCATAAGAAAACAACATAATGGTACTGATCGTAACCTAGCTGTAACGCCATTTTCCATTTCCCATTTAACCTTTCTTTGTTTCTATGTGTTAGTATCGTAATGTATAGGGCTGTACGTTAATAAGGGTTTTTTCCCTTTGAGATGCACCTTCTTGAAATAAGACCTAATTTCATTCTCCGATCCATAAAATTAACTAAAAAAAGATCGAATCATCAGATGTCATCGCATAACATTTTGCTCATCGGAATAATGGTGCTCACTGACCAAGGTTAAATTGAATTAATTAAACTTAATACAGAGGATTTATATATAAGTTTTTACCATACTCAATGTCTTTCCCAGCTGCATAAGGTCCTTCCTTGACCGTAGTCGCACTTATCTTATATGATAGCATTCCATTCTTTGTAACATTGATACTGTAGGTGAGATCAGCTGATCCATTTATGGTGACTTTCTTGTTATTGGATGTATCATTATTGTAGTAGTATACGATGGTGTACTTTCTGATGATACCATGCAGATAACGTGGTCTGTCCCACGTGATAACAGCACTTGGTCCAAAGGAACCTTGTGCAGGTATTAAGGCACCAGTGACATTCATTGGAGCAGAAGGGGCTTTAAACAGAAAAGTATAGAATTTTTAAATAAAGCCTTATTTTTGGTTTAGGCAAACTCACTTCAAGACAATATTTTACCATCCTCCTTTGTCTTAATCTTTGTTGTCTCGCTCCATGATCCATTTACACGTGTTTTTGCTAACACCCTTAAGTCATAATCTGTGTATGGCTTCAGGCCCAGTAAAGCGTACTGCCTATCACTGCCGCTTACGTAAAGATCTTTACTTCCATTTCTAATGACGAACCCAGTAATGGGAGCTGTTAGATTGCACTCTTTGATTGTCCAGCTTAGTTGGATTGACCTTTGTTGGGGGATTGCTGACACTACTGGTACTTCTGCAAAGCACGAGACAGTATACCATTCAAAATGAAAACACTCAGCTGCAATTAATTTGTAATGTACCCAAAATTTATATACCTTGATAAGCCACACTTATGTCAACTCGCATCGTCTTGTGTCCATTGTATGTTACTGGGACAAACCTGATGTACCTTGCTGTTAGCGGGTTTTGACTAAGATCATGACGTTTTATTCCGTATCTGTTTTGATTACCTTCAAATATCTATAAAAAGATCAAAATTTAAGCAAGAATGATAAGATCGTTATAATTATAATTCAATGTCAGTCATCATTTGAGATACATCACTACGCATCGTTGAATTATCATCAGACATTATCAGAATCATCAAACATCATTAGCTGATCAAGGTCCAACTTTATCAGAATCATTATATTTAGAATCCTCTTCAGAACTTCCACTCGAAACTTTATCAGCCGTCATTAGAATCACCATCAGGCCACTAGAATCATCATCAGACATCAGTTATCATACGGACACGAATCACTCACTAACAATTATGCATCCGCTTTCTATATACCCGTAAATTTCAAACCTTAAACCTCAAACCTTACCTTATTTTCTGCGTAACTTGTCCACTTTGTAAGGTTATCGGAGTGATGAATTTTATACTTTGACACCCATTCATCAGAAAAGTTATTTCCTTGTGTTTCTACAGCAGTAATAACACGTGGAATACCGAGGTCAATCTGTAGGTAATCATCAGGATTATTATTATCTCTTGTTGCCCATCCATATGAACCATTCAGCTTGGCGTTGTAAGGTGTGTATCGAACATCGCCTGGGATGCTCGACCTTTTATAATATGATGATGCTGTATAACTGCTATCTGGTATATTCAGATTGTTTTTTCCTATAAGTGATTGCTCTACACAACCTAAAAGGCAATTAAAGAATTATATCAATATTGAATAGACATTTTCTAGGTGCATTATTGTCTATCTTCGGTACTAGGGTCTATCCTTATATGGTGCAATACCAAAACTATACCACATTACGTAAGATTTAAGGAGCTCAAAAAACGTTTATGATGGAAAGTATACAGGCTTTTTACAGCCAAAGTTAGAAAAACGTGAAAATCTAAATGGAAAGTTAGTTTCACAAAGCTTTTTACAGTAATTCAATTTATCCACAAGTCAATTTATCATTCAGAAACACCGAAGCAGTCCACGCTAGTACTCTACTAGTTATCACCACTTGTGAATAGGTTACCTTGTTCTGTAGCTTCATCATACAAAATCGGACCACGTTCTAATCTATTTATGTCTAATCCGCGTAAATTCAAACTACATAATATAGAAATATTTCTAGTACCTGTATTGTTCTTGCTTGGAATGGTTAAAATGAAGCCAAAGTGACAAAATATAATCAGGGTAAGAGGAATGATCTTGTCCATGATCAACGGTATCAGGTGTGCGAAATCACCATTTCTCTTGAGGGGTTAATATTAATAGCAAGAATATTCAGTATAAACGAAACAGCAGTAAAACGCTTATTGGTCGTTGCTATGCTAATATTACTCCTATCAGGTCGGTCAGAATGTGCTTTAATTCACGGCTGTAACAAAACAAAATTAATTTTCTGTTGAAAGTATTATTATTATTATTATTATAATTATAATAATAATAATAATAATAATTATATATTATTATTATTATTATTATTATTATTATTATTATTATATACGACAACCGTGGCAGGTTACACAAGTGTTTGCTCCGCCCACATATAAACTGGGTAAACTAGCGGCGAAAAACAACTCGTTATGGTTATGTTGCACTTCTAAGTATTAACCAAGCTTTAGTAAATATAATTTTAACAATGTTTAGACTACTCTTTAGAATAGCTCTCGTTTTGTTGGTCTTAAAAATACAGTTTTGAAAAGGAAACATTTATTTGTGGTTGGGAATGGGCAAATGAGGATTGCTGAAAAGGAAATGAAAGACAAAACTGTTGCATTGAATTGACTCGTATTCTCTTCATTTGTTTTTTAATATTTACTATAATGGACAGTTCAAATCTCTCTTAGCTGTCAAAACGATACTGCCAATTAATGCAATTAATGAAAAGACATAATAATAATCAATAATACTATAACTATAAATAAACCGATCGTATCACCTCTTGCTGAGTGTTATTTGGCAGCACTTGTGAATAATAATGACAGTTTCACCGCAAACACAAAGTGTCTGACACCTTTTTGCGCCTGCTCTTGTATTGGTCACGTCCATCAATCTCGTACCCAGAGCCTGTGTTTCTTATGACCTGCGGCGAAGAACGAGGGCTTTAGCATAATCCATATTTTGGCATATGCGCAATTTTCGAAAAGTGATATATAACTTATCAAAATAATCAAAGTAAATATTAAATCAAAGAAAGAAAGAAAGGAAAAAAAAAAAAAAAAAAAAAAACAAGTAAAAAAACAAAGTAAAAATTAAAGGGAAGATCATAGTAAAAATTTGAAATCGGGAAAATATTTTTTAATTTTTGGCAAGTGTCTTCGAACACATTCGCTGTCATAACGGAAGTCCAAGAAACCCTGATCTCAAAAAAACGGATTATGCCAGAGCCCTAGCTCGTTCTTTGCCGCAGGCCAGAAGAAACGCAGGCTCTGGGTGCGAGATTGCTAAGTCCATATGATCTGTGTACAGTTGTGTGGCTAACAAACTAAAAACGGCTTCAAAAACGATTGCAGGTAGCAAATTTTTTTTTCAACAGACGTTTTCAACAGTCGAGCGGTATATTGCGTAGTCTCATAGTTACGCAGCCCCTTTCAGGAGACTATATATTGCGGGACTTTGCATATCATTGTGACTAATCTGCATATTCAAGGGAATCATTTATTTTGACGGTGATAACATGAGAATCTATAGTATCCATCGGCCATTTGATAAATTATCAGAAGCTGAATTGATATTGTCGGTATTTCCTGTTTTAATAGTTCCATGACACTCTGATTCAATCTAAAACTGCTATCATATTAAAACCACAATGTTTGCATCATATAACACAGTACTCTCTGGTCGATGTTTTATTGATGAGTTATTGAGTCCTGTATAAACAACTAACGCATGCATGATGATCATAATTAAGGTACCACTCACCGCACCCAACACAATAAACTAGTCACAGGCACCCCTAGACCCTGGATTACCTCCGAATCATGAACAAGTTTCATTTTTTGCACAAAAAATATACTTATAATATGAAACATTTTTATCAGCTTTTGTAACTGATTATAGGCTTAAGAATTGTAATGTAGGAATAGCTGCATAGTATTCTAAGTTCTGCTACACCCATTTTGCTTTTATCTATATATAAAATGAAATTAAGTCTAAGTATCAGAGTGATTTTTTTAGTCCGTGAAACAAAAGTGTAATTAGTGACTAACACTAACAGTCGAATTAAAACAAAATAAAACGATATAATATTGCTACTGCTATCTGTCCTTCCATTTTTACTATCTTATAGTGTGTTGCCGATTATTTGCCTTCTGAGACAAACTTATATACTTGCTAGTTTGACACAGGCCAAGTAAAATCACCCTAGTTACATACAACGTTTAATAAAACATATGTCACATATCAGTCAGATAGTTAAAAATATGAATATTGGATAAGATAAAATTCGTATTATTGAATATTTTTGAATTATTGATTTTGAATAATTGAACGAATCACTGATTATAATTATATTACGATAGACTCTCAAGAAAGATTGCCCTCTGGCTAATTAATGCACCATTATTGTAATGCACGCAGGATTAATTAACGTCACCAAAATTGGCGTAATTACTGAAGGAGTCCAGATATTTTTGAATGATATTGTAGCAGAAGACGTACTGAGTCTGTGAATGAAAATAGAAATCAAACGAAAGAAATCAATAAAGGAAAAGAAAGAAAGAATGAATACATTTAATTAAAACATAAATTAAACATTGTTATGATCTAGGGAAGTTGAATGGATCACTTGGAAAAGGAATTTAGGTATCACTGGAATCAGGAATTGATAGAATGTCGTAAATATTGGAGTAAAACTAAGCTTTTCTCTCTAGTAAAGTTGGCGGGTACGCGTCGTGCTTTGCTTAAACTTAATTCTCTCGCCGCATTCTTGTAATCCCCACTACGCGTGTTCGAACTGCACGTCAGTACATAGTAATAATAGCACGCGCGCGCGTGTTTTATATCTTCATTTTTTTGCCACCGGAATATGTCTAAACTGATGAATTGTTTCTTTTTATTTAAACAATGATTAGCATGGCTTAATTCATACCAATGTTTCTACAGCTCCAGGTCTATTGACACGAATACTCTTAACGGTCTGAAAGACGTCCAATACTTGTTCTTGTTTGACTCGTTCAAGACACGAAGCAATAGCACAGAATGTAGCGCTACGACCAACACCGTTGCTGTGAAAAGAGGATCAGCATCGATTTAGTAAAGTGCTTATGCTTGGACTGAGTAACAACTTTCAATAACACAAGTACCTGCACTGAACTACTATTGGGGAATTTCCTGACTTCTGTTGATATTTTTGTACTTCATCAATCAAATTCAAAACTGTCTGGGGATCAGCAGGGATGCATTTGTTCTCCCAATTCAAGTGTTGCAGATGAAACACAATACGACGAGTCTGGAAAAAATAACAAGACAAGACAAGACAAGACTGAGGATAATGCGATGGACGATAAAGTAAGTTTTAACTAGTATATATTTTTTTCTCGAAGATCATGCAAGTAAAATGTTAAGCACAGACTTTGTTGTAGCGAACGCAGTTGCACCCTGTTTCATATCCACTGCATGTACGTTACAAGGAACAATGCAGTTTTACAAATATCGTCGCAGAAACAGTTCAAGTATTTGAGCTTAAACTTCTGTGACGTTTTTTTTTCCGTCGTAGAATGCATAAACGGCAATGAAATTAACAAATTGATAAAGCATAAATTAAACATATTAAGATTCTACGTTGCCAGTGGTAGAAACTATTGCAGGGTGAAAACAGCCGGCTTAATCCGCCGTACCACACAAGGTACATCAAATAAGTCCGTTTTTTTACCACAATAATTAAACAAAATTAACAAATGTTTTTAGCACGGCCACCTGTGTTGTTCAACCACTATTCTTAATTGTAGTTGCGGATTAAGTTAATTGAAAGCTATTACTTGCCCCTTGCTTTGTAACTTCAAATTGTCTTGCAATTAAACTCTCCATGTCCTTGGTTTCTATCAGTTTAACAGTGACATCCCCATACTTTTTAGTTCCATGTTGCGGCCAGTATTGAGGAAAAGACTATATAAGAAAGATAAAAAAATCTTTGTTTACAAAATTTAGCCGCTTGTTAGAACTGATATGTATTCGTAGGAGAACAAGGTAAAGGGTAAATTTGATTAACTTATTAAGGTGGCTCGGTATTTCCAAAGGCCGAATCAATTATGTCGATTTTGGACTCATAACCTTTGCGCCCTTTAAGCAATTGCTATATAACATTACCAACATCTAAAACAATCATTTAGTTATAATATGGTATATTCTGATTGCATTTCAGGTTAATAATTTGTAAGATGTAAGCAACTAAGCAAATGCACTGTTTTCACAAAAACTCGATTTTGCGAAAAATTTCGGGATCCTTTTAGATAAACATAACACACAATCTGGCCAAGTTTAAAGAAATTCCTTGGTGCTGAAATACCGCTACAGAAAGCTCACCTAAATTCATCATTGTGATAATCTTTTAAAGTAGTGAACTAAATAGTCTTTGACTAAACATGCTTGAAAGCCATAGTTCTTAAAAAGTAACGGCAATTCAACATATATTCAAATGTCATACCACGATTGCCAATCAGGCTGACAGTGTCAAAGTATTTTAAAGTAATGTTAATGTTATAAAAGCTTAAATACCTGCTTGGTCCAAGAAGTTGCGTTTTCTTTAATTGCTTCGTGGATATCCAGAATTGTTCAGTCACACGGGTGAAACACGGGATGTTCGAGACGGTCCGCTCAGAAACAATATAGGAGAAATTTTATTTTGGATGCTATGCATAAGATTAAGACCGTCTCAAAAAAAAACCAACAAGCGTATGAATTGTTGACATATTTTACACCTTATGCTCATTTCGTATTCAACAACAAATCAGCAATGAACTTCGACTGAGGTTCAACACGGAACAGTGTTCGTCCCAATACGTTATTTCTCTTATTCAAAGCGATAAACAGCAGCTAACTTCGAGGGTAATTCATAACAGTACCTTAAATTTATGTGGGCAAATTATGACTGAACAATTCTGGATAACCACGAAGAAATTGAAGAAAACGCAACTTCTTTGACCTAGCAGGTATTTGAACTTTTTATTACATTAACGTTACTTTAGAATAGTTTTTTGTGAAAACAGTGCATTTGCTTAATCGCTTACATCTTACAAATTATATGATAAATAAATGATTGTTTTAGATATTGGTAAAGTTTTATGGCAATTGCTTAAAGGGTGCAAAAGTTGTGAGTCCAAAATCGACATAAGCGATTCGGCCATTTGGAAATACCGAGCCACCTTAAAGGAGAGTAATCCGCGCTAACTAAGCTGCTTGGCACGGACAGTGCAGCGGTAAATACTCAGAGCGATCAACTGATTTAAACCAGAAAGACTGTTGGTGGACTTGGTAAATATATTCATATCGTAAGGCTGATTCGAACCAGAAAGACCGTTGAATGGAAAAATGATTGAACACTATTTAGGGGCTGTTTATATGGAGCGAGCCAGCCCGGTAAGCGGGCTAGCCCGCTTGGCCGAGATGAATTTTGGATTGCGTTTATATGGGAAAATTCAGCCCGCTTGCAGGGATGAAATCAGTCATGTGATCATCCAGCCTCGTTAGCATACGAACTCGTCACGCGAAAATTAAAAAAAAAAAGAAAAAAAACATGGCGGCATGCGCAGTAGGATCAAATCCAGCCCGCTTACCGGGCTGGCTCGTTTATATGGGAATTTTTCCATCCCGCTTGCCGAGATTTCGACAACGCACAACCGCGATCTCGGTAAGCGGGCAAGCCCGTCTCCCCATATAAACACAAAACATTTTTTTACAACGAAAAGAGGCCGAGCCGAGATCTCGGCAAAGCGGGCTAGCCCGTTTACCGGGCTGGCTCGCCTCCAAATAAACAGCCCCTTAGTATCCATTTAGAAACAATCATATATCAATTCAATTAGAAATATACGAATAACTTAAACAATAACACATATTTAAAACCCAATCCGTCTGTCGTGGCGCCCTTGCGTGGAAGGCATGCATGAGCAGATATCTTAATAACAGTTGCAATAAAAGTAATATTGACAAAAATATATTGAAGAAATTGGAATCCTGAAGGTGAAGTCATTATAAAGCTTCATTAAGAAATTCAAATCAGTATGAATGTCCCACCTCATATTCTTCTTCCAAATTGTTCAGCATGACGATGGTTCCTATCTCGTAGTCCATAACCATTCTCCAGAAATCTGCAATCGTGTTTGTCATGGGAGCTTGTGTCATTATGAATGCGTTATGTTCTCTATAGGTCTATAAGACAGAAAAACAACAGGTCAAGCCGAATGGTCTTTTTTATTTAATACAGGTTTATATGAAATTAGAAGTTCCCCAGAGCAACTTACATGCACAAATGAAGCATTAATGTAGTCTCCCTTGGTACCATCAACCAGCTGTGAAGAAACGAGAATGTCATGTGATGAATTCGTGAAAATATGCCAACTGATTAGTTAATTGACTACAAAGAAAAAAGGTTTTAGTAACATTTGCTTTTCATAGATCTTTTTATTTATATTTTCGGCATTTCGACCAGCAACTCAAGCTAATCTAAGTACATTGATTCTACTTTTCATTGACCTTTCGCAGTCGTATCCGGCACAGTTTTCGTAATATATAGTTTCATATTTTCTTAAGACTTACATCGATAATTGAAGCTGCATTCACGTAGTCTGCCTGGTTTTCGGCTTCATCTGTGCTGAGGATAACGCGGCTTCCATTTGCTGCAAATGTATATGAAACATTTAACATGTATAACATAAATATAAGACTGGGGATGCAGAGTTTGAGCGTTTTTTTCCGTCAACCAGAAATAAAATACCCTGCACTAAAGCTGTACTGGTTGTTAGTTCCACATACTTGCGACAATGTTTGGATATCTGTTTTTCTTTGTGTTTTCCTTTGCCAGTCCAACATTGAAATTCTCTTGACTATTTTGTGAAGTAACAGCTTCTAAACGCTGCAATGACATGAACTTTTTGTTATACATTTTATAATTTTTTTCCCCAAGACAAATCTGGTGAATATACTAACAAATCAACACGCTACACACACACTAAATGGAAGGAAACTAAAATAGAATAAAAATATCTTTAGGAGATTGTGTCAGGACCGTAAACAAGTGCGCGATTTATAGGATGAATTATATACCTGAAACTCCAGCGCATAACCTGTACGTTTCTGGCGTATATCCACAGTTGACAACCGATGCATGATACTACGGAGGCCGTGAGCCTGTATTTCGGTGTTTCCACAAGTGAGAGCCTCATGAACAGCCATGTTCACGAAGATGTACTGCTCCTAATGAATCAAAGCAGTATTCAAATAAGATACCTATTTCCTCGCCAACTATTTTGGCCATGGACCGCTCGCCAAGTTATCGGATATCATGTATAAAATAATAATAATAATATAAATAATAATAATAATAATAATGATTATTATTATTATTATTATATTTTCTTAATGATTAAACCGGATCGAAAATATAGTCACTTATCACGGGTTTAATCTTTATGAGAACTAGTCCTATGTTTACTGTGGTTATGGCTCTGCCCGATTATGTTTTAGTGTCCAACAAAATAGTAAGATGTCTTACAAGGGTTTGCACCATGTATGGTCTGTCTTCTCGTATTGCATGCAGATAACCAGGAATATCCAGAGTTTGCTTTTCAGTTTGGGCTTTTCGAAGTATTGCGTCAATCATTATGTAGGTACCAGTCCTTCCAACACCAGCACTGTCAAATTAAAAACATATACAGACAAACATTTATGCTATACCAAACGAGCTTTGAGACTACACTTATCATGTTTCTGTGAAAAAATTAACTTCAAGACCCATAACCTTTATTTCCGATCATCCAATAGTATATTTCATTATTGGATGTGAAACTAAAACCAAGAGGTCTAGATATTAGTTAGGTATAATAGGACTGTAAAGACAGCAGAAATGTGAAAGAGTTCATCATGATGAATGACGGTAGCTTTATCATGTGTAAAATCTTTTCTTGGATACTCATTTTCTACTTTGGTACTAACCTGCAATGGATAACCATTGGTCTGTTATCGTCAGAAGACATTGCAAGCACCTTTCGCCTGAATGCAAGGGCAGCCGTTGCATGAAGAGGTACTCCTTTGTCAGGCCACGCGGTGAAATGGAAATGAAGAACTTTTCGTTTTGGCAGGCCGTCCTTGAAAAAAGAAGGAAATGAGGTCATTTTTTTAAACTAACATAAAGCTAACCTAACTTCATTTTGGTTACCTTCGACACACTGAAAGTACGGATGGTAAAGTCTGCAAAAACCTCTATCTTGTGATTGGTGACAGTGATGTCTGAATACCGAGCAGAATTATTATCAGGCCAGTATTGATGACACTTTGTCTGAAAAGAGAACCCGATACATTTCAAAAATCCACATGTTGCTTTGCCATGTGCCCTAGGAGTGGACATTTTGTTATACATACATACCTTTCCAAGCTCAAGAACATTGGTAAGCATAATAATTGAAGATGTTTTGTAATCCCAGATCATACGCCAAAAGTCATCCAATGTGTTGTTCAATGGACCTAAAGTTATATTGTAAGACTGTAATACGTTACAGTTCTAGACCTCTATTGTATAACGGCGCCGACTGCCGGAGTGAGGGCCGGGAGAGCGCACAGGTAAAGGGAATGTTTTTCTGTTATTCTGACATGAAACAAAACAGTTTATCGAATATTTTGAATTTACGTATGGGAAAGGAGAGGTCTTTGACAGGACGCGTTCAAGTTTTGGAAAGCTTCTGATTTATCTATTTGGCATAATATGGAATCTGAAGATAACCTTTCAGGTGCAATATTCAACTCTAGTTTGTATATAACATCCCTCTGTTCGTTAATTTTCTTTACCTTGTGTTGCAATATACGCTGCAGGAGCTCCGTCATATCCCTGTACGTATAGAGTCAAAGAAGCATAAGCAAGCGTTGTCAATGGCAAAACTTCATAAATTGAAAATTAGAATAGAAAACCTAATTATTACTAATAATTACTAATTATGCATACCATAGCCATATTATTATGATACCGGGTGAAAAACTTACGCGAATAAAAGATGCATTGATATAACACGAGTCTTGATCATCATTAACTGGTTCCAAAGTAACAAGCGAGTGGTCATCTGGAAACAATGAAATTAATTTCTTTATCGCAGACCACCTACTCAAAAATGACAAACACATAAATCAAAAAAGTATTGACACTTGTCATTATCCCTAATATTATAAAACCCCCATTCTGACGTAATGTGAATCTCGTGGTGGCATCTTAGCAAAAAATTCACTTCATATGTTGAAAGAAAAAGGAGCTGCAGAAGATCTTAGTAATTCTAAATCAGAATTTATCTAACCATGAATGTACCTGTTTTAACAGCAGAGAGATACCTGCTGTTAAGGGACGTTGTTTAGGCATTTATGACTTACATACAACAATATTTTTGTAACGATTCTTTATCTTGTTGGCAGGTCTCATTGCCATCTTGCATTCATGCATCGGCTCCACGGGTATGCTCTGTAGTTGTTAATCAACCAAAACAAAAAAAGTCATATAAGTTTGTTAAGTACTTCTAAGACTCATTGGACGTACGGTAACGATTTTCGTGAAAAAACACGGTCTTTATTACATTCAAACGTTTAAAATATATAACATATGAATAAATGAGAGGAGATATAAAGGAGTTAATCTTACATAAAGTTGGCAAAGGCATACCTTAAATTCTTCCGTGAGCTTACTTTTGTCTGGCGGAAGAAATTCTATTACACTCTGGGCAGGCATCATGATCAAGTCAGGAATGAAGCTTTCAGCTTCTTCATATGTATGATCGTCTATGTTGTTATCTTTTAGTCAAAATAATCAACAGATTACCAAAATAAGTTGGCTATTGTTTATTGGTATATTTGATATCGACCTTGCCATGACTACTAGATCGAACTCTCAATCTCCAGAGCTTCATCGCGTCACCGACTAGTGTAGCTGTCTGGCTGCGGTACGGCGCAACAAATTGAATGAATCTGCTGTACTTAGCTTCATATGATTTCTAACTAAATAATAATGATAATGTTATAAATAATAATAATAATGTTTAAGCAAGAGGCTCACATCACCAAGGTGTTTTTCAGAGAGGTCCTGCTAAAAATTGTGCCATAAATAAATAAATAAATAAATATATTATATTATATTATAATCTAAATAAATCTAAATAATATAAATATAAAAAATAAAATTACAAATTAATGCTAAAAACGGAGCAATCGAAATGCGCATAAATTATATCTAAGTATCACTTTAAATATATAAAAAATTAATTTATGTTAAAAACGATTTGAAAACAATAAGGCTAGATGTCCAATATCTAAATTGTTCTAGTCAGCTACCGCATAAGATAAATTTACCTGTGTCGAAAGAACGTTTTGCAGACACCTCCAGGAGATCACTATAATCATTATTCTCTGGGATTGGCGTATCGTCAATGACAGCCAGTGGTGCAGGTACTGGGTCCATAACTATAACTTCGTGTATATTTTTACGATTGCGATTTAGACTGTATATATGGGACAATAAGTACTTTAATTTTTATCAAACATTTATGTTGAAAATCGTTATTGGATTGCGTATAAGTATTTATATACCGTTTATATGAAGTAATCACAACAACGAGAATCAGCACTAGGACAATAAACCCTGCGACGAATCCGGCTATCATCGAGCGGTTGAAAGGAGAGGTAGAATTTTCATCTGCAATACGTCTTAATTTAACTGAAAAAATCAAACAATGCCAAATATAACTCGATTTTTTTTTGAAAGGAAAAGTCATGGATTTTTTAATTTTTCTCAGTAAAAACTAAATATTCACTTACCAAGTGAAGGTATAGTTATATTATCACCACTTTCGTAAGGGCCTTCTTTGATTGTGGTCGCACTAATCTTGTATGAGAACGTTCCGTTCTCGGTAATATTTATGACGTATCTAAGATCACTTGTCTCGTTTATAGTAACTTTCTCTCTATTTGATGTTTCCTTGTTGTAGTAGTATACAATGGTGTATTTCGTGATGATGCCATTCCGTTCACGTGGTCTATCCCACGTGATAACAACACGTGGTCCAAATGATCCTTGTTCAGGCATCAAAGTACCAGTGATATTTATTGGAGCAGAAGGAGCTTTAGACAAAAGATAAAAGTAATCAGTAACATTTTAGACATGTCATTACTTTTAATACTTAAAATAATCCCCTTTCCAGAAAAAGTCTTGCCTGCTGGACATGAAGCCCTAGAGTTAATGTTTAAGAAATTCCAAAAGCATGAAATGTCTTTAAGTGTGCAGAGCTAACCATGAAGCTCGGATGATAGTGAGTTATTCATTCCCAAGCACAGCCATATACTGAATCGAAATATGGCGATTCATTTGAAAAACTATCGTTCTGAAATGACTAGTCTCTCTTACATGTGAAAACGCTTTTATGTTTCAACGTGAATAGGAGGCTAGTCAGTCCAAAACAATAATTATTCAAATTGGTTGACATATTTTGATAAGATGTACACAGATGTTTAGTTTATTTTACGATTTGATAGCTTTTAATATCTCACCATCCTCTAACGTTCTCACTCTTCGCTCTGTACTTGGTGAACCAATGTACTTTGTGTTATTGACTGCAATAGTGATGACGTAAGTTGTATACTTAAGTAGTGAAGTCAAAGTATAGTTTTCAACATCACCCACGTCAATTATATTGGTCTTTCCTTTTTCTTGTGGTGTATAGGCTATTCTGTATCCCTTGAGCGGCCCGTGAATCAACTCCGACGTTTGAAGCTATAATTATTATTTTAGTTTTAGGAAAGAAGTTAAAAAGTTAGATAGGAGTTTAACATGGACCACAAGTTCAAATGAAATCGAAATAGTCAACCTGAATATTTTGTTGGCCAAAGGTATTTTTCTTTTCCTTTAAACTAGAAGGGGGAAGGGCTGGTTATCTCTGCTTTATATACACCTGCTTGCAAGAACGTTGTACATGTCATACGAAAATAGAACATTAGTGATTTAGTGGGATAGGAATTATATTAAAAAACAAAAGAAGATCACTGAAGCTGAACTTTTTCTTTTGTCTTTTAATGTTTTCCTTTCTCGCTAAAGCCTGGTTTTCACTAGCGACGGAAGCAGAAGCGGAAGCACAAGCAGAAGCGTAAGACGTCTTATGTTCCTGTGAAAATCAAAAAACGGAGACGTAAGCAGAAGCAGAACATCGACGGAAGCATAAGCAGAAGTAACGGAAAGTTTACTTTTTCTTATGCTTATGCTTCAGCTTCCGTCCTTATGTCGCTAGTCAAACCTGTTCTTATGCTTCCGTCGCTAACATACAGAAGCAAAAGGTGATAAGCCATTTAATTTCTCGTACTCATTCCCTTGCACGGGAAACTTCCTATTGTTTCTCTTATGCTTCCGTCACATTCATTTACACTAGAACATAACGATCTTATGCTTATGCTCATGCTCATGCTTATGCTTCTGCTTCCGCCGCTTATGTCGCTAGTGAAAACCAGCCTTAATGCCAACGTTAAAGAAAGTTTGAAAACGTTAATGAACCCACGCAAACATATTCATGATTGTCAAATTCAATGCTAAATTTCTTAATGAACGTTCCATCGCACTATTGAGACTCCGTTCGCTAATGTATGCCTGTTCCCTCTAATGACAATGCTCCTTCGTTTCAATGAATATCCCTTTGCTTTTAATGAACAGCAAAAGGTGTACTAATGTTCTATTCTTGTATGACAACCTTCTTGTAAGTAGGTGTATACATGCAACAAATAGGTCATTGGTTAAATCATTACAAATACTTACCTTCCATTTTAGCAAAATTGTTTCAGATGACGTTACTGTAGCATTTAGAGAAGCTATCGATTCGGGTTCTAAGTAAAACACCAATTACAAAACTGATACATTTGATGTTTTATTCATCAAATATATCGAAATTGGAGCTGGTTTCGCAATATGCAAAACGACAAATTAGTATTTGCCACAATGTAAGCATGATCACGAATTTTTAAAACGTATTTGACACTACCTATTTATTCCTGACCATGATAACATGCTGTTAAAGGTAAAACTGAATAAAATTGAATACAGTATCCAACATTCACATTTTTGAGTAAATAGTTTGCTATTTCGATTCTGTCTGCCAAGAAACAGGAATTTACAATATGACCCGTATCTGCCCGGGCGCGCGCTCTTAAGGTGACTGCCTACTTTTGAAAATTGATTTAAGCTTTTTTTTAAACTTCAATTTTCCGAATTGAAATTTAATACTGATTCTAAATCTGGAAAGAAAAATAGGTTGTCCCGAGCTTGTTTTCGAGATAATCAGCATTTAATGGAAGCCTACGCACGACCTTTTGGAGTAAAAACTGCGCCCGCCTCCGGAAGTGATTAGAAAAAAAATTAAGATCCATAAGATCATAGTTATTTGTAGACTATATGATTGCACGAATGAAGGCTAGTCAATCATTCTACAATAATATATGGATATTTTCAACAAAAAGACAAAAAAATTAATTGATTTCTCATATTTTATAGTTTTGGTGGTCTTAAAAATTTCATAAAGTTGAACAAAAATCCCTACAAAAATATTTTTTTTCGCGCGCTCATCGTGGGCTCAATTCGAACGTTCAACAGTAGGCAGCCACCTTAAAAAAACCTTCGGGAAAATGGCGTGAGCAGGGCCGTGCAAATCCGTACGGTCTTGCTCGGAACCTGCGATTTTCTTTTCTTTTATTATTTTTCTTTTCGCGAGGGTCATATGATAAAATGCTTATTGACTGAGTTAGGTCGGGCCGTACGGGAAAATATTTGGCTCTCGGTCATTTGTACGGACCTCTCTGCACTCGGTCCGTACGGCATCACCTCGAGCCAAATATTTTCCCGTACGGCCCGACCTTACTCAGTCAATAAGTACATAGTATTCTATTATATTCACACGAAATAAGATGTTATAGAAGTAATACGTGTATAAAATGCACCTGCAATATCAGTTCTGATTGTTGTGACGTTGCTCCATACTCCATATCCTACTTGCTTGATGGCCTTTATTGAGACATTGTATTCAGTGTATGGCTTTAAGTTGGTCACATTATGACTCAAGCCATCGCCAATAGCTTTAAAGGTTGTGTTTCCCACTTTCACTAGGTATCCAGTGATATGGTCAGTAGTACTGCATTTTTTGTAGGTCCATGTTAGTGTTATTGAACGTTTGTTAGGAATTAATTCCATACGAGGTGGTTCTGGTGGGAAAACATTTTTTAAATGCTTGAAACTCAATCTTAATGAAGTTGGTTCTTTTTTCATATTAATTGTTTTGAAAAAAAATAAACTTTTAAATCTTTATTATCTGAAGAAAAGGCTATTCTGAAAACCTTTTTCTATGATGGTCACCGATTGTTGTCCAAAGAATGTCGTAAAATGGCCAAAACATACTGCTTAGAATCATCACCGTTATTATCACTCTTCCCTCCGGATCACGGATATGGTCACACACTCTAAATAAAAAAGAGCACAGGTATATAGGATACATATGCCTAAGTAATTCAAACCGGTTAGAGCTGTGACTGTATAGCGCCTGTCGGAAACGCCTTCACATGCTTTCAGTTCTATCCCGTTGAGATGCGCCACTGTTGTACTTGTGGTGGTGATAGGCGATGGCGAATGGCATAATGATATACGCATCGACCGACACCTCTCACAAACATGACTAAGATCTAAAGGTTCACACATACTGATGTGCGCATTAGCCATTACTGTACAATTTTAGTGCTTTACAAAAAGGAGGAATGGGAAATCCACGAAAAATAAAGGTAGAGTGCTTACACTATGTCCATGAAATAAAATCTAAAAATAGTTACTACCTAACAATTTTTATTTCACTTTTTTATATCACTCAACTGGAAGAGCTTTATTAACAATACACAAAGTATTATATTTCTATTGTCTTGAGTATTTGGCCTCCCTTGTGTATTGTTACTACAGCTGTTCCAGTTGAGGGCGATAGTCACTAAATAAAAACTGTTAGATAGTAGCTATTTAGATTTTATTTCATGGATATAGTGTAAGCACTCTAGTCGGGCACTGTTTAAAATGCTAGAATGATGCAGCATACTTACCTTGGTTAGTAACGTAAACGTTGACCCTCATTGTTTTCCATGTCTGATATTCCACTGGTACAAATCTAATGTACATAGCCAGTTGAGGATTTGTAAGATTGTGCCTTACTACACTGTGAGGGTCGGTGTTTCCTTCGAACAGCTGGAAAACAAAAACCATCAGTAAAAGACTAGAATGTGAAATTGGTTTAAATAGATTACAATTTAGGAAACAGTTTTTCTTTACTATTTTGTAAGTAATATATACAGTATGAGTGGCCGTAGCCGACAGTTTGTATATCGGATACAACACGGACACGAATATTGTAGATTGCTTATCAAACGTCTAGGTTAGTTCCTTTGTGTTTCACTAAAATTTTCAATATTAAAGTGAATCTGTCCAAGAAAATCCAAGTTAAAATTTATGCAAATGAACACGATTCTGTATCTGATTTACAGAACTCTTCACGGTCGTGATTTCTATTGTGTTTTCCTAATGTATCATTAATGAGTTTGATAATAAATATATAAATTGCCAGCACCCTATGAATCCCTTCTTAGCAATAATTATATAAGCAAAGATCGAAGACAATTAGTAGGTCGAACCTATAAAAACCTCTCTAGTTTTCTTCATAATTTTTAAAATTACTTTGATATTTTCAAGTTCACCTTTTTCAGTAAGTATACCATGTGTGCTATGCTATTTGTTGCTAAATACAGCTTGTATTATTCAGAGCTTCCCATTCTTAGTCGTTCCTCTCCGAAAAAGGCAGAAAAACGAATCGGAGGAGCTCTGGTTGCGAGAATAAATCTTTATCCAATCAGTGCTAAGCATTATGCTTAATTTACCCAAATTTAAAAGACAATTCTTATAAGCATATAGTGGCATAAATTTTCTAAATTCAGCTTCTACTAGTAGTTACTCTCAGTTTAAACTACCTTGTGTATACCGCTTCCGTCTTTATATCTGATCCAGTTTGACGAGTCATCCGAGTAATTAATCTCGTAACTTGTCACCCACTCATATATGATTTTATAGTGTATGCTTTCTGGATCACCACCATTTCCTTGTGTTGCTACAGCAGTAATAACACGTGGAGTACCGAGGTCAATCTGCAGGTAATCATAAGGATTATCTTTATGCAATGTTGCCCATCCATATTTACCGTACAATTTGGCTTTATGAGGTGGATAGCGTTCATCATACTGTGAGGATGCTGTGTAACTGCTGTCAGGTATATTTAAACTGTTTCTTCCTGAGAGAGACTTCTTTACACAACCTAAAATGGTATCAACATGAAGCAATAAATGCTACATAATTCTAATTTACCTATTATGTTACATTTTCTAACTTTATTATATTACTTACTAATACTTTTAAATAATAAATATAGAGTGATTTTACTTAAACCCGGCCACGCAACAATTACTTAAATTTTCTTTTTTCTCTTTTCTTTTCTGTCCCCCCCCCCCGGTAAAACAGTGAAATAGACACGGCGAAAGGCTATTGATGGAAACATGATCTACTTGCTTTGGTTAGTGTACCAGATATTTTACGGGAAGCAAAATCCTCGATTGTCACGTTAAACACTGAAGAATGACTGCCGACAATCTAATTTATTGCGTTTTTTTGATAATTAGTCATAAATCGAATGAAAATTTGTGCATTTTAATAACTTTTAAGAATACAATTATCATACAAATACAATTATTATTTAGGAATACAATCATTATTCTTACCAGTGTTCTGTCCTCTTATACCAAAAGTAAAATAAAAAAAAGTTAGAGTACGAAAAATTGCCATGCTCATGGTCAATCTGATCTGTGCGTTAAAGACTGTCCAACTGTCACGAGTCATGCAGTAGTGGAGCGCCAGAAACTAATCTATATCGAAACAGTTGCCCGTGCTACAAGCTATAGTTATGAATTGTTATTTTGATTCTGCAGGACAGCTAGTTTTCTGGTATCTTTTTCCATCTAAGGAATCGAAACAGCTAACACAACCATCAAATAAAGTATATATTTAACGAACAAAAACCACAAAACGTGATGCATAAGATCTGCACCACTCATTCTAGTCTTTGTTTACTTCGATTCTACTACTGACTGGACATAAATTTGAATATAGATTTTAGATCAACGATGAATTTCCAGTAGAAGGATTCCAAAGAATTCAACTGTCTGTTCTCCATAGAAATATGCTTGCATATAAAAATAAAATAAACTGTTCCAAAAAAATTGCACGAGGTTATCGAACCTGAAACCTGATGGCTAAACTTGCTACAAATAATTGGCTAAAATCTACCGAAAGAGAACTCGAAAATGAAACAAATTTGAGTGCGAAACATATCTTTTTACTAAATGTCTCGCCCACGTGTTGGTAACTAGTGTACTAAGCAGTCGCTATTAATTTCTTCACGCACCGCTTACTCCCCACGGACAGAGTTTATCTATTTAGAACACTTACAAGCAAAGCATAATGTTTACCCAAAAGCCTTGGCTCTGACTAACAACTTTTCCATCCTTAGGAAGTGTCGTCTTGGAAAAATCGACTGACTTATCTTCGATTAAAAAGAACAATCCTAAATATAACATCCAATCGGATTCCGTCTGCTCTCGAGTTATACACCTTAAGTTACACATTGCTCTATTTTTCTAACTGAGCATTATTATTATGTTAATTTACAACTTGTTTATTTATATTCATGTTGACTGTTTTTACTTTACTTTATAATGATGACAAGATGTAATGCCGTCGCTCGTAACTTTTTTTAACTGTTTTTCGATAAACTCTATTTCTAAAGTTAATTAGCCTCATGATAACCAATATTTAAAATACATACTTCTATTATTTTCCTCAGATGGTTAAAGAAATAGTTTCGAAAAGGATACATTCATTTTTGTGGTTGCTGAAAAGGAAATGAAAGGCAAAACTTTTGTATTTGATTGTCTCATATTTTCTTCATGTTTTTGTTACTATTTACTATAATGGATGGTTGAAATCTCTCTTAGCATTCAAAACGATACTGCCAAGTGAAAAGATATAATATATCACATAATATCACATAATAATACAAATAAACAAACCGATCGTGTCACCTCTTGCTGAGTGTTATTTGGCAACACTTGTGAATAATAATGACAGTTTCACCGAAAACACAAAATATCTGACACCTTTTTGCGCATGCTCGCATATTGACTAAGTCACGGTATCATGATGATCATATGTGGGTTACATCCCTAATAGCTGAGACGTTTTCAACAGTTGCACGGTATGTTGAGAGATTTTGCTTCTCATTGTAATTCGCTTTGGCATTTGCATGTTAAAATATATTATTAATTATTTTTTGCTAAGTGATTATCAATTTAATAAGTAACTTCTTATTTAAACATTTTATAATACAATTGAACGATAAAAACATGTTTAAAATGTGACGACGTTTCGACGTTGCACAGCGTCATTATCAAGTCAAAAATGAACTAGAAGAGTAGAAATGATACCTATAGATATATGATAGATATATAATAACATAATCAGACAAAATTTTTGGCACGTATGGAATCTGATTGTACACTCAAACTAGGTTTGAGTTATTTGATCAGGATATCTCATTAATGACACAATCAAATCTGTCTTTGCACGTTTTCAAAACTTTGAATTGGCTGTCTCCGTCAAGGGACCATGCTCTCGGGCGTGTTGACACAGGAGCCTTGTGTTCCGCTACCCCCTGGTGTAAATGTCTCGATGTGTAGCCCACATAATCCGCATCACACAGATCACATTTGTAATAGTATACTACACTGTGTTGATTCACAATAGAAGGTTTCTCTTGTTTAGGTTTAAGGATTTGCTCTAACTTCTTAAGCTGGTGAAGACAGGTTGTATGGTTAATCCAATTTTTTTTCCTAGGGCACAAAATTGTCTTCTCAATGCATTTGATGCCTGATCTGATCTTTAAAAGGAATGCTTATCCTAACGATTCGATTGCGCGCGCCGCACTATTTATGAAATGACAATTGCATCGGTTTTTTTGATCCATCGTAAACTGAGTTGGGGCCGACGGGACTCCCATAAGAGACGGGAATAATAATCTCAGTATTTTTGGTTCTGATCACTAATTCCATAATTACCACTGTGATGCATTTCAAAACTGGTACCATAATAAAACCTCAGCGTTTGCATCATAAAATAGAGCACCGCCTCATCTGATGTGTCATTGATGATAACTAACTACGTGACCCCACCAAACCCTACACTTTAAACTAGTCACAGGCACCCTAAAACCCATGATCACCTCTGATTTATGAACAACTTTTATTATTTTCACACATACATACTTTTAATATGAAAGATGGTTGATGCTTTCGATTTGACTAAAGACTTTAGACTTGTTACAGTGATAGCTGCAAAGTAATACCTACGCACATCTTGCTTTTACTTATGAAATGTCATTAAGGACGTTCATTGGCATTGTTTCTACGCATTTCATGCGCATCCTTTCTACGCATGAATTTAGTGCGGCGTACGCTCATCGTGATGACGTCATTCCAATGTTTTGATAAGCAAAATCTCAAAAACGTCTTTTATCTCTTATAGCTCTAAAACGAAGTAAGGCACCCTTTTTTTATTTCGTTTTAAAAGTTTCGAAAGTACTCGGTAATACCTAACTTTAGAGGATAAATGAAAAAATCTGACGATGGGATCAAATGGAAATTGCACATTTTGTGTATAATTGGAATACGATTTCACTTAACGCGAAGGCTTCAAGTCTACGCAATACCATTTTATATTTCTAATTTTTAACACATTTTCAAATGCTAACTTGTTATTTGGTTATTTTCTAGTCTTCTGGGAAAAATGGGGACGATCAATTTTTGTTTTCATGACTTATTTTTGACAGCTTTCCATCCATGTTTACCTTGTTCGCGCGTTTCTACCGTAAAAAGAGTGAATTTCCACGCATTCTGACGGCTAAACAAAGTAGGGGACCCCCATTTTGTATTTGCTTATTTTACTTCTAGTATAATATTCTTTCATGATCATGTAAAATTTTTAAAAAAATTGACGATGGGATCTTTTGCCCGTAAACGTTCTTGAGTCTAAGCATAAGTGATGTTTTGAGTCAGTGAAATAAAGGTGTGATTAGTGACTAAGAGTTAAATTAAAACAAAAGAATACAATATATAATTGCTATTGCTATTTGTTAATGGTGTTTTTTCCCCCGCTCATTCATTGATGTCTTTTGCCTCCATTCTTACTAAATTATAGTATAAGTTACCGATTATATGTGTTCTGGATCAAACTCCTATTGTATTGTATACTTACTATTTTGACACAGGTCAAGTAAAATCAATCTAAAGTAGTTACAAATTTTAATTAGGATAGCAGTCAAATAGGTAAAAAGCTCAATCTTGAATATAGTCAAAAGTCTTGATTATTCTTGAATTATTGAATCTGAGGTGTTCCCTCTGGATTCCCGCAGGATTAATTAACGTCACCAAAATTGGCGTAATTACTGAAGGAGTCCAGATATTTTTGGATGATGTTATAGCAGAAGACGTACTGAGTCTGCGAATTAAAAATAAAAAATAAAAATCAGGAAGGTGGGAATGGATCACTTGCTTGGAATGGGAATTAGGAATCGCTGGAATCGGGAACTGATAAGATCGTAAATGTCGGAAAAGAACTTTTTTTTTTCTCTCTTAAAGTTAAGATGGCTACGCGTCATGCTTATTCTAACCCTTCTCTTGCATAGACTCCTTGATGTGACGTCAAATCAGCTGGAACTGGGGGACAAGGCAAAAAAAAGTTCCAATTTCCTGAGAATTGGAACCTATTGTTTTGTCCTCCAGATTGAGCTGCATTCCAAAGTGTTGCAGGGGGTGTACTTTGGCATTTTCGCGCGCTTCAAACTATATATATATATAGCTATAGCTGGCGCGCACGTTTTCTATTTATTCATTTTAGCCACAGGGAATATATCGACACTTTTGAAATTTGTTCTAGCTCTACATTAATTAACAAAGTCTAATTCATACCAATGTTTCTACAGCTCTAGGTCTGTTGACACGAATACTCTTGATGGTCTGAAAGACGTCCAATACTTGTTCTTGTTTGACTCGTTCAAGACACGAAGCAATAGCACAGAATGTACCGCTACGACCAACACCGTTGCTTTGAAAAGAGGATCAGCATCGATTTAGTAAAGTGCTTATGCTTGGGCTGAGTAACAAATTTCAATAACACAAGTACCTGCACTGAACTACTACTGGGGAGTTTCCTGACTTCTGTTGAGATTTTTGTACTTCAACGATCAAATTCAAAACTGTCTGGGGATCAGCAGGGATGCATTTGTTCTCCCAAGACAAGTGTTGCAGATGAAACACAATACGACGAGTCTGGAAAAAAAAAAAAAAAAAAAAAAAAAAACAAGACAAGACTGAGGATAATGCGATGGGCCATAAAGTAAGTTTTAACTAGTATTTATTATTTTTCGAAGATCCTACAAGTCAAATGTTAAGCATATACTTTGTTGTAGCGAAAGCAGTTGCGCCGTGTTTCATATCCACTGCATGTACGTTACGAGGAACAATGCAGCTTTACAAATGTCGTCACAGAAACAGTTCAAGTATTTGAGCTTAGACTTCTGTGACATTTTTTCCCCGTCGTATAAGGCATAAACGGCAATTAATGAAATTAACAAATTAATAAAGCATAAATTAAACATAAGATTCTACGTTGCCAGTGGTAGAAACTATTGCAGGGTGCAGAAAGCCGGCTTAATCCGCCGCACCACACAAGGTACATAAAATAAGTCAGTTTTTTTTACCACAATAATTAAACAAAATTAACAATTTTTTTTAGCACGGCCACCTGTGTTGTTCAACCACTGTTCTTATTTGTAGTTGAGGTTTAAGTGAATTGAAAGCTATTCTAGCTATTTTGCAAATCCCAATCAAATAGTTTGTTACTTGCCCCTTGCTTTGAAGCTTCAAACTGTCTTGCAATTATATTATCCATGTCCTTGGTCTCTACCAGTTTAACAGTGACATTACCATACTTTTTAGTTCCATGTTGCGGCCAGTATTGAGGAAAAGACTAAAAACAAAATTCTTTGTATAAACTATTTGGCCGCTTGTTAGAACTGATATGTATTCGTGGAAAGCATGAGCAGATATTTGCAGTGGAATAAAATTAACATTGACAAAAATATACACAAGAAAAGAATCCTAAACCTAAAGTCGTCATATAGCTTCATTAAGAAATTCAAATCAGGATGAATGTCCCACCTCACATTCTTCTTCCAAATTGTTCAGCATGACGATGGTTCCTATCTCGTAGTCCATAACCATTCTCCAGAAATCTGCAATCGTGTTTTCCATGGGAGCTTGTGTCATTATAAATGCGTTATGTTCTCTATAGGTCTATAAGACAGAAAACCACAGGTCAAGCCATGCATATGGTCTTTTTTATTTAATAGAATTTTCATATGAAACTTGAAGTTCCCCAGAGCAACTTACATGCACAAATGAAGCATTAATGTAGTCTCCCTTGGTACCATCGACCAGCTGTGAAGAAACGAGAATGTCATGTGATAAATTCTTGAAAATGCACCAACTGATTAGTTAATTGACTACAAAGAAAAAAGGTTTTAGTAACATTTGCTTTTCATAGATCTTTTTATTTATATTTTCGGCATTTCGATCAACAACTCAAGCTAATATAAGTACATTGATTCTACCTTTCGCAGTCGTATCAAAGTTTTCGTATTATATAGTTTCATAACTTCTTAAGACTTACATCGAGAATTGAAGCCGCATTCACGTAGTCTGCATTGTTCTCGGCTTCATCTGTGCTGAGGATAACGCGGCTTCCATTTGCTGCAAATGTATATGGAACATTTAAGATTTATAAAATATATATATATATTATATAAATATAATATAATTAACGTATAAAATTTTATCATATATTTTCCCATAAAATACCTATATTTCTCCTTTTCGCAAAACTGATATTTTCACATGTGAAAATATCGTTACCATGTTACCATAAGCTATTAGTTTATAAATAAAAACCTTTTATAATGATAAAAGATCATTTAGTTGATTTTATGGAGAACAATATAATAAACAGAATATTACATGGGGGCTTAGAGATACGAAATTTATCTTTTTTCGTTGGAAATCTCTCACTTGTTGGCTGCGCTCTCTCGTGAGAGATCTTTTCAACACCCGAAGACAAATTTCATATCTCCGCGCGCCCATGTAATACCCTCTATTTACGCGATCTATTAACTAAAACAGAAAACTAGTGATGCAGAGTTTGAGCGTTTTTTTCCCGTCAACCAGAAACAAAATATCCTGCATCAAGACTGTACTGGTTGTTGGGTTCCACATACTTGCGACAATGTTTGGATATCTGTTCTTCTTCGTATTTTCCTTTGCCAGTCCAACATCAAAGTTCTCTTGACTATTTTGTGAAGTAACGGCTTCTAAACGCTAGAACGACATGAACTTTATGTAATACAATTGCCTTTTATGACATTTTATATTTTTTCCCCAAGACAAATCTGGTGAATATACTAGCAAATCAACACGCTACACACACACTAAATGGAAGGAAACTAAAACAGAATAAAAATATCTTTAGGTGATTGTGTCAGGACCGTAAACAAGTGCGCGATTTATAGGATGAATTTTATACCTGAAACTCTAGCGCATAACCTGTACGTTTCTGGCGTTTATCCACAGTTGACAGCCGATGCATGATGCAGCGGAGGCCGTGGGCCTGTATTTCTGTGTTTCCACAAGTGAGAGCCTCATAAACAGCCATGTTCACGAAGATGTACTGCTCCTAATCAGGTAAAGCAGTATTCAAATTAAATATATATTTAGGACTTCAATCTGATGTTTTCTCATTTTATCAATACAATCTTTAGTTCCTATGATTATAATAATGATTGATATTTCCAAATGATGAAACTGGAATTATCGTTACTTGTCACGGTGTTAATCTTTGTGAGGACTATGTTCTTTGTTCTATGTTTACTATGGTTATGGCTCTGCCCGTGTGTAGACTGAACGAGATAAAGTGTTTTCGCGAATATATTTTAGTGTCTTACAAAGGTTTGCACCATGTATGGTCTGTCATCTCTTATTGCCTGGAGATAACCAGGAATATCCATAAATTGCTGTTCAGTTTGGGCTTGTCGAAGCATTGCGTCAATCATTATGTAGGTACCAGTCCTTCCAACACCAGCACTGTCAAATTAAACGCATACAGACAAACATTTATATGCTATACCAAACGAGCTTTGAGACTACACTTATCATGTTTCTGTGAAAATGTCATCTTGAAGACCCATTAGCTTTATATGACGGTAGCTTCATCATGTGTAAAATCTTTTCTCGGATACTCATTTTCTACTTTGGTACTAACCTGCAATGGATAACCATTGGTTTGTTATCGTCAGAAGACATTGCAAGCACCTTTCGCCTGAATGCAAGTGCAGCCGTTGCATGAAGAGGTACTCCTTTGTCAGGCCAGGCAGTGAAATGGAAATGAAGAACTTTTCGCTTTGGAATGCCGTCCTTGAAAAAAGGTGGAAATGAAGTCATTCTAATAAAGCGTCACTTTTTTTAAAAGTGAAACCAACGTAACTTCATTTTGGTTACCTTCGACACAAAGAATGTGCGAATGACAAAGTCTGCAAAAACCTCTGTCTTGTGATTGGTTACAGTGATGTCTGAATACCATGCAGAGTTTTTATCACACCAGTATTGATGGCACTTTCTCTGAAACAGAAAACGATATATTTTAAAAATGTACATGTATATGCTGTATTGCCATGCGCTCTAGAAGTGGATATTGTCGGTCGTCACATACCTTTCCAAGCTCAAGAAGATTGGTAAGCATAATAATTGAAGATATTTCGTGATCCCAGATCATACGCCAAAAGTCACCCAATGTGTTGTCCAATGGACCTAAAGTTATATTGTAAGATTATGGTACATTACAGTTCTAGACCTCTATAGTGAATATTTAATGGGTAGAACGGCGCTGACTGCCGGAATGAGAGGCGGGAGAGCGCACTGGGAAAAGAATATGTTTTTCTGTTATTCCTACATGAAACAATACAGTTTCTCGAACATTTTGTATTTACGTATGGGAAAAGAGAGGTGTTTGACAGGCAGCGTTCAAATTTTGGAAAGATTCTGACACTTTCCGGCATAGAAAGTACTATTTGGCATACTGTGGAATCTGAAGATAGTCTTTCAAGTGCAATATTCAACTTTAGTTTGCATATTGCATCCCTCTGCACGTTAAATTTTCCTTACCTTGTGTTGCAATATACGCTGCAGGAGCTCCGTCATATCCCTGTACGTATAGAGTCAAAGAAGCATAAGCAAACGTTGTCAATGGCAAAACTCCGTAAATCGAAAAAAGAATAGAAAACCTAATTATCACTAACAATCACTGATTATTAATACCATAGCCATAATATGATACGGTGGGAAACTTACGCGAATAAAGGATGCATTGATATAACACGAGTCTTGATCATCATTAACTGGTTCCAAAGTAACAAGCGAGTGGTCATCTGAAGTTAGAACATATACGTCATATACTTTGAATTACTCAAAAATGATAAACACATAAATCCACATATTATTGACACTTGTCATTATCCGATCATAGAACCTCCATCGTGTGGATGTAATGTGAATCAAAATTTGCCTAACCATGAATGTACCTGTTTTATCAGCAGAGAGATACCTGTTGTTAAGGGAAGTTGTTTAGGAATTTATGACTTACACGCAACAATATTTTTGTAACGATTCTTTATCTTGTTGGCAGGTCTCTTTGCCATCTTGCATTCATGCATCGGCTCCACGGGTATGCTCTGTAGTTGTTATTCAACCAAAACAAAACAAAAATGTCAAACTAAGTTTGTTAAGTATTCCTAAAAAATCGGACGTACGGTAACGATTTTCGTGAAAAAACATGGTTTCTATTACATTCAAACTTTTCAAATATGTAATATATGAATAACTGGAATAAATTAGTGGATATATAAAGGAGTTACTTTTACATAAAGTTGGCAAACGCCGTACCTTAAATTCTTCCGTGAGCTTACTTTGGTCTGGCGGAAGAAATTCTATTGGACTCTGGGCAGGCATCATGATCAATTCAGGAATGAAGCTTTCAGCTTCTTCATATGTATGATCTTCTATGTTGTTATCTTTTAGTCAAAATAATCAACAGATTACCAAAATAAATTGTCTATTGTTTGTTGGTATATTGGATATCGACCTTGTCATGACAGAACTTCATCGCAGCACCTACTATTACTCAGTTGAGAAAGGAAGACATCAACGTTTAACAAAGGAATGCCAAAAACTAGTGTAGCTGTCTGGCTGCGGGAAGGCGCAACAAACTGAATGAATCTGCTGAACTTAGCTTCATATGATTTATAACTAGATTCATTTACCTGTGTCGAAAGAACGTTTTGCAGACACCTCCAGGAGATCGCTATATTCATTATTCTCCTGAGGCTGGCGTATCGTCAATGACAGCCAGTGGTACAGGGTCCATAATTATAACTTCGTGTTTATTTTTACGATTGCGATTTCGACTGTATATGTGAGACAAAAAATACCTCAATTTTTATCAAACATTTATGTTTAAAATCATTATTGGATTGCGTAAACGTATTTACCGTTTATATGAAGTAATCACAACAATGAGAATCAGCACTAGGACAATAAACCCTGCAATGAATCCGGCTATCATCGAGCGGTTGAAAGGAGAGGTAGAATTTCCATCTGCATTACGTCTTGATTTAACTGAAAAAATCGAAAACGCCAAAAACAACTCGACATTTTTTCAGAGGAATAATCATTCATTTATTTTTAGATTCCAGCAAAAATTTAATATTCACTTACCAAGTGAAGGTGTAGTTATATTATCACCACTTTTGTAAGGGCCTTCTTTGATTGTGGTCGCACTAATCTTGTATGAGAACGTTCCGTTTCCGGTAATGTTTATGACGTATCTAAGATTACTTGTCTCGTTTATAGTAACTATCTCTGTATTTGATGTTTCCTTGTTGTAGTAGTATACGATGGTGTACTTCCTGATGATGCCATTCAAGACACGTGGTCTATTCCACGTGATAACAACACGTGGTCGAAATGAGCCTTGTGCAGATTTCAATGTACCAGTGACATTTACTGGAGCAGAAGGAGCTTTAGGCAAAAGATAAAAGTAATAACATTTTATAACATTTTCGACATGTCATTACCTAAATACTCAAAATAATCTCCCTCCCAGAAAAAATCTTGCCCTGCTGGAAATGAAGCCCTAGAGTTAATGTTTAGGGATTTCTAAAAGCATGAAAATGTCTTTTAAATGTGGAGACCAACCATGAAGCTCGGATAATAGTGAGTTATTCATTCCCAAGCACAGCCATATACTGAATCGAAATATGGCGATTCATTTGAAAAACTATCGTTCTGAACTGACAAGCCTCTCTTACATGTGTAAACGCTTTTATGTTTCCACGTGAATACGAGGCTAGTCAGTCCAAAACAATAATTATTCAAATTGGTTGCCATTTTTTTGATAAAATGTGCACAGATGTTTAGTTTATTCTAAGGTTTGATAGATTTTAATATCGCACCATCCTCTAACGTTCTCACTCTTCGTTCTGTACTTGGTGAACCAATGTACTTTGTGTTATTGACTGCTATAGTGATGTTGTAAGTTGTATACTTGAGTAGTGACGTCAGAGTATAGTTTCCAACATCACCCACGTCAATTATATTACGCTTTCCTCCTTGTGGTGTATAGGATATCCTGTATCCCTTGAGCGGCCCGTGAGTCAACTCCGACTTTTGAAGCTATAATCATTATTTTAGTTTAAAAAAGAAGGAAAAAAGTTAGATCGGGGTGACGTGGAGCAAAAGTTCAAAGGAAATCGAAATAATCAACCAGAATATTTTGTTGACCAAAAGCTTTTTTCACTTTCTTCAAACTAGAGGGGGGATGGGACAGCTGGTTAGCTCTGCTTTATACACAAAAACAGAATACACAGACACATGCAACAGAAATCTATTGCTTAAATGAAAAACAAATACTTACCTTCCATTTTAGCAAAATTGTTTCAGATGACGTTACTGTAGCATTTAGAGAAGCTATCGATTTGGGTTCTAAGTAAAACACCAATTGAAAAAAACTGATGAAATGGATGTTTTATTCAGTAAAGATGTCAAAAGTGGTTATCACACGATGTAAAACGACGAATTAGTATCATACTGTATGCATGATCATGATTTGTACAGTAACTGCAACTAAACGGTCATATGCATTTTATTGGTTGATTCACACAAAGCACTTGGAAACCAATTCAGTGTTAAATGCTTTTTTTTTTAATGTCAAGTCACGCTATCGTAATATTGTTTTGTTATCGAAAAACACAACATAAAAAGAATACAAATTCACAGGAATGAATATTATTTAAAATAACTACCTATTATTTGACGCTAATTATTTATTCCTGACTATAATAACATGCTGCTAAGGACACTTTACGAGAATTCAAATTCCATATTACAGTATCCGCCAACATTCACATTTTGAGCAAATATTTGGCTATTTCGATCCTTAGTTTGCCAAGAAACAGTAATTTATTTCATTAGATTCACATGAAATAAAATAAACTGGAATTTATTTCATTAGATTCACATGAAATAAAATAAACTGGAATTTATTTCATTATATTCACATGAAATAAAATGTTATGAAAGTAATACGTGTTTAATATGCACCTGCAATATCAGTTCTGATTGTTGTGACGTTGCTCCATACTCCATATCCTACTTGCTTGATGGCCTTTATTGAGACATTGTATTCAGTGTATGGCTTTAAGTTGGTCACAGTATATCTCAGGTCATCGACAATAACTTCATGGTTTGTGTTTCCCACTTTCACTAGGTATCCAGCGATATGGTCAGTAGGACTGCATTTTTCGTAGGTCCATGTCAATGTTATTGAACGTTTGTTTGAAATATATTCTATACGAGGTGAATCTGGTGGAAAAACATTTTAATGTTTTGTTAAAACAAGCGTTTGAAACTCAATCACAATGAAGTTGGTTTTCTTTTCATTATTTCTTTTGAAAACCTTTAACTTCCAAATCTTTAATATCTAAAGAATTGGCTGTTTTTAAAACCTTTTTCTATGATGGACATCGATTGTCGTCCAGAGAATGTCGTAAAATGGCCAAAACATGCTGCCCAGAATCATCACCGTTATTATCGCTCTTCTCGCCGGACCACGCATATAGTCACACACTCTAAATAAAAAAGCGTACAGATAGATAGGAAACATATCCCTAACTAATTCAAACGGTTAGAGCTGTGATCCGCGGTCATACAATGACTGTACGGCGGCTGCTAGAAACGCCTTCAGATGCTTTAGTTCTATCCCGTTGAGCTGTGCCACTGCTGTACTTGCGGTGGTGATAAGTGATGAGGAGTTTTTATTTTTTATGGTTATTTTAATTTTAGATTGAAAATGGCATAATGGCATGAGCATCGACCTACATCTTTCACAAATATGACTAATGATAATAATATATAAATGTTCACACATGCTGATGTGCGCCTATACCACTAGTACTACACTTTACAATTGTAGTGCCCAAAAATACGAGGATTTGGAAAGCCGTTAAAAATAGAGGTAGCCGAGCACTGTTTAAAATTATAGAATGACGCACCACACTTACTTAAAGTTTGGTTAGTAACGTAAACATTGACTCTCATTGTCTTCCAATTATGATATTCCACTGGTACAAATCTAATGTACCTGACCAGTTGAGGATTTGTAAGATCATGATATACTACACTGTTAGAGTCGGTGTTTCCTTCGAAGAACTGAAAAGTAAAACCATTAATAAAAGATCGTGAAATTGGGATAAATAGAAGCGATCCAGGAAACAGTTTTGGTTTGTTTTCAATGCAGTTAATATATAAATTGCCAGCACCCCAAGAATCCCCTGTTAGGATTAATATTTTGGCTAATATCAAAAACAACTATTCTTATATATCTGATTAACTTTCAAAACCCATGTCAAACACTTTTAAACTTCTTTCGTTTTCTTCATTTTTTTTTGAAATTACCTTTAAATTTCCAAATTCATCGCTATAAGTATACCATTGTGTCATGTTATTTGCTGCTAAATACAGCTGATATTTTGTCACCCATTCTCTATTCGCAGTGCGACCACTTCCTTGTGTTGCTACAGCAGTAAAAACACGTGGAGTACCGAGGTCAATCTGTAGGTAATCATCAGGATCATTATTATCTCTTGCTGCCCATCCATATGAACCATTCAGCTTGGCATTATGAGGTTTGTATCGAACATCTTCGGTCTGAGCTGAGATTTTATAATAATGTGATAAGGCTGTGTAACTGCTGTCGGGTATATTTAGATTTCTTTTCTTTCCAACCAGATATAGCACTGGGCATCCTAAAAAGGCAGTTTAAATTAAAAAGTCATATGCACATTCCCGAACAGCGTTGGCTGCCTGTAATCAGAACGCCCATATGCACGGCCATAGATTGGAGATGAATGAGAGCCGGGGTATGTAACAAGGAATAGATATACACTAGTCCAAAAACCTGTGAAATTTCAATGAAATTTCAATCCCCAGCCCTTGCTCGAATAATACTCCCCCCCCCCCCCCCCCCTCCAGACGTGATTTACGTTCATTAGTGCATATAAGACCTTTTGTGCGCTCGATTTTCGTTTAGACACGTTTGCGAGAATGAACTAATAGTCAGTCTTTTACAGTTAGATCTAAAAAGCAGGCCATTTTTTTCAAATGTTATTACAGTTAACTCTCCCATAAGCGACCAACCGCGGGGTCAGGAGAAAGTGGTCGCTTACAGGAGATGGTCGCTTACTAGAGAGTTAACACACGAGGCCCAAACAATGGGAATCCCAACACAGGAAGCTTAAACCACTAGCTTATAATTTGTAACTCACGTGTTAAAACTACTGTATTAACGATAAAATATCTTAACCAAAACTTTGAACGTGCTATATGCTGTTTTTACAGTACTGTAATTATCAATATGTCGTCGGGTTTTTAATACCCGATGACTCTATGCTCTTACATTTTTTATTGTTAAAGAACCTGTCATCATTACTGGCTCTTTGGTGGTCGCTTACAGGAGTAAAAAAACAATGAAAAAATCCAAAATTTTAACCCCAAAGGTGGTCGCGGTCGATTAGTCGACTGTATAGTTGTATGACCCCCTTCGTTACCCCCCTTCTCCGAAAAAATAAGAGCAAAACATCATGAACAAATTTTACGACTTTTACTTGAAAATGTATTTGTTCATCGTTGAGTGTTGTGTTTACACTTTGTAAATGCTATCCATTTCAATCGAAAGGATAATGAAATACATTCGGGCTCATTAAACTGCATTTAACAAATAAAAAACATTTACTGGAGTTTTACTGGAGTTATGACTATTTGTGTAAAAGTACAACTTCCAAACAAAACTCAAATTTTCCCGCCGGTGACGACGAGCGTCACAACCGTGTTTGCACAGGGAAATGCAAACACGGCTCTCGGCCAATCACAGCACGCGAACTATCTGAATTATTTTATAAAAAGTCAATGAAAGAGTCAATGGTTTGAACCCATGCAGGTGTTGAAGTTAGGTGTGAAATGTTATCGTCAATAAAATTGTGGAATTTCCTCAGAACAGGAATTTGTAGCCATGCATGCATATAATAGTTGCCGGCAAAGATTATGTGATGATACGAATAGTTATTAACATTGTCAAAGTTTCATTTTTTAAAGTGGTTCTAGCTTGTAGGTATAAACTCTTTGAGATTTCTAAAGAAGTGCATTACCTGCAATGTAATGCAATGAAATCTACAGCGTAAAGATCGTTTTTCTCATTTTTTCCCTATTTATCTAGTGTTCACAAATGAATCCTGCATAGAACGGCATCCAAATCTTGTTAACCACAGATTTAAAAAATCCAATTTTCATTTTTGAAAAATAATTCTATTAAAATCAAACAATTTTACTACGAAAAAGAAAAGTTCCTTTGAAGACATGCCGAGTGTCATTTCATGATCATTTGTTAGGACGAGAAGAATTTGCAAAGAACGAACCACTCAGCCAGAATTATCCAAACGACACCACATTAACACCTGTCCTTGAGATCCACGGAGCAGGTGTAGCCAGTTAGTTCGCGGCCTTCAGAGCTAGAGATCCCAGCTTCTCTCTGTTCTGTGTAGCTTTAATTAGCTTTAAATACCCGTTAAAAAGAGCACTGATAGTTAGAGGGTGTAGAGGGCGCACCTTCGAGCGCATTAAACATGAGCCCTTGGCTTGGGAGAATTGGGCAACAACTCCCCGCGTTATCGAAGTAAAATAAATTACCTTTACCTTTTACGGGCATTAGTTGGCAGGAAAGCGAAGGGCACGAGAGAATGTTTCCGGGCAGACGGGGGACTGTTTAGCGTGTTATAATTGCCCGTTACAAATAGACAGTTGCAAAATTTTGCTGGTTATATATTCAACCTGACGACCCCAACATTGGTGACAACTAATAACTTTTGGTTCTTCTTACAAGACTGAATAATAGCTAAAGAGGGAAAAAAATAAGTGGTTTATCTCTGTCGTATCTTACCATACTCATGGTCTTTCCCAGCCGCATAAGGTCCTTCCTTGACTGTATTCGCACTTATTTTGTATGATAACATCCCATTCTTTGTAACATTGATACTGTAGGTGAGATCAACTGATCCATTAATGGTGACTCTCTTGTTATTGAATGTATCCTCGTTGTAATAGTATACAATGGTGTAATTCCTGATGATGCCATTCAGGTCACGTGGTCTATCCCACGTGATAACAACACGTGGTCCAAAGGAATGTTGTAGAAGTATCAAGGTTCCATTAACATTTATTGGAGCAGAGGGGGCTTAAAACACACAAACAAAATTGGTGCTAAGCCTCATAAACACATTAAAGGGTCGTGGTTATACAGGGCCGGCAAAGCACTTATTAAAGTGGGGAGAGGGGTTGCTAAGAATAATTCTCTTGATGTTGGGTAAAAATCTGTGTTTTCCTTCATTATGCAACTTTAAGAAAGTAAGGGCTAGTGAACAAACGCGAGTGAAACACGTGATCCATCTGAACTGAGAGAGAATCAATGTACCAGTGACATTTACTAGAGCAGAAGGCGCTTAAAAATAAAAAAAGTATATAGAATTTTAAATACTGTGTAACAATATTTTAGGACATTATTACATGTTGGCAGAGTCTTCCTTCTTTCCCTCGTTTGTGGAAATAAAAGTTAAGGGACACTCTGTCAGCAGGTTGAAGAAATATTTTACCATCCTCCAATGTTTTAATCTTTGTTGTCTTGCTCCATGAACCATTCCCTCTATTTGTTTTTGCTAACACCTTTACGTCATATTCTGTGTATGGTTTCAGACCCTTTAAAGTGTATTGTCTTTCTCTGTTGTTTACGCGAAGATCTTTACCTCCATTCCTTATGACATACCAAGTTATGGGGTCTGCTGGATTGCACAGTTCGATTATCCAGCTAAGTTGGATGGACCTTTGTTGAGGGCTTGCTATTACTACTGGTGCTTCTGGAAAGAAAGGTAAAATAAAAAAGTTGGAATAGATCAAAACAAAAAAAGAAGAACAAACATTAATTTCCTGTTTAAAAACAACAAAAACACTATATCTCGAAATAACACAAATATATTTTTTCAAGTTAGTAGTAAATTTTGTAGGAATGCTTAAGGTATTTGCCCTATTTCACTATGACGTCACTGCTTGTTTATGTGGGGGATAGAATTGCCAAATCCAATACAAAATTCAACAAAATTTGCTCCTAGCGAAACAGTTTACTCTGAAATGACCTGGTTTTCAGATATAATATGTATTAATACGTACTAAAAATATTCTGAGCGTTTGCTGGCTATTCTACTTCTCTTCGTGGATTGATACGGGTTTTAGAACAATTTTCAGTGAGTTTGCGTTGATTTGACCCCCTCCGACGACCATTATCCTTTGCGTTTAAACAATAGATTGTTTTGATGTGACGTCATAGTGAAATAGGGCAATTCCCTCGAAAGAAATTTTGCCAATGACTTTGTCCTGGAATTTTGCATGGACATTGATTATGTTATGGACATTTAAAAACTTCAATAAAAAGATGGGGTCACCATTCTCGTTTTATCTCTAGATGCTCTTCAAATATATCACTTTATGTTTTTTTTTAGTGAAATGCGGATAAATGCGATGCCCGTCATTTTATATCAAAATATGAAGGAAAGTTTTTTGGATAGATCAGAATTTGCAATATTTTGATGGGAATAGTTGACATGTGCAATTTTTGGACGTTTGTAGTGGCGCACATACCTGCATTTTTCACTAATAGTTCAAGAATCATATTCATCCAATGACTTTGATGGATTTAATAGTATAGATTATCTAGTAAAATTCGAGTTATAAGTACGTTTTGCTATATGAAAGTACTTTTAACTGTGAATAAAGGTTTTTCATTACAGCAGCTTCCGGTTGCTACCGCATTTCACTATAAAACCCATAAATTGACATACTTGGAGAGCGTCTAGCGAAAAAACGGTGACCCCATCTCTTTATTGCAGTTTTTAAATGTCCATAATATAAGTAATGTCCATGCAAAGTTTCAGGGCAAAGTTATTGGCAAAATGTTTTTCAAGGGAATTACCTTAAATAGTCGTACTTTTCAGTGGTGTTTGTGGCTTAACGACATTTCAATGAATATCGTAGCTTGTATAAACTGCTATATTACTTAGCTTTCTTACTTGGTATAATTCTACTATTTGTTGAACAATTGATACTGACTAAAAAATCGTAGTTTGAATTGTGCTTGTTTAGTTAGTACAAGTTAATTCGTTAAAGGAAAACCCAAAAGATAGCCAGAGCCGTATATAAATACCTTGATAAGCCACACTTATGTCAACTCGCATCGTCTTGTGTCCATTGTATGTTATCGGGACAAACCTGATGTACTTTGCTGTTATCGGGTTTTGACTAAGATCATGACGTTTTACTCCGTATCTGTTTTTATTCCCTTCAAATATCTGAAAACGATATGCTCATATTCACATACCTTACACTTTAGAGTTATTTTCTTTTCTTTATTATATTACATTTTTTTCCCTTTTTCGTTACCTTTTCATTCTGATTTTTTTCTCCTACTTTTTATCACATAGAAAGAATAATATATTCAAAAACAAAAAACATACAAGGAAATAAAAAATAAAAGAAATTAAGAAAACATATCATTATTTTAATCAATAAGTTAAGTTAGATCGATGACAATAACTGTTTTATTGATATACGAATAAGGTAATATCCGTCAAAAACTTGCCATTGAGTCTATACCTTCTAAACAGTGAAATAATCACTAAGAAAAACTCAATAATAATCGCAATCGAGACGTTTATTTGATGATTTAAAAAAATCCGCTTACCTTTATATCGAGAGCACCAGCGAACTTTACCTTACTTTTCCCTTCGTTTTCTGCATAGTGTTTTTCATATGCTGTCCACTTCGTAAGGTCAATCGTGTAACTAATGTAATACGTTGTTACCCATTCATTAAGGTAGCCACTTCCTTGTGTTGCTACAGTAGTAATAACACGTGGAGTACCGAGGTCAATCTGTAGGTAATCATCAGGATTATTATTATCTCTTGCTGCCCATCCATATGAACCATACAGCTTGGCTTTGTAAGGTGCATATCGAGCATCGCCTGGGAATCTTGGGTTTTTATGATATGATGAGGCTGTGTAGCTGCGGTCGGGTATGTTTAACTCGTTGCTTCGTACAAGAGATTTCTCTACACAACCTAAAGACATAATAATGAAGTATTTTTCTTTATAAAATAACTGTTTTAAATATCGCGCTCTGGTTCTTTGAGAGCGCATGCTTTATGAGAACACATAGTACGCGCGTTCACTTTCAGTTTTGTCATTCCTATCCAAAATAAGGGTTGTTATAATTTGTTTTTGTTTTTTTGCTTTTTGTTATCAAAGGAAAAATTAAAAAAACTTGCTTGTTGTGTATGTGGAGTTTTAAGGACTTGGGGATTGGCAGACCACTCGAGAAGTGTTGAAAAGGACTCCACTATCAATGCGGCTTGTCAAAGTGTTTTATAATATTTGTAAAGCTATATTTATATTTTATTTATATTTTACATCTTTATAACAAATTCACGTTTGTTGAAATTGCTTTAATAAAGTTTCATTCATTCATTTATTCATTCTTGCTTCTCCCAACACTTCTCTCGTGTTCTGCCAACTCCTGCATGTTTTATAACTGCACACAACACGCCCACGTTTTCTTTTTCTTCAGCATTAGCGCACGTAGTTAAATATTCTAGCTTTCTCGTATTACTTAATAATACTTGATAATACTTACTAATAATAAATATTAGGTGTTTTTACTTAACCCATATAACGGTATGTTTTCCGGTGTAAAGTGTGTAATGATCAAAAAGACACAAATGAATATTATTGACATAAATGATTAGTATCAGTTAAATAGCTAGATATCACCGCAAGTAAGTTAAATAGTAAAATCCCTGCCACTATTGTTATCCTTACCATCATTTTTTCCTTTCACGCAAAAAACAAAACAACAAAAAATCAGTGTAACCTGAAAAATTACACTTTCCATGGTCAAACTGTTCTGTACGTTAAAATATGACCGAATGTCACGAACCAGTATATCAGCAGCAGGAACTAATCTAGAATCGAAACAGTTGTGCTGCGAACTATATTTGGTTGTAAGAATAAATGTTTATTTTGATCCTGGCTTTTTTCCCAGATCAGCTAGTTTTACTCTTTCCATGTGAGGGATCGAAACAGCCAACATAACGAAAAAAACAAAACATCTATCTTTTATGCACCTTGATCTTATATAATTTTGCATTATTCAGTTGTGTCGTAACGAAGATCTTAGAATAATAGACCAGTTCCTTTAGTGGATTGAAAAAAGAAACTGAACGGACCAAGTTAATTGAATCGTATTTTATCTGATCTGATGTCAAGCAATGATTTTCGAATTCTCCGTAATAGGGAGAAATAGACGCTTCACTGCTTGTGGAATATGTAAATAAAGGTCGTGCGACGTTCATATATGGAAAGAAACCGGATATAAATAAAACTTTCAGACTACTATTTTGTTATAAACTGATATAGAGTTGAAGTCCTTCCTCGTCCGTCATTTGAACGTTATCAACCAGCCCGAGATTGCTAGATGTAAGCTAGAAGTTCGGAAGGCGTCGCTTTTTTATCCGCAGTTATTACTACAATATCAGTTTCAATCCTATGGCTTGGCCAATGGAAATTTGGAATCCGTCGATCGCTATCCTCGTTAATTACGTTTTCACTCTTTTGTTTTAGAGATATCTATGATCTAACGCCGTAACGGTTGCTATTCTAACTCATCTGAAGTTATATACATCTTAGGAGAAGTTCATTGAAGTAGAGCGTACTAATATTACTAATGATGCAAAAATACGAATGAAAAAATGTATAGGTATAAATCAAATATATTGGGTTACTAAAGGGCTTCGAAACTGGTCACCGTGTGGTTCGAGTATATGGTTGTATATATCTGCCACAGACATGTCATGGCAGTTGCGGAACGGAAATGAAGGAGGTTCTGAAGTCTCATTCACCTACCAAATAAACATTGAAATACAGGTACATTCACATATACATTCATGTAGACTTTGCCTTTTATATAGTTGGTTATATAGATTGGTAGCCGCCATCTTGGCTTATAAAATTTCATATAAAAACGGTTAATTATCAATTGTTTCTTAAAATCATCCACAGCTATTACCGCCCGTTATTTTTATTTCCTTGGCAAAGATTGTAATTCAAAACGTTTTGACTTTATTCACATTAGGTGACGCAGTAGAAGCTAGAAAAGACAGTAATGTATGGTCCACAATTGCAGCTGCCTAAAATATAAAACCCATGGCAAAATATTCGGGATATTTGCTTCTAATTTTTGAAAGTCGGTCACAGGCTCCCAAATTTTAGCCGTATATTGTAGCAAAATTTTCGACAAAGCTCAACATTTTAAGTTGTTATAACTTACGTTCTCACAATGAACCACTTTTATTTCAATTGTTTTGGTAATTGTGCTAGCTAGAAAAGCTATAATATTTGTTAAATTAAAAGAAAAGTCCCGTCATTTTGACCTTCGCCTGCGCAGTAGGAAATAAATTAACCCGGTAACCAAACTAGGTATTTTTTATATGAGAACTTTTTCATCGTGCTTGTCGAGATCTCGGTACTTTTTAAAGCTCTCAATGAACTTGCACCTGTCTATATAAAAAAGATTTGTTTTGGTTGAATACTGTCCTACACGCTCTCTACGTTCTGATGAAAGTTCCTACCTCAAGAACAATTAGGTCCGGCGATCGTGCTTTTAGTGTTGCAGCACCGAAGTTGTGGAATACCCTTCCCGATAATGTCAAGTCTTGCTGTACTGTAAATAGCTTCAAAACAAATTTAAAAACTCATGCATCTTTTTAAAAAAGCTTTTCATAGTTAATTGACACTCAAGAAATTTTTAAATCAAAATAAGTATTTCTTTATTTTTTTAATTTCATTGTTCATATATTAGACGCTATATAAATTTATAAGGCGCTGTATCATTACCTTCCTACCGAGATCTCGGCAAGCTAGCCAGCCCGTTCCCTATATAAACGCAAAGGAATTTTTACAAATAAAATCAAGCCGAGATCTAACTTATGTTATGCAAATTAGAGAAACGTCTGGTCGAAGAGAATGCAATGTTAGCCTTTTTTAACTGGTAAGATGGTATATACATTAAAAAAGGCAAAGTTGTAAAATCGATAGAAACCATGCATAAGCAAATAGTAATCGTTTTTCTTCCTTTTTTTAGATCATGAAAATGCCCCATGGGGGATGGGGGATGGGGGATGGGGGATGGGGGATTTCACGTACATTACACGGGCCAACTTGCAAAACCGATTTTTCGTGCAACGCTATTGCGCCATTTGCGTGACGATTTTTGCGACACGGGAACACCTCTTCGCGCAACATTCACTTTAGTACTCAGTCCATACGCTGCTAACATGTAAACAAACAAAATGGCGTTTGACTCTCCTTATTGGCGACGCGCAAATTTGATACTCTTATTAACTGCAGAAGTGTAATCTTCTCCATTTCGTTCAGTTTGGACACTTCTTGACTTTGCTGCAACCCTTCACTACCCAATTGCTCCACTACGTGCTGTTGAACAGCAGCCTCCATTTTGTTTGTTTACATTAAAAGCCTTGCCTTCAGCACATCGATTTGCTGCAAATTCTTCATCTTGTGTTGCAAGTTTTTGAAGCCAGATCAAAAACTTGCAACGTTTTGCAGAGTGAAATATTGCGCCAAAAATCATCCTCGGCGCTATGTTACACGGCAACGATATTTCGTTGCGCGAAAAATCGGCGTTGCAAATTGGCCCACGTAACACCGCCTTCACAAAAAAGCACTAAAATACTTGGATAAATAGTATAGGAGATCTCCAGCCTTAGCGTGGATGAGTCACTTACCAATCACTCTATTATCATGCCTAGGCCGAGTGTTCTGTTCTTGTACGTACGGTATATACACGCTGTTTGTAAGCGGATGAGTTCCCCAAGCTATACCGTGCAAGCTACCGTACAGAAACGACTGTACGTAACGTTTTCGTTGTTGCGCCAAATATTACACCCATATTACATAGTCATTAAAGGAGATTATAATGTACATCTTCTTCACTCTTCCTATAATCATAGCAAGCATAGTACAGGCATAGTATAGATTAGTTACATGTTTAGGGTTTCATTAATGACATCAATATATTTGTCGATATCGTGTTTGCGGTGGCGGGTAGATCATGAAAATAAATATATTTTTAAATATCGTAAAACTCTTAGGGAGTGACGATCGAGCTAGTAAATAAATAAAAAATATAGTAATCAATTAATTTAAAAATACATAAATGATAATATACTTACTTTTCAAAGATATAAGACGCGGAAATTATTCCTTTCGAAATGCAAATATTTGCAGAACTGCAAAAATACTGGTGTACTCCACAGTGCGTTCACTAGTTGTGTAAACAAATATCTGATGTTTATGAAGATGTTGTTTGGAAACAGAAACTCCTAAATGACCTGCCTTTATTTTTTTCCCTTTAAGCGAACTGATGATGACACGGCTAGAATAGCACTAGCTAGCTTAATTCGAATTCCTCATAATTCTGCTTTAACTAGTGCGGACTAGTGCGAAAGGCATATTTTCAGTATCGACCCGAAATACCCAAGTATACATAAGTCATACAAAACACACTAGTGCTAAGTTAGGCACATATTGACTTTACATTTGGAAATTAAAACCTACTTTGAAATTGTAGCACGAACTCGTTCTGTTAGGGATGCTCTTGAAATGAAAATTTCAGCCTGAGAAATTCTTAAATTTTAGGTTCTTATAAGCGGGGTTTTACTGTATATTCTCTGATGCTGACTGGAGACCACCTACTCTTATTAATGTCAAGAACGTTTTTCCCCCCGTTTCTTTCAACGACAAGTATTTTAAACTTACGGTTTAAAAACGTTTCATTTTACAATATCGAAGAAGAATTTTAAAAGCGTAGAATTAAATAACTTAGTTATAGAGATTGGCTTCAAATCTTCCTAAGAATTTGTAATAAAGCTGAAAAGTAGAGGAGAAATAAGGGGTTTACTTGTGTTGTATCTTACCATACTCAATGTCTTTCCCAGCTGCATAAGGTCCTTCCTTGACTGTAGTCGCACGTATCTTGTATGATAGTATTCCATTCTCTGTAACATTGATACTGTAGGTAAGATCAGCTGATCCATTGATGGTGACTTTCTTGTTAATGGATGCATCCATGTTGTAGTAGTATACAATGGTATATTTCCTGATGATACCATTCAGATCACGTGGTCTATCCCACGTGATAACCACACGTGGTCCAAAGGAATGTTGTAGAGCTATTAAGGTACCATGGACATTCATTGGAGCAGATGGGGCTTAAAACACACAATGTAATTGGTATTAAGCCTTATAAACACTAGACGAATTTGGATATACTGGGCGGAGCATTTATTAAAGCGGGATGGGGATTGGGGCTTAAATATATATTTTGTAACGCAGTGACGAATTTTTGTTTTTCTTCATTAGGCAAACTAGGTAAGGTTGGACGAATAAACGAGACTGCAACACGTGGTCCAGCTGAATCTGGAGAGAGAATCAAAGTACTAGTGACATTTACTGGAGCAGAAGAAGCTAAAAATAACTGATAACAATATAGAATTTCTGAATAATGTCAGCAGGTTAGTAGACCGTATTTTACCATCCTCCTTTGTTTTTATCTTTATTGTCTCGCTCCATGATCCATTTACACGTTGTGTTCTTGCTAACACCCTTACGTTGTATTCTGTATATGGCTTCAGACCCGTTAAAGTGTATTGCCTTTTTATGTTGTTTACCCGAATATCTTTACTTCCATTTCTTATGACAAACCCAGTTATGGGGCCTGTTAGATTGCACTGTTTGATTGTCCAGCTTAGTTGGATTGACCTTTGTTGAGGGATTGCTGTTACTACTGGTGCTTCTGGAGAGAAGATAAAATACGAAAGTTTGAATAGATCAAAGAAAAGGCACTCTTCGCTTCGAAACTTGACTTAGACCGACTAGAATAGTACGGGGGATGGGGGTGAAACATTATTTTTCAAAGACAAAAACATATAAATAAATATGCCCATAAATAACATTATTTTTTTCAAATTAATAGTAGGTTCAGTAGGAATGCTTAAAGTGCTAGTCTTAAGGTGACTGCCTACTTTTGAAAATTGATTTAAACTTTTTTTTAAACATCGATTTTCCGAATTGAAATTTAATGCTGATTCCAAGTCTGGAAAGAAAAATAGGGTGTCCCGAGCTTGTTTTCGAGATAATCAGCATTTAATGGAAGCCTACGCACGAGCTTTTGGAGTAAAATCTGCGCCACCGGAAGTGATTAGGAAACAAATAAGATCCATAAGATCAAAGTTATTTGTAGACTATATGATAGCACAAATGAAGGCTAGTCAATCATTCTACAATAGTACATGGATATTTTCAACAAAAAGACAAAAAGATAAATTGATTTCTCATATTTTGTAGTTTCGGTGTTCTTAAAAATCTCATAAAGTCGAACAAAAATCTTTACGAAAATCTATTTTTTCATGTGTTGCTGATTTAAACTTTTTCTTAAATGTTGATATAACATAGATTTTTGGGAGTTTTTTCGAATGAGCTATTAAAAAATATAGAGTCCCGTGCAAAATTTGAGGGTTTTGCCCTGTTGAAGCTTAAAACGCGTATGGTCCTTCAATAAAATATTGTAGATTTTTCAGCGGTTTTTGAGCGCGCGCTCATCGTGGGCTCAATTCGAACGTTCAAAAGTAGGCAGCCACCTTAAGAAAAATATTAATGACGCAATAAAATTCCAGATTTTGTATATGCTTAAATCAGTTATAATGTTCACCTATGAACAATAATTGGTTCGAAAAAGAAAATTTTCCCGTCTGAATCCTACTTCCGAAAATTGTTAAAAGCTCGTCCGCCATTTCTATGAGCAGCGAATCTTAATTTATGTGTGAAGTCATATGCGCAACTGGCATCCTTTTTATCCACTCTGACTCTACAGCATTCTCTGTAAGAATTAGGCATGACTTGTTTTAAGACTTGCAATTGGTTGCAATTACTTACTGTGAAAAGCCGAAGAAAATTTTGAAGGGTTGCGAGTATGACGTCACTTCATTCGAATAACTAAAAGTTGCCAGGAACGCAATTGCTTAATAGCGGACTCAAACGGCCAAACTTTACCGGCTAAATGCAACATCTTTCCAGTCTCGTGTCGAAAAAAAATTTGGACAATAAGCTGTATTATATATCTAGTTTTATATGGTACAATTTCCAGGGATGGTGTCATTTTCGTAAGACTAGCACTTTAAATAGCCGCACTTTTGTTGTTTGTCTTAAGACATTTCAAATGGAAATATCTAAGCTTGTATACACTGCTGTCTCCCTTAGCTTTCTTACTTATAGTTCTAATTCGTTAAATGATACTGACTTAAAAATCGTTGTTTGAATTGTTCTTGTTTAGTTAGTACAAGTTAATTTGTTAAAGGAAAAACAACCCAGTCACTGAAAAGATTGCCAGAGCCGTATGTAAATACCTTGATAGGCCACTTTGATATCAACTTTTATCGTCTTGTAACTCCTGTATGTTATCGGGACAAACCTGATGTACCTTGCTGTTATCGGGTTTTGACTAAGATCGTGAAGTTTTACTTCGTATCTGTTTTTATTCCCTTCAAATATCTGAAAATGTATTTTGATATTTACTAATTGACATTCAAAACAGCGCCATAGGAATATTGTTATAAACACATTCCTTACTCTTTAGTCATTTTAAGAAGTTGTTTTTATTTTCTCGTTTTTTTTTTTGCTTTTTTTTTCTTTTTCGGTTATCTTTTCCTTCTGTTTTGTCTTCATCTTTTTATCCCATAGGTATAATAATAATAATGATTTAAAAAATAAATTAAAATAAAAAACCTATCAAGGAATTCGAAATAAAAAATAAGCAAACAAATAAGCAAAAAATTTCAGTTTTGATTCTAAAGTACCCTAGGTCAATGAGAACAACTTTGTTACTGATATACGAACGAGCAGTAATATCCGTCAAAAATGCCATGAATTTAGTCTATACCTTCAAAAAAGTGAAATAAGCACTTAAAAAAACTATAGCAATCGTGCCGTCTATATGTTTGTTTTTTAAAAAAAATCTGCTTATTCTTAATATCAGCATTGACATTTAATTACCTTACTTTTCCCGTTTTGTTGTTTTTCATATGTTGTCCACTTCGTAAGGTCATTTGTGTGATTAATGTAATACGTTCTCACCCATTCTTCATTTGCAGTGGTGCCATATCCTTGTGTTGCTACAGCAGTAATGACACGTGGAGTACCGAGGTCAATCTGTAGGTAATCATCAGGATTATTATTATCTCTTGCTGCCCATCCATGTGAACCATACAGCTTGGCATTGTAAGGTGCGTATCGAACATCGCCTGGGATGCTTGGGTTTTCATAATATGATGAGGCTGTGTAACTGCTATCGGGTATGTTAAGTTTATTGCTTCCTACGAGAGACTTCTCTGCACAACCTACAGATAAATGAAGTATATTTATCTTTATAAAATAACTGTTATATATCTCACGTTCTGATTGGTTGAGAGCCTGTGCTTTATGCGAGCACACAGTACGCCCGCGCACTTCCAGTTGGGTCATTTCTATCCAAAATAACGGTTATTATATGGTTTGCACTTTATAAAAGAAATAAAAAACATTCCTGTTGTGCTGTGTGGAGTTTTAAAGCACTTGGGGATTGGCAAAAACCTGAGAGAAGTGTCGAGAAACACTCCGCGACGCGCCATGTTTCTCCTACTCTTATCTAGTGTTCTGCCAGACCATGCGTGCTTTATAACTGCACACAGCACGCGCGCGTTTTCTTTCTCTTCAGTATTAATGCAGGTAGTAAAATATTCTAGCTTGATAACTTGATAATTCTAAATAATAAAAATTAGGTGATTTTACTTAAAATAACCCATGCAACGATATCTTTTCCAGTTTTAAATATGCGATAATTGATTTTACTTTAACCCACGGAACAATATTTTTTACAGTTTTAAGTGTGTAATGATCAAAAAGACACAAACGATTATTATTGACATTGATAACTAGTATTAGTTTAATAGCTATATTTTATCGCGAAATCTGAATTAAGTAAAATAGTAATATTTCTGTAATAAGTTCAATGGTATCGTTATCCTTACCTTTAAATTTCCCTTTCACGCAAAACGCAAAACAACAAAAAGTCAGTGTAACTTGAAATATTACCCTGTCCATGGTCAAACTGTTCTGTACGCCAATAAAATATGACCGAATGTCACGTAGCAGTGTTTAGTAACAAGTAGTAAAAAATCTAGAATCGAAACAGTTGTGCTGCTAACTATTGGTTGTGCAAAATAAATGTTTATTTCGATTTTGGCTTTTTTCCCACATCAGCTACTTTAACTCTTTTCATGTGAGGAATCGAAAGAGCTGCAGTGTAATACAACCGAAAAATTAAACAACGACTATTTTTCATGCACCTTGATCTTACCACTGAAACTAATTACAAGTACATTATTCAGTTATGTTGTAATAAGGATCTTAGAATAATAGACCACTTCCTTAGTGGGTTTTGAAAGTGAAACGGGACCATGAGTCATAGAGAGAATTAGTAGTTTCACGGTGTGTGCGGTATTGTTTCTTAAAATCCACCACATTGCCGACAGTTATTTTTATTTTCTTGGCAAAGATCGCAAATCAAAAAGTTTTGACTTTATTCACACGAGGTTACGTAGTAGGAACTAGAAAAGACAGCAATGTATGGTCCACAATTTCAGATACCTAAAATAAAAAATATATGTTTTGTTACAGTAATAAAGTGAAAACGAGAAGCCAACTCGACATTGAACAACATCAGCAAACGGATTGTAATCTACAATTCTAATGTCTTATCACTTTTGTCGTAAAATTATATTCAAAATTTAATATTTTCACTATTTTTACATAAATTGTCTCAAATCTGTCAAAAGACAACTCGAAAATCATGAAACACATTTGAATGGTTTGCTACTCAGAGCTGTTTCTGATTGGCCAACGACATCGGAAACTACTTTGGGAAACTAAAAGGCTTGACTCTCCCGGTAGGTTTATTTCGTTCTTTTTGTTTCCAACCGAGATAATATCAAATATGCGCAGATAACCGATTTCTAAGAGAAAAGACTCTTCTCCCTTCAAGGAAATTGCATCATTGCTTCACCACAGGAAAAGCTGAGGTTTACTGAGAACGTGTGGAGACCAGGTAAGATTTTTTGTTTTTTTGTGTGTCGAACGAAAATTCGAAATCACGCAAGTTCGTCTTTGACTGGCTCAAAAGACATCTTTGGCTTGTTAACTCAAAATACCTCGACGGTGCATTTTGTGTTACATGTCGGACCTCCGCGGTCTCAAGGCTTAGTTAACATGCCAGCGGGAATTACGAAATTTTCAACATGCATAATCAGTTTGTGCCAACAAGCTATCAGTGTTTCTAGAGTACCTGAGAGTCATGTTCCATCTGGGTTACATATATTTTAAATTAAAATCCTTAAACTAATGGAGAGCTGGTGAAAGTCTGTGGTACAACAGGAATTATTACAAATCATTTTTTCTAGTTGCAGCTATGATAATATTCTATATATTTTGTATTTTAAATTTGCAGTGGGTTTTCATTAAGCTTAAATGGTCTTTACATGTTCTCACCTGAACTCAGTTCTGTCAGAACTCACCAGTGGAACCACATAATCTACAGGTAACTGGTATTTTTTATTATTTGTTGTATTTACCTTGTTTCAAAACATTCTAGTGCACTAATGAACATTGTTGATAATATATTTGTTTTTACTTTTCATAAACTTTATTATACTTTATAAAACAATTCAGATAGTACGCGTGCTGTGATTGGCCGAGGGCCGTGTTTGCATTTCCCTGTGCAAACACGGTTGAGACGCGTGTCGACACCGGCGGGAACATTTGAGTTTTGTTTGGAAGTTGTACTAGTACACAAATAGTCATAACTCCAGTAAAATTAGAAGAATATGGCTAATTTTCCAAGCTTAGACTTTGACTTTCCCGAGTAAGCTTCTGAAATAGTAGAACCACCAGAAGAGCCTTCAACAAAAAAGCAAAAATCCAGATTTGCCAGCCTGAACTCGGAGAATCTCGACGAACTCTTTCGACGATCACCGACGGAAATCAAGCTTGAATTCAGCGAGTTCTAGCTTTCAAAATAGTGTTTTCCTTTCAGACTAGAATGACTAAAGCCATTGGTTAAGCTTTGGAATTATTATTTTATCTAGATTTGCTTGTAAAAACCTCTTTCTCAAGGGAGGAAGTCTCTAAAGTTTGGTTTCTTCTCGCTTTGAGATAAGAAATTTGCAACTTGAATTTCATGCTTGGAGGCGTGTATCAAACTCGCAATTTGATTGGGTAAGGGTCTTCTTTCGCGCAATCTGATTAGTTATTGCAAATGCAAAAGTATGTAAGGAGAATTTGTATTTAAAACTTTAAATTAAATCTTTCTCACTCAATCGTGTTTGCACTAATCTACCTTAACGTAAATTTGATGAACTTCTTAAAGGAGGGTAATCGCTAACGAAGCGACGCCGGCGCTGCTTGGCACGGATAGTGCAGCGGTAAATACTCAGATCGTTGAGCTGATTCAAACCAGAAAGACCGTTGGTTGGAAAGATAAGTGAACACTATTTAGTATCCATTTGGAAACGACGCTACGCGATAGCAGAGTGGTTAACCGTCTATTGACGGACTAAACCAAAAACTCAATCTGGAACTCCAAATGCTAGTTCCGGGATCCGGAATGTCCCTTCTTAAGCTGGTGGACATTGAAAGAATTCAAAGTATTTCGCTCTATTTATTATTTTTTTAATACTCAATTTAGCGGGTAAAATGAGTTCTTTTATTTTCCTTTTAACACCTAGTTCTTTGCTATTTTGTTTTAATTTGTTAAGTTTCGAATCGAATAAGCCTGAAGCGAGATGACGTTTTACCCCCGTCTCTAGACCATAATCCTTTTCACACTGCTTTTGTTCTTTAATTATGACTATTGTTCTTGTATCCTCTAAGGAATCATAAATTTTAATATGAAAGAATTTTAAAAAACTATTATGGTCTAGAGACGGGGGTAAAACGTCATCTTGCTTCAGGCTTATTCTGTGATGAATTTCAATTACGAATTCGATGGAGTCAACTGAGTCAAGTATAGAGTGTAATCGGAAGAAGATCTATTTGCAAACGCTTTCTCTGTTTTTAATTTCAAAGGCGGGCTGTGTGTCTTATTCCAGGAATCATTCAACCTACGAGCTCAAAACTGAGTATACGAGATAATAGACTATTCTTCGTTTGCAATAGCCATAGCCGCCATGTTGGAAGAATTTGACAAAACATTTTTCAATGAATTCTTTTGTTATATCTTCCAACATGGCGGACATCCCTTTTGTTATCGTGCTCTCTTGGGATTGATTGCAAACCAAAGAATTTCACAGATCCCGCGGCTCAACCTCAGCCGCCGGCGTCAGCGTGTAATATATTCTCTAGAAATTGCCTACGACCTGTGAAATTTTTAAGTGTTTCAATTAATCGTTGATGTGTAAATTCCTTTCATTACTGCGAAATTCTAAAGAATAATTACACGCTGACGAGGCTGAGGTTGAGAAACGGGATCCGTGAAATGGTCTATCGGGACGATCAACAAAAAGCGTTGCGTTACGTTGATTTACATTAATACATAAGTTGACCTTCAAGGGTCACTGCTATCAATTTACTTTTTATTTAGAACGGCTTATTTGAATGACAAAACTTGCCGAACTTCCTTCGAAACTCCATTTTGGAACTGTTCTTTGTTTCGTCTTTTGCTATTTTTTCTACGATCTACATTGTTTATTTTCTTAAGAAGTCACTTAGTAAATACAAATGTTGATCAGTAATAAAACTTGGCTCGATCGAATATCGTCTATAATATTTTTTGCTGAATAGACCTTATTCGTGGTGTGACAATTGTTACGTCCAAAAGGCGCTTTTCCTTTCCATTGTTCTTAAGTATATATTGTTCGCATAGTTACGTGTTTTTGCTGCAGTGTTTTAATGTATTCATATCAAGTTAAGTACTTGCGCTTCGTTAGATTTGTGTTCAGTTGCAACTAGTATCGGTAGGAGCGAGAACCTACTTGTTTAGAGAAGCGTTTCTTGGTTCTCTCCTAGTAGTGTTTTTTCTTCATGGCGTAAGACAAATGTATTTGTAAGTATTTTTCGTTTTGTTTTCGTTCGTTATCTACTTATATTTTTAGTTCGCCGTATTTCAGTAGTTTGTATTTACTTATTTTGTTAGGAACTGGTGGCTTTTGTGAATATTACAAGTAGTGTACTACGTTCAAGTATAATTATTAAACGCCTTTATGTATTGAGTTCTCGTTCCCAATGTTTTCCCAATTCAGCGTGACAAACCTCCGTGATGATCGAGCTAGTAAATAAATAAATCAAAAATCCATTGCAGTTCTATAGACCTTTCATTCGGAACTAACAGATGTAATTCGTAGAGGCTCTAAGAATAAGTATATGAGTTAATAATTTAAAGGTGTGTCCTTGACAGGACCAATCAAGGGGCAATACATGTACAGTACGTATATGGGAATTTCCCGATTTTGTTCAAACTTGGCACAATTGTAGGTCGGTCTATTAGCTAGTAACTTTTTTACTAGCCTAGAGTATTAGTGGTATCTGAACTAACTTATTTTGCTCTCAAAGATATTGTTGTCACGACAATTGCTTCAAAACTGGCATCTTTGTTGTATACAGAAACTAGTTAATTATTTTAGTTGTTTTTTTCTTATTCTTCTTCTTTTTTGCCGTTAAAACATGCATATTCATGCTCTGGTTTTAAGGCCAAAATGGGCATTTTAGGAGGGATTACCCTAACTTACCACCAAAGTGATAGACGATTCAACAGATACTCCAAAATAGTAGTTAATTAACTCACTAGGAACTGTGCGAAAGTGAGCAGTTTAGTTTTACTAATGGTCCTATCATGGACCAACAGCCGTCTTTAACCCCAATTATTCTATTATTTATCTCATATTATTAAATATCAAATATCTATACATTAACAATCGCCGAAGAAAGACTGCGGGAAATGTGTAGGGGAGAGGAGCGTGGTTTGTCACCACAGGAAGCCTGCGAACGACGACAATTGTTTGATATTGCAACTATTCTGTTTTTGCTAATGGAGCAAAGTATGTTTTTTCAGTATGAGAATTAAAAATTAAACTAATTACCTTTTTTGACAACAATAGACATTAGCTCGCATTGTTTTAGCGGAGCTCCATACTTAAGAAAAATTGGTAAACCATCGAGCTGAATTTTCATGGCTTGGCTGACGTCACTTCCGTCCGTCCGTACGTACGGGCGTGTACACAACTCAGGAATCCCGCTTGATGTCAATGCAAAACTACTCATAAATGCGGCTCTCAAATGCACAGAAAAAAATCGCTTTAGGACAAGTTATAGACCAAAAACAGTTAAAATTTTTTAAAAGATGGATCAAGAAGCGTTCTTCAAGAATTCAGGTGTGTTTTTAGCAAACAATCTTGTTATTATTTTTTTGACAAGCATTTTTCTCGACTAATCGACAATCAAAGACTTTCTCTCAAAACCTTTTATATTTCCATAGATAAGATTAATTTATTTCAATGGCGTAGGAAAAATAACACGGAGAGTAAATATTACGACAACGAGTCCTTTATTTAGCTTTGTAAATCTTTAACAATTCGGTTGTTTTCCGTATCGGGAGCTCCGCTTTTAGGCAGTGCCTAAATATACATTAATAATTAGTTTTAAATCAATGAAAGTTTGTGCATTTTAATAACTTCTTAAAAGAATACAATTATTATACAAATGCAATTATTATTTTAAAATACAATTATTATTTACTTTATTTACTTTAAACAGTCACAGGCACCCTAAAACCCAGGATCCCCTCTGAATTATGAACAACTTTTATTATTTTAACACATACATACTTTTAATATGAAAGATGGGTGATGCTTTCGATTTGACTAAAGACTTTAGACTTGTTACAGTGATAGCTGCAAAGTAATACCTACGCACATCTTGCTTTTACTTATGAAATGTCATTAAGGACGTTCATTGGCATTGTTTCTACGCATTTCATGCGCATCCTTTCTACGCATGAATTTAATGCGGTGCGCGCTCATCGTGAGGACGCCATTCCAATGCATTTTGATAAGCAAAATCACAAAAAACGTCTTTCATCTCTTATAGCTCTAAAACTAAGTAAGGCACCCTTTTTTATTTCGTTTTTGAAAGTACACGGTAATACCTAACTTTAGAGGAAAAATGAAAAAATCTGACGATGGGATCAAATTAAAACGGCATATTTTGACAGCTTTCCATATGTTTACGTTTGTTTGCGCGTTTTTACCCTAAAAAGGGTGAACTTCCACGCATTCTGACGGCTAAACAAAGTAGGGGACCCCCATTTTGTATTTGCTTATTTTACTTCTAGTATAATGTTCTTTCATCATTCAAAGTTTTTAAAAAATTGACGATGGGATCTTTTGTCTATGAACGTCCTTAAGGTGGCTGCCTACTTTTGAACGTTAGAAATTAAGCCCACAATGAGCGCGCGCTCAAAAACCGCTGCAAAATCTACAATATTTTATTGAAGGACCATACGCGTTTTGAGCTTCAACAGGGCAAAACCCTCAAATTTTGCACGGGACTCTATATTTTTTAATAGCTCATTCGAAAAAACTCCTAAAATTCTATGTTATATCAACATTTAGAAAAAGTTTAAATCAGCAACACATGAAAAAATTGATTTTTGTAGGGATTTTTGTTCGACTTTATGAGATTTTCTAAGAGCACCGAAACTACAAAATATGATAAATCAATGTGTCTCTTTGTATTTTTGTCGAAAATATCCATGTATTATTGTAGAATGATTGACTAGCCTTCATTCGTGCAATCATATAGTCTGCAAATAACTATTATCTTATGAATCTTAATTTTTTTCTAATCACTTCCGGTTGTGTAATTTTTACTCCAAAAGCTCGTGCATAGGCTTTCATTAAATGCTGATTATCTCGAAAACGAGCTCGGGACACCCTATTTTTCTTTCCAGATTTGGAATCAGCATTAAATTTCAATTCGGAAAATCGAAGTTTAAAAAAAAGTTTAAATCAATTTTCAAAAGTAGGCAGTCACCTTAAGTCTAAGCATAAGTGATGTTTTGAGTCAGTGAAATGAAGGTGTGATTAGTGACTAACAGTTAAATTAAAACAAAATATACGATATAGAATTGCTATTGCTATTTATTAATGATGCCCCCCTCTCCCTATTCAATGATGTCTTTTGCCTCCATTCTTACTAAATTATAGTATAAGTCACCGATTATATGCGTTCTGGATCAAACCCCTATCGTATTGTATACTTACTATTTTGACACAAGTCAACTAAAATCAATCTAAAGTAGTTACAAATTTTCATTAGGATAGCAGTCAAATATGTAAGAAGCTCAATCTTGAATATTTAAAAGTCTTGATTATTCTTGGATTATTGAATCTGAGTCATTTAAAAAAATCATCTTATAATGGTATTACAATAGATTCTAAAGAGAGGTGTTCCCTCTGGTCAATAATGTAATGCACGCAGGATTAATTAACGTCACCAAAATTGGCGTAACTACTGAAGGAGTCCAGATATTTTTGGGTGATGTTATAGCAGAAGACGTACTGAGTCTGCGAATTAGAAATAAAAAATTAAAAATCAGGAAGGTGGGAATGGATCACTTGCTTGGAATGGGAATTAGGAATCGCTGGAATCGGGAACTGATAAGATCGTAAATGTCGGAAAAGAACTAATTTTTTTCTATCTCTCTTAAAGTTAAGATGGCTACGCGTCATGCTTATTCTAACCCTTCTCTTGTATAGAACCCTTGATGTGATGTCAAAGCAGCTCGATCTAGGAGACAAAACGAAAGAATTCCAATCTCCTGAGAATTGAAACCTATTGTTTTGTCTCCCTGATTGAGCTGCATTCCAAAGTGTTGCAGGGGGTGTATTTTGGCACTTTCGCGCGCTTCAAACCATACCATATATAGCCATAGCAGGCGCGCACGTTTTCTTTTATTCATTTTAGCCACCGGGAATACAGTACTGTATATCGACACTAATGAAATGAATTACATTAATTAACAAAGTTTAATTCATACCAATGTTTCTACAGCTCCAGGTCTGTTGACACGAATACTCTTAATGGTCTGAAAGACGTCCAATACCTGTTCTTGTTTGACTCGTTCAAGACACGAAGCAATAGCACAGAATGTACCGCTACGACCAACACCGTTGCTGTGAAAAGAGGATCAGCATCGATTTAGTAAAGTGCTTATGCTTGGGCTGAGTAACAAATTTCAATAACACAAGTACCTGCACTGAACTACTATTGGGGAGTTTCCTGACTTCTGTTGAGATTTTTGTACTTCATCAATCAAATTCAAAACTGTCTGGGGATCAGCAGGGATGCATTTGTTCTCCCAATTCAAGTGTTGCAGATGAAACACAATACGACGAGTCTGGAAAAAATAACGAGCATTGTAAAGACTGGGGACGAAGCAATGGACCATAAAGTAAGTTTTAACTAGTATATTTTTTTTTCTCGAAGATCATGCAAAGTCAAATGTTAAGCATATACTTTGTTGTAGCGAAAGCAGTTGCGCCGTGTTTCATATCCATTGCATGTACGTCACAAGGATCAATGCAGTTTTACAGATGTCGTCGCAGAAACATTTCAAGTATTTGAGCTTAGACTTCTGTTGCATTGTTTTTTTCCGTCGTAGAATGCATAAACGGCAATTAATGAAATTAACAAATAGATAAAGCATAAATGAAACATTAGATTCTACGTTGCCAGTGGTAGAAAACATTGCAGGGTGCAGAAAGCCGGCTTCTTATAATCCGCCTACCACACAAGGTACATCAAATAGTCAGGTTTTTTTTTACCACAATAATCAAACAAAGTTAACTCAAATGTTTTTAGAACGGTACATGTGTTGTTCAACCACTGTTTTAATTGTAGTTGCGGATCAATTGAATTGAAAGCTATTCGAATATTTTGCAAATCAAATCAAATAGATTGTTACTTGCCCCTTGCTTTGTAACTTCAAATTGTCTTGCAATTATACTCTCCATGTCCTTGGTCTCTACCAGTTTAACAGTGACATCCCCATACTTTTTATTTCCATGTTGCGGCCAGTATTGAGGAAAAGACTAAGAAAAACAACTCTTTGTTTACAAAATTTAGCAGCTTGTTAGAACTGATATGTATTCGTGGAAAGCATGAGCAGATATTTGCAGTGGAATAAAATTAACATTGACAAAAATATACACAAGAAAAGAATCCTAAACCTAAAGTCGTCATATAGCTTCATTAAGAAATTCAAATCAGTATGAATGTCCCATCTCACATTCTTCTTCCAAATTGTTCAGCATGACGATGGTTCCTATCTCTTAGTCCATAACCATTCTCCAGAAATCTGCAATCGTATTTTCCATGGGAGCTTGTGTCATTATAAATGCGTTATGTTCTCTATAGGTCTATAAAACAGAAAACCACAGGTCAAGCCAAATGGTCTTTTTTATTTAATAGAGTTTTTATATGAAACTTAAAGTTCCCCAGAGCAACTTACATGCACAAATGAAGCATTAATGTAGTCTCCCTTGGCACCATCTACCAGCTGTGAAGAAACGAGAATGTCATGTGATGAATTCGTGAAAATGCACCAACTGATTAGTTAATTGACTACAAAGAAAAAAGGTTTTAGTAACATTTGCTTTTCATAGATCTTTTAATTTATATTTTCGACATTTCGATCAACAACTCAAGCTAATATAAGTACATTGATTCTACTTTTCGCAGGCGTATCCGGCACAGTTTTCGTAATATATAGTTTCATATCTTATTAAGACTTACATCGAGAATTGAAGCCGCATTCACGTAGTCTGCCTTGTTGTCGGCTTCATCTGTGCTGAGGATTACGCGGCTTCCATTTGCTGCAAATGTATATGAAACATTTAAAATATATATTAAATATATATATTATATATATATAACCGTGTTATTTGCACATGTGAAAATATCAGTTTTCCGAAAAGGAGAAATGTAGGTATTTTATGGGGGATAATTATATGATCAAGTGTTTTATTATATAGATATCGATGAAAAACCAGGTTTTCTCTAGTGTCGAAAAATTGATATATTTTACCAGTGCACGATACCATATCTTTCACACGTGAAGATATCGCTGATGACATAGTAACGTATTTTAATAGAGAATTGTTGAACTTTTGTTTCATCAATATCTATATAATAAACCGAACATTAAATGGCCGCTTGGGAATACGAATTTTATCTTCAATTCTCGTTTTCAATTTAGATATCGTGTTTAATTTAGATATGCAGAGTTCTGAGCGAATATTTTCCGTCAACCAGAAACAAAATATCCTGCATCAAGACTGTACTGGTTGTTCGGTTCCACATACTTGCGACAATGTTTGGATATCTGTTCTTCTTCGTATTTTCCTTTGCCATTCCAACATCAAAGCTCTCTTGACTATTTTGTGAAGTAACAGCTTCTAAACGCTAGAATGACATGAACTTTATGTTACACAATTGCCTTTTATGCCATTTTACATTTTTTCCCCAAAGACAAATCTGGTGAATATACGAACAAATCAACACGATACACACACTAAAATGGAAGGAAACTAAAACAGAATAAAAATATCTTTACGTGATTGTGTCAGGATTTATAGGATGAATTTTATACCTGAAACTCCAGCGAATAACCTGTACGTTTCTGGCGTTTAACCACAGTTGACAGCTGATGCATGATGCAGCGGAGGTCGTGGGCTTGTATTTCTGTGTTTCCACAAGTGAGAGCATCATAAACAGCCATGTTCACGAAGATGTACTGCTCCTAATCAGTCAAAGCAGTATTCAAATTAAATACATATTTAGGTCTTCAATCTGATGTTTTCTCATTTTATCAATACAATCTTTAGTTCCTATAATAGAATAATTATTATTATTATTTCCTAATGATGAAACCGGAATTATAGTAACTTGTCACGGTGTTAATCTTTGTGAGGGCTATGTTCTTTGATCTATTTTATTATGGTTAATTATGGTTATGCCCGAGTGTAGACTGAACGAGATAAAATATTTTCGCGATTATTAGTCTTACAAGGGTTTGCACCATGTATGGTCTGTCATCTCTTATTGCCTGGAGATAACCAGGAATATCCAGAGTTTGCTGTTCAGTTTGGGCTTGTCGAAGCATTGCGTCAATCATTATGTAGGTACCAGTCCTTCCAACATCAGCACTGTCAAATTAAACGCATACAGACAAACATTTATATGCTATGCCAAACGAGCTTTGAGACTACGCTTATCATGTTTCTGTGAAAATGTCATCTTGAAGAACCATTTAGCTTTATTTCCGATCATTCAATAGTTTATTTCATTATTGATTGATGTGAAACTAAAACTAAGAGGTCTAGATAATATCTAGGTATAATAGGACTGTAAAGACAGCAGAAATGTGAAAGAGTCCTTCATGTATGACGGTAGCTTCATCATGTGTAAAATACATCCTTAAGAAGCTGTCTCAGTAAAAACCGACAACTGATTTTCGTTACAAAAATTGATTTTCCTCATTTTCTGTTGATAGATAGATATTACCATCGTTATCACAAAAATCCATTTCTTTTTGCTAAAAAACCTATTCGCGACTTTCCCCCGAGCTTTCAAATTCCAGGACCCTCGGCAAAGATTTATCGCCTTCGAGGTGCCCGAAATACCTCAAACTTCTAAAAAGCAAATACTTGACGAAATTCTACAATTCTTTTTTTATTTTAAAGATCCGTTATTACAGTTGGTCTGACAGTAATATTTCAGTAGCATTATCGTGTGTAAAATACAACCTTATTCTCAATTTCTACTTAATAGGTACTAACCTGCAATGGATAACCATTGGTTTGTTATCGTCAGAAGACATTGCAAGCACCTTTCGCCTGAATGCAAGTGCAGCCGTTGCATGAAGAGGTACTCCTTTGTCAGGCCAGGCAGTGAAATGGAAATGAAGAACTTTTCGCTTTGGAATGCCGTCCTTGAAAAATGGTGGAAATGAAGTCATTCTAATAAAGCATCACTTTTTTAAAAGTGAAACCAACATAACTTCATTTTGGTTACCTTCGACACAAAGAAAGTGCGAATGACAAAGTCTGCAAAAACCTCTGTCTTGTGATTGATGACAGTGATGTCTAAATACCGAGCAGGGTTTTTATCACACCAGTATTGATGGCAATTTCTCTGAAACAGAAAACTATACATTTCGAAAATGTACATGTATTGCCATGTGCCCTAGAAGTGGATATTGTCGGTCGTTACATACCTTTCCAAGCTCAAGAAGATTGGTAAGCATAATAATTGAAGATATTTCGTGATCCCAGATCATACGCCAAAAGTCGTCCAATGTGTTGTTCAATGGACCTAAAGTTATATTGTAAGATTATGGTACATTACAGATCTAGACCTCTATAGTGGATATTTAATGGGTAGAAGGGCGCCGACTGCCGGAGTGAGGGCCGGGAGAGCGTACTGGGAAAAGGAAATGTTTTTTTTCTGTTATTCCTACATGAAACAATACAGTTTCTCGAACATTTTGTATTTACGTATGGGAAAAGAGAGGTCTTTGACAGGCAGCGTTCAAATTTTGGAAAGATTCTGACATTTTCCGGCATGGATAGTACTATTTGGCATACTGTAGAATCTGAAGATAGTCTTTCAAGTGCAATATTCAACTTTAGTTTGCATATTGCATCCCTCTGCACGTTAAATTTTCCTTACCTTGTGTTGCAATATACGCTGCAGGAGCTCCGTCATATCCCTGTACATATAGTGTCAAAGAAGCATAAGCAAGCGTTGTCAATGGTAAAACTCCGTAAATCGGAAAAAGAATAGAAAACCTAAATATCACTAACAATCCCTGATTATTTATACCGTAGCCATAATATGATACGGTGGGAAACTTACGCGAATAAAGGATGCATTGATATAACACGAGTCTTGATCATCATTAACTGGTTCCAAAGTAACAAGCGAGTGGTCATCTGAAGTTAGAACATATACGTCATATACTTTGAATTACTCAAAAATGATAAACACATAAATCCAAAAAGTATTGACACTTGTCATTATCCGATCATAGAACCTCCATCGTGATGTAATGTGAATCTCGTGGTGGCATCTTAGCAAACATTCATTCATATGTTGAAAGAGCAGCTGCAATAGATCTTGGTAATTTAATGAATCAGAATTTGCCTAACCATGAATGTACCTGTTTTATGAGCAGAGAGATACCTGTTGTTAAGGGAAGTTGTTTAGGCATTTATGACTTACACGCAACAATATTTTTGTAACAATTCTTTATCTTGTTGGCAGGTCTCATTGCCATCTTGCATTCATGCATCGGCTCCACGTGTATGCTCTGTAGTTGTTATTTAACCAAAACAAAAAAGAAGTAAAACTAAGTTTGTTAAGTATTCCTAAAAAAATCGGACGTACGTTAACAATTTTCGTGAAAAAACATGGTTTCTATTACATTCAAACTTTTAAAATATGTAATATATGAATAACTGGAATAAATCAGTGGATATATAAAGGAGTTACTTTTACATAAAGTTGGCAAAGGCCGTACCTTAAATTCTTCCGTGAGCTTTCTTTGGTCTGGCGGAAGAAATTCTATTGGACTCTGGGCAGGCATCATGATCAATTCTATCTTGATCTTACTAGATCGCAATCTCAATCTCCAGATCTTCATCGCAGCACCTACTATTACTCAGTTGAGAAAGGAAGACATCAACGTTTAACAAAGGAATGTCAAAACGTGTGAAATAAAATTTAGTGTAGCTGTCTGGCTGCGGTGCGGCGCAACAAACTAAATGAATCTGCTGAACTTAGCTTCATACGATTTATAACTAGATTCATTTACCTGTGTCGAAAGAACGTTTTGCAAACACCTCCAGGAGATCACTATAATCATTATTCTCTGGGACTGGCGTATCGTCAATGACATCCAGTGGTACAGGTACTGGGTCCATAACTATAACTTCGTGTTTATTTTTACGATTGCGATTTAGACTATACATATGGGACAAAAAGGACTTTAATTTTTATCGAACATTTATGTTTAAAATCGTTATTGGAATGCGTACACTTATTTACCGTTTATATGAAGTAATAACAACAATGAGAATCAGCACTAGGACAATAAACCCTGCAACCAATTTGGCTAACAACAAGCGGTTGAAAGGAGAGGTAGAATTTTCATCTGCATTACGTCTTGATTTAACTGAAAACATCGAAAACGCCAAAAATGAATCAACATTTTTTCGGAGAAAAATAATTCCTTTATTTTTAGATTGCCGTGAAAATTTATATATTCACTTACCATGTTGTAGTAGTATAAAATGGTGTACTTCCTGATGATGCCATTCGAGTCACGTGGTCTATCCTAAGTGATAACAACACGTGGTCCAAATGAGCTTTGTGCAGGCTTCAAAGTACCAGTGACATTTACTGGAGCAGAAGGAGCTTTAGACAAAAAGTAAAATTAATAGCATTTTATAACATTTTAAATATGGCATTACTTTAATACTTAAATTAATTTCCCCTCCCACAAAAAATCTTGCTCTGCTGGACATGAAGCCCTAGAGTTAATGTTTAGGAATTTCCAAGAGCATGATAACTATGTCTTTAAGTGTGCAGAGCCAACCATGAAGCCCGGATGATAGTGAGTTATTCATTTCGAATTACAGCCATATACTGAATCGAAATATGGCAATTCATTTGAAAAACTATCGTTCTGAACTGTTTCATGTGAATACGAGGCTAGTCAGTCCAATACAAAGATTATTCAAATTGGTTGCCATTTTTTGATAAAATGTGAACAGATGTTTAGTTTATTTTACGGTTTGATGGCTTTTAATATCTCACCATCTTCCAACGTTCTCACTCTTCGCTTTGTAATTAGTGAACCAATGTACTTTGTGTTTTTGACTGCTATAGTGATGACGTAAGTTGTATACTTGAGTAGTGACGTCAGAGAATAGTTTCCAACATCACCCACGTCAATTATATTGGTCTTTCCTTTTTTTTTTGTGGTGTATAGGTTATCCTGTATCCCTTGAGCGGCCCGTGAATCAACGACTGATTTTGAAGCTATAATTGTTATTTTGGTTTTAGAAAAGAAGTTAAAAAGTTAGATAGGGGTAACATGAAGCACAAGTTCAAATGAAATGGAAATAGGCAACCAGAATATTTTGTTGACCAAACGTTTTTCTCTTTTCCTTTAAACTGAAGGGGGGGGGGGGGGGGGGGGGGGAGACAGCTGGTTAGCTCAGCTTTATATACATGCAACAAAAAGACACTGGCTAAATGAATAACAAATACTTACCTTCCATTTTAGCAAAATTGTTTCAGATGACGTTACTGTAGCACTTAGAGAAGCTATCGTTTCGGGTTCTAAGTAAAACACCAATTACAAAACTGATACATTTGATGTTTTATTTATCAAATATATCGAAATTGGAGCTGGTTTCGCAATATGCAAAACGACAAATTAGTATTTGCCACAATGTAAGCATGATCACGAATTTTTAAAACGTATTTGACACTACCTATTTATCCCTGACCATGATAACATGCTGTTAAAAGTAAAATTGAATGAAATTGAATACAGTACCAAACATTCACATATTTGAGTAAATAGTTTGCTATTTCGATTCTGTCTGCCAAGAAACAGGAATTTACCATATGACCCGTATCTGCCGGGGCGCGCGCTCTTAAAAAAACCTTCGGGAAAATTGCGTGAGCAGGGCCGTACGGCTTTAAGCGAGTAGGGCCGTGTAAATCCGCACGGTCTTGCTCGGAACCTGCGATTTTCTTTTCTTTTATTATTTTTCTTTTCGCGAGGGTTATATGATAAAATGCTTATTGACTGAGTGGGAGGGCCGTACGGGAAAATATTTGGCTCTCGGTCATTCGTACGGACCTCTCTGCGCTCGGTCCGTACGGCATCACCTCGAGCCAAATATTTTCCCGTACGGCCCTCCCACTCAGTCAATAAGTACATAGTATTCTATTATATTCACATGAAATAAGATGTTATAGAAGTAATACGTGTATAAAATGCACCTGCAATAGCAGTTCTGATTGTTGTGACGTTGCTCCATACTCCATATCCTACTTGCTTGATGGCCTTTATTGAGACATTGTATTCAGTGTATGGTTTCAAGTTGGTCACATTATATCTTTGGTCATCGCCAATAACTTTATGGTTTGTGTTTCCCACTTTCACTAGGTATCCAGTGATATGGTCAGTAGGACTGCATTTTTCGTAGGTCCATGTTAGTGTTATTGAACGTTTGCTGGGAATAAATTCCACACGAGGTGGTTCTGGTGGGAAAATATGAACAAATTTGAAACTCACAATCTTAATGAAGTTCGTTCTCTTTTCATTATTTCTTTTGAAAAAGATAGAACTTCCAAAACTTTATTATCTGAAAAAATAGCAAAAATAAGGACTGGGGAAAACCACGATATATAGAGGTAGCCGAGCATTGTTTAAAATTATAGAATGACGCACCACACTTACTTTGGTTAGTAACGTAAACGTTGACCCTCATTGTTTTCCATGTATGATATTCCACTGGTACAAATCTAATGTATCTTGCCAGTTGAGGGTTTGTAAGAACATGACGTACTAAACTGTTAGAGTCGCTGTTTCCTTTGAAGAGCTAAAAAACAAAAACCATCAATGAAAGTCTAAAATGTGAAAGTGTGATAAATAGCTAGACTACGATTTAGGTAACAGTTTTGCTTTGCTTTTTATGCAGTAAATATATATGATTGCTAGCACCTCAGAAATTTTTTGCTAGGGATAATTGGCAAAGAACGAAAACAATTATTGACAAGATTTTATTGAAGAACCATACGCGTTATTTGAACTTCAACAGGGTGAAACCCTCAAATTCTGCACCGGACTCTCTATTTTTAAATAGCTCATTCAAAAAAAACTCCTAAAAATCAAGGGTATATCGACATTTTAGGAAAAGTTTAAATCAGCAACACATGAAAATATAGATTTTTGTAGGGATTTTTGTTCGACTTTATGAGATTTTTAAGAGCACCAAAGCTACAAAATATGAGAAATCAATGTTCTTTTTGTCTTTTTGTCGAAAATATCCATGTATTATCGTAGGATGATTGACTAGCCTTCATTCATGCAATCATATAGTCAGCAAATAACTATTATCTTTTATCTTTAACTATTATTTTTTCCTAATCACTTTCGGTGGCGCAAGTTTTACTCCAAAAGCTTGTACGTAGGCTTCCATTAAATGCTGATTATCTCGAAACCAAGCTTGGGACCAATTTTTCTGTCCAGATTTGGAATCAGCATTAAATTTCAATTCGGAAAATCACTAATCTTAAAGTGCTACTACGACGAAAATCGCTCAAACTTGGATTCAGCTGAAACTTCCTAAGAATACTCTTTAAAGGTCCAATAATCACTGTATGAAGTGTTTTCTCGACATTCAGGACGAAAGTATGATATTTTTACGATTATTTTTTGGAGTCTGTGACGTCATACACTCAACATCAAACATTGCTACATATATTTCTTTGTATATAAATCCGTAATTTATTTTATTCCTGTGAAGCCCAAAGGGTAGCTAATGTGCTTATTTCACATTACTTGTGACTATAATTTATATTTTGGGGTGTTTGGGTATTTCTTTCATCCTTTACTACTGATATTTTGATCATAAACTACAAAGAAATGTATGGAGCGATGTTTGATGTTGAGTGTATGTCGATCACGGATAAATTTTCGCTCGCGACAAAACCAGCTCGATACCCGCAGGTTTCACTTCTGATCCTGTAAAAATAAGAGTATATTTTGAAAGCCAAGTATAATTTAGCTCAGTTTAAGGTCCCCTTTTCGAAGTTTTACATCATATTTTTAGTGCATTTTTGACGCCTCGATGAAAGCTCGAAACAGGGATGTGCTTTAGGCAGTCCAATAAATTTATGTTTTAACCAAATACTTTCAATCTTCTTTGAAGAGTAGATGAAAAGTATCTGAAGTTGACAGTGTAGCTAAAATTTGGAAATACATAATAGTTTTGAGTCGGCAGCTCTCTTAATTCTACCCAAATGCAACCATCGAGTGAGCTCTCCAAATAACCACACGCGGGCAAAATATGTTTTGGCGTGTAACGAAGCCCAGAAATATCATTTTAAAAAAACAACTTTATTTTCAGTTTATGTATACCAAAGGCTTTTCACTCACAAAAAAATAAAGAGAATCGATTTTGCGAACCCAAATTCACCGGACCGCTCTTAGCGGGGGTGCCACTTAATATCGAGGGCAGCAATGAACTTTACCTTACTTTTCCCTTCGTTTTCTGCATAGTGGTTTTCATATGTTGTCCACTTCGTAAGGTCAATCGCGTGACTAATGTAATATGATGTCACCCATTCATCAAGAAAGCCACTTCCTTGTGTTGCGACAGCAGTAATAACACGTGGAATACCGAGGTCAATCTGTAGGTAATCATCAGGATTATTATTATCTCTTGTTGCCCATCCATGTGAACCATACAGCTTGGAATTGTAAGGTTCGTATCGAGCATCGCCTGGGATGCTTGGGTTTTGATAATATGATGAGGCTGTGTAACTGCGGTCGGGTATGTTTAACTTGTTGCTTCCTACAAGAGATTTCTCTACACAACCTAAGAACATAATAATGAAGTATTTTTCTTTAAAAAATAACTGTTTTATTTATCGCGCTCTGATTGTTTGAGAGCGCGTGATTTATGAGAGGACAAAGTACGCGCGGGCACTTTCGGTTTTGTCATTCCTATCCAAAATAACGGTTATTATATATTTTTAATCAAAGAAAACAAACTTGCTTGTTGTGCAATCGTGGGGTTTTAAGCACATGGGGATTGGCAGAACACTCGAGAAGTGTCGAAAAGGACTGCAATATGCGTCTTCTCAAGGTGTTTTATAATATTTTTACAGCTATATTTATATTCTATTTATATACATTTTTGTAGCAAATTCACCTTTGTTGAAATTGCTTTAACAAAAGTTTCATTCATTCATTCATTCGTTCTTGCTTCTCCCAACACTTCTCTCGTGTTCTGCCAACCCCTGCATGTTTTATAACTGCACACAACACGCCCACGTTTTCTTTTTCTTCAGCATTAGCGTACGTAGTTTAAAAATATTCTAGCTTTCTCGTATTACTTAATAATACTTGATAATACTTAATAATAATAAATATTAGGTGTTTTTACTTAACCCATATAACGGTATGTTTTCCAGTGTAAAGTGTGTAATGATCAAAAGACACAAATGAATATTATTGACATAAATGATTAGTATCAGTTAAATAACTAGATATCACCGCAAGTAAGTTAAATAGTAAAATCCCTGCCACTAGGTACAATGATATTGTTATCCTTACCATCAATTTTTCCTTTCACGCAAAACGCAAAACAACAAAAAATCAGTGTAACCTGAAAAATTACCCTGTCCATGGTCAAACTGTTCTGTACGCCAAAATATGACTGAATGTCACGAACCAGTATATCAGCAGCAATAACTAATCTAGAATCGAAACAGTTGTGCTGCGAACTATATTTGGTTGTAAGAATAAATGTTTATTTCGATTTTGGCTTTTTCCCCAGATCAGCTAGTTTTACTCTTTCCATGTGAGGGATCGAAACAGCCAACATAACGGAAAAAAACAAAACATCTATCTTTTATGCATCTTGATCTTATATAATTTTGCATTATTCAGTTGTGTTCAGTTCTTTTAGCGGATTGAAAAAAGAAACTGAACGGACCAAGTTAATTGAATCGTATTTTATCTGATTTGATGTCAAGCAATGCTTTTCGAATTCTACGTAATAGGGAGAAATAGACGCTTCACTGCATGTGGGATATGTAAAAAAAGGTCGTGCGACGGTCATATATGGAAAGAAACCGGATATAAATTAAACTTTCAGACTACTATTTCGTTATAAACTGATATAGAGTTGAAGTCCTTCCTCGTCCGTCATTTGAACGTTATCAACCAGCCCGAGATTGCTCGATGTAAGCTAGAAGTTCGGAAGGGGTCGCTTTTTCCCCACAGTTATTACTACAATATCAGTTTCAATCCTATGGCTTGGCCAATGGAAATTTGGAATCCGTCGATCGCTATCCTTGTTAATTACGTTTTCACTCTTTTGTTTTTGTTTTTAAAGATATCTATGATCTAACACCGTAACGGTTGCTATTCTAACTCATCTGAAGTTATATACATCTTAGGAGAAGTTCCTTGAAGTAGAGCGTACTAATATTACTAATGATGCAAAAATGCGAATGAAAACCTGTATAGGTATAAATCAAATATATTGGGTAACTATAGGGTTTCGAAACTGGTCACCGTGTGGTTCGAGTTTATGGTTGTATATATCTGCCACAGACATGTCATGGCAGTTGCCGGGAACGGAAATGAAGGAGGTTCTGAAGTCTCATTCACCTACCAAATAAACATCGAAATACAGGTACATTCACATATACATTCATGTAGACTTTGCCTTTTATATAGTTGGTTATATAGATTGGTAGCCGCCATCTTGGCTTATAAAATTTCATATAAAAACGATTAATTATCAATTGTTTCTTAAAATCATCCACAACTATTACCGCCCGTTATTTTTATTTCCTTGGCAAAGATTGTAAATCAAAGAGTTTGATTTTATTCACACGAGGTGACGCAGTAGAAGCTAGAAAAGACAGTAATGTATGGTCCACAATTGCAGCTACCTAAAATATAAAACTATTGCAAAATATTCGGGATATTTGCTTCTAATTTTTGAAAGTCGGTCACAGGCTCCCAAATTTTAGCCGTATATTTTAGCAAAATTTTCGACAAAGCTCAACATTTTAAGTTGTTATAACTTACGTTCTCACAATGAACCACTTTTATCCCAATTTTTTGGTAATTGTGCTAGCTAGTAAAGCTATAATATTTGTTAAATTGAAAGAAAAGTCCCGTCATTTTGACCTTCGCCTGCGCAGTAGGAAAAAAATTAACCCGGTAACCAAACTAGGTCTTTTTTATATGAGAACTTTTTCATTGTGCTTGTCGAGATCTCGGTACTTTTTAAAGCTCTCAATGAACTTGCACCTGTCTCTATAAAAAGATTTGTTGTGGTTGAATACTGTCCTACACGCTCTCTACGTTCTGATGAAAGTTCCTACCTCAAGAACAATTAGGTCCGGCGATCGTGCTTTTAGTGTTGCAGCACCGAAGTTGTGGAATACCCTTCCCGATAATGTCAAGTCTTGCTGTACTGTAAATAGCTTGAAAACAAAACTAAAAAGTCATGCACCTTTTTAAAAAAGCTTTTCATAGTTAATTGACACTCAAGAAACTTATAAATCAAAATAAGTATTTTTTTTTTCGTTTTCATTTCATTTAATTCATTGTATATATATAAGGCGCTATCGAATTTATAAGGGGCTGTATAAATTTATTTTATTTTATTATCATTACCTTCCTACCGAGATCTCGGCAAGCTAGCCAGCCCGTTCCCCATATAAACGCAAAGGAATTTTTACAAATAAAATCAAGCCGAGATCTAACTTATGTTATGCAAAGTTATTATGAACTCACGCTTCTTATTATTTAAAGCCCTCTTCTTGGATTCATACAATTAGATAAACGTCTGGTCGAAGAGAATGCAATTTTAGCCTTTTTTAATTTCAAAACTGGTAAGGCACGTGGTTATACATTTAAAAAAGGCAAAGTTCTTAAAGTGATAAAAACCATGCATATGCTATTAGTAATCGTTTTTCTTCAAATCCTGAAAATGCCCCATACAGGGTAAATAAACATTTTACGCCAAAACCAACCGTTTTATCTTAAAGACAATAAAGTTCTGGTTATTTTCTCTTCATAAGCGTTTAATAGTATTAGATACTGCTTGCTAGCATCCTACTTACCGTTTGCCCTAAGACTTGGTGGATGGGGGATGGGAGATGGTGGATCTCACGTACATTTCTTTAAGGTAGTGTTACACGGGCTAACTTGCAAAACCGATTTTTTGTGCAACGCTATTGCGCCGTGTCGAATTTTCGCGACATGTTACCCGGGAACACCTCTTCGCGCAACATTCACTTTAGTACTCAGTCCACTCGCTGCTAACATGTAAACAAACAAAATGGCGTTTGACTCTTGTTATTGACGACGCGCAAATTTGATACTCTTATCAACTGCAGAAGTGGTATCTTCTCCGTTTCGTTCGGTTTGGACACTTGAATTTGCTGCAATCCTTCAAGACCCAATCGCTCCACTACGTGCTGCTGAACAGCAGCCTCCATTTTGTTTGTTTACATTAAAAGCCTTGCTTTCAGCACATCGATTTGTTGCAAATTCTTCATCTTGCGTTGCAAGTTTTTGAAGCCAGATCAAAAATTTGCAACATGTTGCAGAGTGAAATATTGCGCCAAAAATCATCCTCGGCGCTATGTTGCATGGCAACGATATTTCGTTGCGCGAAAAATCGGCGTTGCAAATTGGCGCACGTAACACCGCCTTCACAAAGAATCACTAAAATACTTTGATAAATAGTATAGGAGATCTCCAGCCTTAGCGTGGATGAGTCACTTACCAATCACTCTATTATCATGCCTAGGCCGAATGTTCTGTTCTTGTACGTACGGTATATACACGCTGTTTATAAGCGGATGAGTTCCCCAAGCTATACCGTGCAAGCTACCGTACAGAAACGACTGTACGCAAAGTTTTCGTTGTTGCGCCAAATATTATACCACTATTACATCTTTAGTCATTAAAGGAGATTATAATGTACATCTTCTTCACTCTTCCTATAATCATAGCAAGCATAGTACAGGCATAGTATAGATTAGTTACATGCCTAGGGTTTCATTAATGACATCAATATATTTGTCGATATCCGTGTTTGCGGTGGCGGGCAGATCATGAAAATAAATATATTTTTAAATATCGTAAAGCTTTTAGGGAGTGACGATCGAGCTAGTAAATAAAAAAAATAGAGTAATCAATTAATTTAAAAATACATAAATGATAATATACTTACTTTTCAAAGATATAAGACGCGGAAATTATTCCTTTCGAAATGCAAATACTTGCAGAACTGCAAAAATACTGGTGTACTCCACAGTGCGTTCACTAGTTGTGTAAACAAATATCTGATGTTTATGAAGATGTTGTTTGGAAACAAAAACTCCTAAATGACCTGCCTTTTTTTTTTCCCTTTAAGCGAACTGATGATGACATGGCTAGAATAGCACTAGCTAGCTTAATTCGAATTCCTCATAATTCTGCTTTAACTAGTGCGGACTAGTGCGAAAGGCATATTTTCAGTATCGTCCCGAAATACAGTAAAAAACCCGCTTATGAGAACCTAGATTTTTCAAAGTCAGCCTGAACAGGTTCTTATATAAATTGTGCTTAACTTGAAATCAGTCTATCAAGGTTCTTAATTTTTGGTAAGAAAAAGAGTACTTGTATTGGTGGGCGTGGTGTTTCATACATTAAATGATTCACACATTTTCATGCTAGCTACATGGAATATAGTAGAGTGCAAACATTAAAAGCACATAAGTCATACAAAACACACTAGTGCTAAGTTATGCACAGATTGACTTTATATTTGGAATTTAAAACCTACTTTGAAATTGCAGCACGAACTGGTTCTGTTAGGGATGCTCTTGAAATGAAAATTTCAGCCTGACAAATTTATAAATTTTAGGTTCTTATACGCGGGGTTTTACTGTATATTCTTCGATGCTGACTGGAGACTACCTACTCTTATTAATATCAAGAACGTTTTTTCCCCCGTATCGAAGAAGAATTTTAAAACCGTACAATTAAATAACCTAGTTATAGAGATTGGCTTCAAATCTTTCTAAATATTTGTAATAAAGCTGAAAAGTAGAGGAGAAATAAGGGTTTATTTGTGTTGTATCTTACCATACTCAATGTCTTTCCCAGCTGCATAAGGTCCTTCTTTGACTGTAGTCGCACTTATCTTGTATGATAGTATTCCATTCTTTGTAACGTTGATACTGTAGGTGAGGTCAGCTGATCCATTGATGGTGACTTTCTTGTTATTGGATGCATCCATGTTGTAGTAGTATACGATGGTGTATTTCCTGATGATACCATTCAGATCACGTGGTCTATCCCACGTGATAACAACACGTGGTCCAAAGGAATGTTGTAGAGCTATTAAGGTACCATTCACATTCATTGGAGCAGGTGGGGCTTAAAACACACAACGTAATTGATATTAAGCCTTATAAACACTAGAAGGATTGGGATATATTGGGTGGAGCATTTATTAAAGCGAGGTGGGGATGGGGGCTTAAATATATATATTTTTAACGCAGTGTACGAATTTTTGTTTTTCTTCATTGGCAAACTAGGTAAGGTTGGTCGAATAAACGCGACTGCAACACGTGGTCCAGCTGAATCTGGAGAGAGAATCAAAGTACCAGTGACATTTACTGGAGCAGAAGAAGCTAAAAATAACTGATAACAATATAGAATTTCTGAATACTGTCAGCAGGTTAGTAGACCGTATTTTACCATCCTCCTTTGTTTTTATCTTTATTGTCTCGCTCCATGATCCATTTACACGTTGTGTTCTTGCTAACACCATTATGTTGTATTCTGTATATGGCTTCAGACCCATTAAAGTGTATTGTCTTTTTATGTTGTTTACGCGAATATCTTTAATTCCATTTCTAATCACAAACCCAGTTATGGGGCCTGTTAGATTGCACTGTTCGATTGTCCAGCTGAGCTGGATGGACCTTTGTTGAGGGATTGCTGTTACTACTGGTGCATCTGGAGAGAAAATATAATAAGGAAGTTCGAATAGATCAAAGAAAATGCACTCTTCGCTTCGAAACTTGACTTAGACCGACGGGAATAAGTACGGGGGAAAGGGGGCGGGAATGAAACATTATTTTTCAAAAACACATAAATAAATATACACATAAATAACATTATTTTTCAAATTAATAGTAGATTTAGTAGGAATGCTTAAAGTGCTAGTCTTTTTGTAGTTTGTAAATACCTTGATTGGCCACTTTGATATCAACTTTTATCGTCTTGTAACTCCTGTATGTTATCGGGACAAACCTGATGTACCTTGCTGTTATCGGGTTTTGACTAAGATCGTGACGTTTTACTTCGTATCTGTTTTTATTCCCTTCAAAGATCTGAAAATGTATTTTGATATTTACTAATTGACATTCAAAACAGCGCCATAGGAATATTGTTATAAACACATTCCTTACTCTTTAAAGTCATTTTAAAAAGTACTTTTTATTTTCTCGTTTTTTTTTTTCCTTTCTCTCAGTTATCTTTTCCTTCTGTTTTGTCTTCATCTTTTTATGCCATAGGTATAATGATAATAATGATTTTAAAATAAAAAAAACACATCAAGGAAATCGAAATAAAAAAATAAGAAAACAAATAAGCAAAAAATTTGAGTTTTGATTCTAAAGCACCCTAGATCAATAAGAACAACTATGTTACTGATATACGAACGAGAAGTAGTAATGTCCGTCAAAAAAGCCATTAATTTAGACTATACCTTCAAAATAGTAAAATAAGCACTAAGAAAAACTCAATAATAATCGCAATCGAGCCGTATATTTGTTGTTTTTTTTTAATCCGCTTATTTTTAAGATCAGCATTGACATTTACCTTACTTTTCCCGTTTTGTTGTTTTTCATAAGTTGTCCACTTCGTAAGGTCAATTGTGTGATTAATGTAATACGTTCTCACCCATTCTTCATTTGCAGTGTTGCCATATCCTTGTGTTGCTACAGCAGTAATAACACGTGGAGTACCGAGGTCAATCTGTAGGTAATCATCAGGATTATCGGTATATTTTGGTGCCCATCCATGTGAACCATACAGCTTGGAATTGTAAGGTGCATATCGAACATCGCCTGGGATGCTTGGGTTTTGATAATATGATGAGGCTGTGTAACTGCTATCGGGTATGTTAAGTTTATTGCTTCCTACGAGTGATTTCTCTGCACAACCTACAAATAAAAGAAGTATATTTATCTTTATAAAATAAATGTTATATATCCCGCGTTCTGATTGCTTGAGAGCGTGTGCTTTATGCGAGCACATAGTACGCCCGCGCACTTCCAGTTGGGTCATTCGTATCCAAAACAACGGTTATTATATGATTTACACTTTATAAAAGAAATAAAAAACATGCCTGTTGTGCTGTGTGGAGTTTTAAAGCACTTGGGGTTTGGCAAAAACCTGAGAGAAGTGTCGAGAAACACTCCGCGACGCGCCATGTTTCTCCTACTCTTATCTAGTGTTCTGCCAGACCCTGCACACAGGGTCCCTTTATAACTGCACACAGCACGCGCGCGTTTTCTTTCTCTTCAGTATTAATGCAGGTAGTAAAATATTCTAGCTTCCTCGTCACGTATTACTTAACTACTTGATAACTTGATAACTTGATAATACTAAATAATAAAAAATAGGTGATTTTACTTAAAATAACCCATGCAACGATATCTTTTCAAGTTTTAAATAATATTATGCAATAATTGATTTTACTTAACCCACGGACGATATTTTTTACAGTTTAGTGTGTAATGATCAAAAAGACACAAACGATTATTATTGACATCAATGATTAGTATTAGTTTAATAGCTATTTTATCGCGAGATAAATAAGTAAAATAATAATATTTCTGTAATACGTTCAATGGTATCGTTATCCTTACCTTTAAATGTCCCTTTCACGCAAAACGCAAAACAACAAAAAGTCAGTGTTACTTGAAATAGTATCCTGTCCATGGTCAAACTGTTCTGAACGCCAATAAAATATGACCGAATGTCACGTAGCAGTGTTTAGTAACAAGTAGTAAAAAATCTAGAATCGAAACAGTTGTGCTGCTAACTATTGGTTGTGCAAAATAAATGTTTATTTCGATTTTGGCTTTTTTCCCACATCAGCTACTTTAACTCTTTTCATGTGAGGAATCGAAAGAGCTACAGTGTGATACAACCGAAAAATTAAACAACGACTATTTTTCATGTACCTTGATATCTTACCACTGAAACTAATTACAAGTGCATTATTCAGTTATGTTGTAATAAGGATCTTAGAATAATAGACCACTTCCTTAGTGGGTTTTGAAAATGAAACGGGCCATGAGTCATAGAGAGAATTAGTAGTTTCACGGTGTGCGGTATTGTTTCTTAAAATCCACCACATTGCCGACAGTTATTTTTATTTTCTTGGCAAAGATCGCAAATCAAAACGTTTTGACTTTATTCACACGAGGTTACGTAGTAGGAACTAGAAAAGACAGCAATGTATGGTCCACAATTTCAGATACCTAAAATAAAAAATATATGTTTTGTTACAGTAATAAAGTGAAAACGAGAAGCCAACTCGACATTGAACAACATCAGCAAACGGATTGTAATCTACAATTCTAATGTCTCATCACTTTTGTCATAAAATTATATTCAAAATTTAATATTTTCACTATTTTTAAATAAATTGTCTCAAATCTGTCAAAAGACAACTCGAAAATCATGAAACACATTTGAATGGTTTGCTACTCTCAGAGCTATTTCTGATTGGCCAACGACATCGGAAACTACTTTGGGAAACTACCGCGATACTATAAAATGCTTGACTCTCCTGGTAGGTTTATTTCATTCTTTTTGTTTCCAACCGAGATAATATCAAATATGCGCAGAGAACCGATTTCTAAGAGAAAAGACTCTCTCCCTTCAAGGAAATTGCATCTGCTTCACCACAAGAAAAGCTGAGGTTCACTGAGAACGTGTGTAGACCAGGTAAGATTTTTGTTTTTCCTGTGTCGAACGAAAATTCGAAATCACACAAGTTCGTCTTTGACTGGCTCAAAAGACATCTTTGGCTTGTTAACTCAAAATACCTCGACGGTGCATTTTGTGTTACATGTCGGACCTCCGCGGATCTCAAGGCTTAGTAAACTTGCCAGCGGGAATTACGAAATATTCTACATGCATAATTGTTTTGTGCCAATACGCTATCAGAGTACCTGTGAATCATGTTCCATCTGGGTTACATATTTAATCCTTAACCTAATGGAGAGCTGGTGAAAGTCTGTGGTACAACAGGAATTATTACAAATAATTTTTTCTAGTGGCAGCTATGATAATATTCTATATATTTTGTATTTTAAATTTGCAGTGGGTTTTCATTAAGCTTAAATGGTCTTTACATGCATGTTCTCACCTGAACTCAGTTCTGTCAGAACTCACCAGTGGAACTACATAATCTACAGGTAACTGTTTTTTATTTATTTATTTATTTATTTTTATTTAATTTGTTGTATTTACCTTGTTTAAAAAATTCTAGTGCACTAATGAATATTGTTGATATTATATTTGTTTTTACTTTTCATAAACTTTATTATACTTTATAAAACAATTCAGATAGTACGCGTGCTGTGATTGGCCGAGGGCCGTGTTTGCATTTCCCTGTGCAAACACGGTTGAGACGCGTGTCGACACCGGCGGGAACATTTGAGTTTTGTTTGGAAGTTGTACTAGTACACAAATAGTCATAACTCCAGTAAAATTAGAAGAATATGGCTAATTTTCCAAGCTTAGACTTTGACTTTCCTGAGGAAGCTTCTGAAATAATAGAACCACCAGAAGAGCCTTCAACAAAAAAGCAAAAATCCAGATTTGCCAGCCTGAACTTGGAGAATCTCGACGAACTCTTTCGACGATCACCGACGGAAATCAAGCTTGAATTCAGCGAGTTCTAGCTTTCAAAATAGTGTTTTCCTTTCAGACTAGAATGACTAAAGCCATTGGTTAAGCTTTGGAATTATTATTTTATCTAGATTTGCTTGTAAAAACCTCTTTCTCAAGGGAGGAAGTCTCTAAAGTTTGGTTTCTTCTCGCTTTGAGATAAGAAATTTGCAACTTGAATTTCATGCTTGGAGGCGTGTATCAAACTCGCAATTTGATTGGGTAAGGGTCTTCTTTCGCGCAATCTGATTAGTTATTGCAAATGCACAAGTATGTAAGGAGAATTTGTATTTAAAACTTTATATTAAATCTTTCTCACTCAATCGTGTTTGCACTAATCTACCTTAAGGTAAATTTGATGAACTTCTTAAAGGAGGGTAATCGCTAACGAAGCGACGCCGGCGCTGCTTGGCACGGATAGTACAGCGGTAAATACTCAGATCGTTGAGCTGATTCAAACCAGAAAGACCGTTGGTTGGAAAGATAAGTGAACACTATTTAGTATCCTGCATTTGGAAACGACGCTACGCGATAGCAGAGTAGTTAACCGTCTATTGACGGACAAACCAAAAACTCAATCTGGAACTCCAAATGTAGTTCCGGGATCCGGAATGCCCTTCCGGAATGACATTGAAAGAATTCAAAGTATTTCGCTCTATTTATTTATTTATTTGTTAATACTCAATTTAGCGGGTAAAATGAGTTCTTTTATTTTCCTTTTAACACCTAGTTCTTTGCTATTTTGTTTTATTTTGTTAAGTTTCGAATCGAATAAGCCTGAAGCGAGATGAAGTTTTACCCCCGTCTCTAGACCATAATCCTTTTCACACTGCTTTTGTTCTTTAATTATGAGTATTGTTCTTGTATCCTCTAAGGAATCATAAATTTTAATATGAAAGAATTTTAAAAACTATTATGGTCTAGAGACGGGGGTAAAACGTCATCTTGCTTCAGGCTTATTCTGTGATGAATTTCAATTACGAATTCGATGGAGTCAACTGAGTCAAGTATAGAGTGTAATCGGAAGAAGATCTATTTGCAAACGCTTTCTCTGTTTTTAATTTCAAAGGCGGGCTGTGTGTTTTATTCCAGGAACCATTCAACCTACGAGCTCAAAACGGAATATACAAGATAATAGACTATTCTTCGTTTGCAATATCCATAGCCACCATGTTGGAAGAATTTGACAAAACATTTTTCAATGAATTCTTTTGTTATATCTTCCAACATGGCGGACATCCCTTTCGTTATCGTGCTCTCTTGGGATTGATTCCGCGGCTCAACCTCAGCCGCCGGCGTTAGCGTGTAATATATTCTTTAGGAATTGCCTACAACCTGTGAAATTTTTTTAAGTGTTTCAATTGATCGTTGATGTGTAAATTCCTTTTATTACTGCAAAATTCTAAAGAATAATTACACGCTGACGAGGCTCACGAGTCTATAAATTTTTTGCTGAATAGACCTTATTCGTGGTGTGACAATTGTTACGTCCAAAAGGCGCTTTTCCTTTCCATTGTTCTTAAGTATATTGTTCGCATAGTTACGTCTTTTTGCGCAGTGTTTTAATGTATTCATATTAAGTAAAGTATTTGCGCTTCGTTAGATTTGTGTTCAGTTGCAACTAGTATCGGTAGGAGCGAGAACCTACTTGGTTTAGAGAACGTTTCTTGGTTCTCTCGCTAGTTTTTTTTCTTCATGGCGTAAGACAAATGTATTTGTAAGTATTTTTCGTTTTGTTTTCGTTCGTTATCTACTTATATTTTTAGTTCGCCGTATTTCAGTAGTTTGTATTTACTTATTTTGTTAGGAACTGGTGGCTTTTGTGAATATTACAAGTAGTGTACTACGTTCAAGTATAATTATTAAACGCCTTTATGTATTGAGTTCTCGTCTCCCAATGTTTTCCCAATTCAGGGTGAAAAACCTCCGTGCTGATCGAGCTAGTAAATTAATAAATCAAAAATCCATTGCAGTTCTATAGACCTTTCATTCGGAATAACAGATGTAATTCGTAGAGGCTCTAAGAATAAGTATATGAGTTAATAAAGGTGTGTCCTTGACAGGACCAATCAAGGGGCAATACATGTACAGTGCGTATATGGGAATTTCCCGATTTTGTTCAAACTTGGCACAATTGTAGGTCCTATTATCTAGTAACTTATTTACTAGCCTAGAGTATTAGTGGTATCTGAACTAACTTATTTTGCTCTCAAAGATATTGTTGTCACGACAATTGCTTCAAAACTGGCATCTTTGTTGTATACAGAAACTAGTTTATTATTTTAGTTGTTTTTTTTTTCTTCTTCTTCTTTTTTGCCGTTAAAACATGCATATTCATGCTCTGGTTTTAAGGCCAAAATGGGCATTTTAGGAGGGATTACCCTAACTTACCACCAAAGTGATAGACGATTCAACAGATACTCCAAAATAGTAGTTAATTAACTCACTAGGAACTGTGCGAAAGTAAGCAGTTTAGTTTTACTAATGGTCCTATCATGGACCAACAGCCGACTTTAACGCCAATTATTCCATTATTTATCACATATTATTAAATATCAAATATCTATACATTAACAATCGCCGAAGAAAGACTGGAAATGTGTAGGGGAGAGGAGCGTGGTTTGTCACCACAGGAAGCCTGCGAATGACGACAATTGTTTGATATTACAACCATTCTGTTTTTGCTAATGAAGCATAGTATATTTTTTCAGTATAAGAATTAAAAATTAAACTAATTACCTTTTTTGACAACAATTGACATTAGCTCGCATTGTTTTAGCTCGAACTGATTTTTCATGGCTTGGCTGACGTCACTTCCGTCCGTCCGTACGTACGGGCGTGTACACAACACAGGAATCCCGCTTGATGTCAAAGCAAAACTACTCACAAATGCGGCTCTCAAATGCACAGAAAAAAATCGCTTTAGGACAAGTTATAGACCTAAAACAGTTAAAAAAATTTTAAAGATGGATCAAGAAGCGTTCTTCAAGAATTGAGGTGTGTGTTTTTTAGCAAACAGTCTTGTTATTATTTTTTTGACAAGCATTTTTCTCGACTAATCGACAAATCAAAGACTTTCTCTCAAAACTTTTTATATTTCTATAGATAAGGTTAATTTGTTTCAATGGTGTAGGAAAAATAACACGGAGAGCAAATATTACGACAACAAGTCCTTTGTTTAGCTTTGTAAATCTTTAGCAATTCGGTTATTTTCCGTATCGGGAGCTCCGCTTTTAGGCAGTGCCTAAATATACATTAATAATTAGTTTTAAATCAAATGAAAATTTGTGCATTTCATTAAATTTTAAAAGAATACAATTATTATACAAATGCAATTATTATTTTAAAATACAATTATTATTTACTTTATTTACTTTAAACAGTCACAGGCACCCTAAAACCCAGGATCCCCCCTAAATTATGAACAACTTTTATTATTTTCACACATACATACTTTTAATATAAAAGATGGTTGATGCTTTCGATTTGACTAAAGACTTTAGACTTGTTACAGTGATAGCGGCAAAATAATACCTGAGCACATCTTGCTTTTACTTATGAAATGTCATTAAGGACGTTCATTGGCATTGTTTCTACGCATTTCATGCGCATCCTTTCTACGCATGAATTTAGTGCGGTGCTCGCTCATCGTGAGGACGCCTTTCCAATGCGTTTTGATAGGCAAAATCACAAAAACGTATTTCATCTCTTATAGCTCTAAAACTAAGTTAGGCATCCTTTTTTATTTCGTTTTTTGAAAGTACTAGGTAATACCTAACTTTAGAGGAAAAACGACTATGGGATCAAATCGAAACGGCATATTTTGTGTATAATTGGAATACGATTTCACGTAACGCGAAGGCTTCAAGTCCACCCTTATAGTACGATAACATTTTATATTTCTAATTTTTTACACAAATTTCAAATGCTAACTTGTTATTTGGTTATTTTCTAGTCTTCTGTGAAAAATGGGGACGATCAATTTATTTTTTCTTGACTCATATATATATAACTTATTTTTGACAGCTTTCCATGTTTATGTTTGTTTGCGCGTTTTTACCCTAAAAAGGGTGAACTTCCACGCATTCTGACGGCTAAACGAAGTAGGGGACCCCCATTTTGTATTTGCTTATTTTACTTCTAGTATAATGTTCTTTCATCATTCAAAATTTAAAAAAAATTGACGATGGGATCTTTTGCCCATGAACGTCCTTAAGTCTAAGCATAAGTGATGTTTTGAGTCTGTGAAATAAAGTGGTGATTAGTGACTAAGAGTTAAATTAAAACAAACGAATACAATATAGAATTGCTATTTATTAATGGTGGTCCCCCCTCTCCCTATTCAATGATGTCTTTTGCCTCCATTCTTACTAAATTATAGTATAAGTCACCGATTATATGGGTTCTGGATCAAACCCGTATTGTATTATATACTTACTATTTTGACACAAGTCAACTAAAATCAATCTAAAGTAGTTACAAATTTTCATTAGGATAGCAGTCAAATAGGTAAAATGCTCAACCTTGAATATAGTTAAAAGTCTTGATTATTCTTGGATTATTGAATCTGAGTCATTTAAAAAAATCATGTTATAATGGTATTACAATAGATTCTAAAGAGAGGTGTTCCCTCTGGTCAGTAATGTAATGCACGCAGGATTAATTAACGTCACCAAAATTGGCGTAACTACTGAAGGAGTCCAGATATTTTTGGATGATGTTATAGCAGAAGACGTACTGAGTCTGCGAATTAAAAATAAAAAATAAAAATCAGGAAGGTGGGAATGGATCACTTGCTTGGAATGGGAATTAGGAATCGCTGGAATCGGGAACTGATAAGATCGTAAATGTCGGAAACGAACTAATTTTTTTCTATCTCTCTTAAAGTTAAGATGGCTACGCGTATTGCTTATTCTAACGAAAGAATTCCAATCTCCTGAGAATTGGAACCTATTGTTTTGTCTCCCTGATTGAGCTGCATTCCAAAGTGTTGCAGGGTGTGTATTTTGGCACTTTCGCGCGCTTCAAACCATACCATATATAGCCATAGCAGGCGCGCACGTTTTCTTTTTATTCATTTTAGTCACCGGGAATACAGTACTGTATATCGACACTAATGAAATGAATTACATTAATTAAAAAAGTTTAATTCATACCAATGTTTCAACAGCTCCAGGTCTGTTGACACGAATACTCTTAATGGTCTGAAAGACGTCCAATACCTGTTCTTGTTTGACTCGTTCAAGACACGAAGCAATAGTACAGAAAGTACCGCTTCGACCAACACCGTTGCTTTGAAAAGAGGATCAGCATCGATTTAGTAAAGTAATTATGCTTGGGCCGAGTAGCAAATTTCAATAACACGAGTACCTGCACTGAACTACTATTGGGGAGTTTCCTGACTTCTGTTGATATTTTTGTACTTCATCAATCAAATTCAAAACTGTCTGGGGATCAGCAGGGATGCATTTGTTCTCCCAATTCAAGTGTTGCAGATGAAACACAATACGACGAGTCTGGAAAAAATAACAAGCATTGTAAAGACTGGGGACAAAGCAATGGACCATAAAGTAAGTTTTAACTAGTATATATTTTTTTCTCGAAGATCATGCAAAGTCAAATGTTAAGCATATACTTTGTTGTAGCGAAAGCAGTTGCGCCGTGTTTCATATCCACTGCATGTACGTTACAAGGATCAATGCAGTTTTACAGATGTCGTCACAGAAACATTTCAAGTATTTGAGCTTAGATTTCTGTTGCATTGTTTTTCCGTCGTAGAATGCATAAACGGCAATTAATGAAATTAACAAATAGATAAAGCATAAATGAAACATTAGATTCTACGTTGCCAGTGGTAGAAAACATTGCAGGGTGCAGAAAGCCGGCTTCTTATAATCCGCCTACCACACAAGGTACATAAAATAGTCAGTTTTTTTACCACAATAATCAAACAAAGTTAACTCAAATGTTTTTAGAACGGTACATGTGTTGTTCAACCACTGTTCTTAATTGTAGTTGCGGATCAATTGAATTGAAAGCTATTCGAATATTTTGCAAATCAAATCAAATAGTTTGTTACTTGCCCCTTGCTTTGTAACTTCAAATTGTCTTGCAATTATACTCTCCATTTCCTTGTTCTCTATCAGTTTAACAGTGACATCCCCATACTTTTTATTTCCATGTTGCGGCCAGTATTGAGGAAAAGACTAAGAAAGAAAACTTTTTGTTTACAAACTTTAGCAGCTTTTTAGAACTGATATGTATTCGTGGAAAGCATGAGCAGATATTTGCAGTGAAATAAAATTAACATTGACAAAAATATACACAAGAAAAGAATCCTAAACCTAAAGTCGTCATATAGCTTCATTAAGAAATTCAAATCAGTATGAATGTCCCACCTCACATTCTTCTTCCAAATTGTTCAGCATGACGATGGTTCCTATCTCGTAGTCCATAACCATTCTCCAGAAATCTGCTATCGTGTTTTCCATGGGAGCTTGTGTCATTATGAATGCGTTATGTTCTCTATAGGTCTATAAGACAGAAAACCACAGGTCAAGCCAAATGGTCTTTTTTATTTAATAGAGTTTTTATATGAAACTTAAAGTTCCCCAGAGCAACTTACATGCACAAATGAAGCATTAATGTAGTCTCCCTTGGCGCCATGTACCAGCTGTGAAGAAACGAGATAACGAGATGTCATGTGATAAATTCGTGAAAATGTACCAACTGATTAGTTAATTGACTACAAAGAAAAAAGGTTTTAGTAACATTTGCTTTTCATAGATCTTTTATTTATATTTTCGACATTTCGATCAACAACTCAAGCTAATATAAGTACTTTGATTCTACCTTTCGCAGTCGTATCAAAGTTTTCGTATTATATAGTTTCATATCTTCTTAAGACTTACATCGAGAATTGAAGCCGCATTCACGTAGTCTGCCTTGTTCTCGGCTTCATCTGTGCTGAGGATAACGCGGCTTCCATTTGCTGCAAATGTATATGGAACATTTAAAATATATATAATATATATATATATAGATATATAAATGATATTACATGGGCGCGTGGAGATACGAAATTTATCTTCAAGTGTTGAAAAGATCTCTCACGAGTGAGCGCAGCAAAAGAGTAAGAGATTTTGTATACGAGAAGATAAATTTCTCCAAGCGCCCATGTAATATTGTGTTTATTATATAATTATTCATAAAATCAACTTAATAATCTTTTTAGTTTTGTATTTATAAACCAATAGCTTAAATACACGTGGTAACGATATCTTCACATGTTAAAAATAACCGTGTTATTTTCACATGTGAAAATATCAGTTTTCCGAAAAGGAGAAATGTAGGTATTTTATGCGGGATAATTATATGATCAAATGTTTTATTATATAGATATCGATGAAAAACCAGGTTTTCTCTAGTGTCGAAAAATTGATATATTTTACAAGTGGAAGATACCAAATCTTTCACACGTGAAGATATCGCTGTTGACATAGTAACGTATTTTAATAGAGAATTGTTGAGCTTTTGTTTCATCAATATCTATATAATAAACCGAACATTAAATGGCCGCTTGGAAATACGAATTTTATCTTCAATTCTCGTTTTCAATTTAGATATCGTGTTTAATTTAGATATGCAGAGTTCTGAGCGAATATTTTCCCGTCAACCAGAAACAAAATATCCTGCATCAAGACTGTACTGGTTGTTAGGTTCCACATACTTGCGACAATGTTTGGATATCTGTTCTTCTTCGTGTTTTCCTTTGCCAGTCCAACATCAAAGTTCTCTTGACTATTTTGTGAAGTAACAGCTTCTAAACGCTAGAATGACATGAACTTTATGTTACACGATTGCCTTTTATGCCATTTTACATTTTTTTCCCCAAGACAAATCTTGTGAATATACTAACAAATCAACACGCTACACACCCACATTAAATGGAAGGAAACTAAAACAGAATAAAAATATCTTTAGGTGATTGTGTCAGGATTTATAGGATGAATTTTATACCTGAAACTCCAGCGCATAACCTGTACGTTTCTGGCGTTTAACCACAGTTGACAGCTGATGCATGATGCAGCGGAGGTCGTGGGCCTGTATTTCGGTGTTTCCACAAGTGAGAGCCTCATAAACAGCCATGTTCACGAAGATGTACTGCTCCTAATGAATCAAAGCAGTATTCAAATTAAAGTCATATTTAGGACTTCAATCTGATGTTTTCTCATTTTATCAATACAATCTTTAGTTCCTATAATAGAATAATAATAATTATTATTTCCTAATGATGAAACCGGAATTATAGTAACTTGTCACGGTGTTAATCTTTGTGAGGGCTATGTTCTTTGATCTATGTTCAGTTATTATGGTTAATTATGGCTATGCCCGTGTGTAGACTGAACGAGATAAAATATTTTCGCGATTATTAGTCTTACAAGGGTTTGCACCATGTATGGTCTGTCATCTCTTATTGCCTGGAGATAACCAGGAATATCCAGAGTTTGCTGTTCAGTTTGGGCTTGTCGAAGCATTGCGTCAATCATTATGTAGGTACCAGTCCTTCCAACACCAGCACTGTCAAATTAAACGCATACAGACAAACATTTATATGCTATGCCAAACGAGCTATGAGACTACACTTTTCATGTTTCTATGAAAATGTCATCTTGAAGACCCATTTAGCTTTTTTTCGATCATTCAATAGTTTATTTGATTGATGTGAAACTAAAACTAAGAGGTCTAGATAATATCTAGGTATAATAGGACTGTAAAGACAGCAGTAATGTGAAAGAGTTCATCATGATGAATGACGGTAGCTTCATCATGTGTGAAATACAGCCTTAAGAAGCTGTCTCAGTAAAAACCGACCACTGATTTTCGTTTTAATTAAAAATTGATTTTCCTCTTTTTCTGTTGATAGATAGATATCAACCATCGTTATCACAAAAATCCATTCCTTTTTGCCACAAAACATATTCGATTTCCCTCGGCACAGATTTATCGCCTTCGAGGTGCCCGAAATACCTCAAACTTCTAAAAAGCAAATACTTGAGGAAATTCTACAATTCCTTTTTTGTTTTAAAGATCTGTTATTACAGTTGGTCTGACAGTAATTGGTACTAACCTGCAATGGATAACCATTGGTTTGTTATCGTCAGAAGACATTGCAAGCACCTTTCGCCTGAATGCAAGTGCAGCCGTTGCATGAAGAGGTACTCCTTTGTCAGGCCAGGCAGTGAAATGGAAATGAAGAACTTTTCGCTTTGGAATGCCGTCCTTGAAAAAGGTGGAAATGAAGTCATTCTAATAAAGCATCACTTTCTTTAAAGTGAAACTAACATAACTTCATTTTGATTACCTTCGACACAAAGAAAGTGCGAATGACAAAGTCTGCAAAAACCTCTGTCTTGTGATTGATGACAGTGATGTCTGAATACCAAGCCGAGTTTTTATCACACCAGTATTGATGGCACTTTCTCTGAAACAGAAAACGATATATTTCAAAAATGTACATGTATGCTGTATTGCCATGCGCTCTAGAAGTGGATATTGTCGGTCGTCACATACCTTTCCAAGCTCAAGAAGATTGGTAAGCATAATAATTGAAGATATTTCGTGGTCCCAGATCATACGCCAAAAGTCATCCAATGTGTTGTTCAATGGACCTAAAGTTATATCGTAAGATTATGGTACATTACAGTTCTAGACCTCTATAGTGGATATTTAATGGGTAGAACGGCGCCGACTGCCGGAATGAGAGGCGGGAGAGCGCACTGGGAAAAGAAAATGTTTTTCTGTTATTCCTACATGAAACAATACAGTTTCTCGAACATTTTGTATTTGCGTATGGGAAAAAGGAGAGGTCTTTGACAGGCAGCGTTCAAGTTTTGGAATGCTTCTGACACTTTCCGGCATAAAAAGTACTATTTGGCTTACTATGGAATCTGAAGATAGCCTTTCAAGTGCAATATTCAACTCTAGTTTGTACATTGCATCACTCTGCACGTTAAATTTTCCTTACCTTGTGTTGCAATATACGCTGCAGGAGCTCCGTCATATCCCTGTACGTATAGAGTCAAAGAAGCATAAGCAAGTGTTGTCAATGGCAAAACTTCGTACATCGGAAAAAGAATAGAAAACCTAATTATCACTAATAATCGCTAATTATGCATACCATAGCCATATTATTATGATACCGGGTGGAAAACTTACGCGAATAAAGGATGCATTGATGTAACACGAGTCTTGATCATCATTAACTGGTTCCAAAGTAACAAGCGAGTGGTCATCTGAAATTAGAACATATACTTCATGTCCTTTGAATTACTCAAAATGATAAACACATAAATCCAAAAAGTATTGACACTTGTCATTATCCGATCATAGAACCTCCATCGTGATGTAATGTGAATCTCGTGGTGACATCTTACCAAAAATGCATTCATATGTTAAACGAAAAAGCAGCTGCAAAAGATCTCGGTAATTTTAATGAATCAGAATTTGCCTAACCATGAATGTACCTGTTTTATGAGCAGAGAGATACCTGTTGTTAAGAGAAGTTATTTCGGCATTTATGACTTACATGCAACAATATTTTTGTATCGATTCTTTATCTTGTTGGCAGGTCTCATTGCCATCTTGCATTCATGCATCGGCTCCACGTGTATGCTCTGTAGTTGTTATTCAACCAAAACAAAAAAAGTCAAACTAAGTTTGTTAAGTATTCCTAAAACATCGGGCGTACGTTAACGATTTTCGTGAAAAAAACATGGTTTCTATTACATTCAAACTTTTCAAATATGTAATATATGAATAACTGGAATAAATCAGTGGATATATAAAGGAGTTACTTTTACATAAAGTTGGCAAAGGCCGTACCTTAAATTCTTCCGTGAGCTTACTTTTGTCTGGCGGAAGAAATTCTATTGGACTCTGGGCAGGCATCATGATCAATTCAGGAATGAAGCTTTCAGCTTCTTCATATGTATGATCTTCTATGTTGTTATCTTTTAGTAAAAAAAATCAACAGATTACCAAAATAAGTTGTCTATTGTTTATTGGTATATTTGATATCGACCTTGCCATGACTACTAGATCGCTATCTCAATCTCCATAGCTTCATCGCAGCACCTACTATTACTCAGTTGAGAAAGGAAAACATCAACGTTTAACAAAGGAATGCCAAAAACGTGTGAAATAAAAACTAGTGTAGCTGTCTGGCTGCGGTACGGCGCAACAAACTGAATGAATCTGCTGAACTTAGCTTCATATGATTTATAACTAGATTCATTTACCTGTGTCGAAAGAACGTTTTGCAGACACCTCCAGGAGATCACTATAATCATTATTCTCTGGGACTGGCGTATCGTCAATGACATCCAGTGGTAAAGGTACTGGGTCCATAACTATATCTTCGTGTTTATTTTTACGATTGCGATTTAGACTGTACATATGGGACAAAAAGGACTTTAATTTTTATCGAACATTTATGTTTTAAAAAACCGTTATTGGATTGCGTACACGTATTTACCGTTTATATGAAGTAATAACAACAATGAGAATCAGCACTAGGACAATAAACCCTGCAACGAATCCGGCTAACAACAAGCGGTGGAAAGGAGAGGTAGAATTTTCATCTGCATTACGTCTTGATTTAACTGAAAAAATCGAAAACGCCAAAAATAACTCAACATTTTTTCGGAGAAAAATAATTCCTTTATTTTTAGATTGCCGTGAAACTTATATATCCACTTACCAAGTGAAGGTATAGTTATATTATCGCCACTTTTGTAAGGGCCTTCTTTGATTGTGGTCGCACTAATCTTGTATGAGAACGTTCCGTTCCCAGTAATATTTATGACGTATCTAAGATCACTTGTCTCGTTTATAGTAACTTTCTCTCTATTTGATGTTTCCTTGTTGTAGTAGTATACAATGGTGTACTTCCTGATGATGCCATTCCGTTCACGTGGTCTATCCCACGTGATAACAACACGTGGTCCAAATGAGCCTTGTGCAGGCATCAAAGTACCAGTGACATTTACTGGAACAGAAGGAGCTTTAGACAAAGAGTAAAAGTAATAGCATTTTATAACATTTTAAATATGTCATTACTTTAATAGGTAAAGTAATTTCCCCTCCCACAAAAAAATCTTGCCCTGCTGGAATTGAAGCCCTATAGTTAATGTTTAGGAATTTCCAAAAGCATGATAATGTCTTTAAGTGTGCAGAGGCAACCATGAAGCTCGGATGATAGTGAATTATTCATTCCGAAGCACAGCCATTTACTGAATAGAAATATGGCGATTAATTTGAATAACTATTGTTCTAACCTGACTAGCCTCTCTTACATGTGAAAACGATTTTATGCTTCCACGTGAATAAGAGGCTAGTCAGCTCAAAACAATAATCATTCAAATTGGTTACCAATTTGATAAAATGTGCACAGATGTTTAGTTTATTTTACAGTTTGATAGCTTTTAATATCTCACCATCTTCCAACGTTCTCATTCTTTGCTCTGTACTTGGTGAACCAATGTACTTTGTGTTATTGACTGCTATAGTGATGTTGTAAGTTGTATACTTGAGCAGTGACATCAAAGTATAGTTTTCGACATCGCCCACGTCAATTATATTACGCTTTCCTCCTTGTGGTGTATAGGTTATTCTGTATCCCTTGAGCGGCCCGTGAATCAACGACTGATTTTGAAGCTATAATTGTTATTTTAGTTTTAGGAAAGAAGTTAAAAAGTTAGATAGGAGTGTAAAATGGAGCACAAGTTCAAAAGAAATCGAAATAGTCAACCAGAATATTTTGTGGACCAAAATTTTTTCCCCCTTTAAACTAGAAGGGGGAACAGCTGGTTAGCTCAGCTTTATATACATGCAACAAATAGGTCATTGGTTAAATTATCAACATATACTTACCTTCCATTTTAGCGAAATTGTTTCAGATGAAGTTACTGTAGCATTTAGAGAAGCTATCGATTCGGGTTCTAAGTAAAACACCAATTACAAAACTGATGAATTTTATGTTTTATTCACCAAGTATACCGAGCGTGTTTCGCACGGTAATTAGTATTTGCCACAATATAAGCATGATTCGCACAGTAACCCATTTAGTGGTTGTTTCACACAAAGCACTTGGAAACCATTCCAATGCTAAATACGAGTAAACAGGAATAAATATAATTTAAAATAACATTAACTACCTGTTATTTGACACTATTTATTCCTGACTATGATGACATGCTGCCTAAGGTCACTTCACGAGAATTCAAATGGAATACAAAATTCAACATTCACATTTTTGAGCAAATATTTGGCTATTTCGATTCTTTGTCTGTCAGGAAATGTAATCTATTAGATTCAACATCGCCAACTTTTTCGGCCATGCACCGCTCGCCAAGTCAGCGGATATCTTGTATAAAATTATAGAGAAACATAACGTTTTGCTACGGTATTCATGTGCTTTAACAGTTATCCTATTGCAAACGATGGCAAACGATAGCTGAGGATTCAAGCTTTATTTTGGTACGAAATTTATGAAATTTGACCTTTTGTGTTTTTTCTTGCACATTTGGCAAGAAGGCTGTTAAAATCTAACTACCGAGACGAAAAAGGTGCTTCCAAACAAATTAAAGCATGATTCAGGTAAAAATCAAATGCTTTAATGTTATATAATGTTCTTCTACCCCGGCAAGTGGAAAACTGTTTTCACAGAAATTTATAAATCGAAAAATATATTGACTCTTTATACATTTCTTTGTAAAATCTGACTTAACTCGCTTTACACTTTCAAGTAACACCGCTGCATTTGCACGCGGGCGCATGGCCGGAATAGTTGGCGATGATGAAATAAGATGTTATGAAAGTAACGCGTGTTTAATATGCACCTGCAATAGCAGTTCTGATTGTTGTGACGTTGCTCCATATTCCATACCCTACTTGCTTGATGGCCTTTATTGAGACTTTGTATTCAGTGTATGGCTTTAAGTTGGTCACATTATATCTTTGGTCATCGCCAATGACTCTAAAGGTACTGTTTTCGACTTTCACTAGGTATCCAGTGATATGGTCAGTAGGACTGCATTTTTCGTAGTTCCATGTCAATGTTATTGAACGTTTGCTGGGAATAAATTCCATACGAGGTGGTTCTGGTGGGAAAGCATTAACAAGATTGAAACTCAATCTTAATGAAGTTGGTTCTCTTTTCATTATTTCTTTTGAAAAAGATCTTCCAAATCTTTATTATCTGAAAAAATAGCGTAAAATGTCGTAAAATATGCTGCGTAGAATCATCACCGTTATTATCGCACTTCCCTCCGAATCACTGGCGCATATACTCACACACTCTAAATAAAAAAGCGTACAGGTGGATAGGACACATACGCCTAACTAATTCAAACCGGTTAAGAGCTGTGATCATTAATACTAACTATGGTAAATTCAACATAAGGAACAAAGGTGCAGTTATTTGGAATTCAATTGATGATACATTAAAACAGCTGAGCTTAAGAACTTTCTCTAAGAAACTTAAAGCCTCTTTTATTTCTTATTATTCTCCTTCAGATCCTGTTTGACAAACATATTTTTCTCTTTGTATGTGAATGTCGCTAGTGTGTGCTTCTCATTTTATTTTCTTTAAGGTGGCTGCCTATTTTTGAACGTTCGAATTGAGCCCACGATGAGCGCGCGCTCAAAAACCGCTGAAAAATTTACAATATTTTATTGAAGAACCATACGCGTTTTGAGCTTCAACAGGGCAAAACCCTCAAATTTTGCAGGGGACTCTATTTTTTAATAGCTCATTTGAAAAAAACTCCTAATATATATATTTAGGCACTGCCTAAAAGCGGAGCTCCCGATACGGAAGTCAAAGGGAGAACAATTTGAATGAAACTGAAAGTTAAAAATAAGATAGGGGGGAAAATCTTCAATTATTTTTTATTCGAGCTGAAGATCATTTCTCCCATAATAAAAACCATGCAGTGAAATCGAATCGAAATGCACAACATTGCTTTTTTTTTCCCGCGAGTATATACTCTCCCACTTAGGAATTTTGTACACAATTCACCACCACCCCCAGGGGCTAGTTTTGCTCTTGTAAGATTTTTCGACAAATTTGTCCAAAAAACCCGACATTTTTAGGCTTTGAATCTCTTTTATTTAAAAAAAACGAAAGATAACTACAGATAATCCAATACAATATCAAGTTTAGTAAAATTTACCTCGGATGTCTTTCATTGACGTTGAAATCAAGACCAAAAAACAGACTTGAAAACTGGTTAAGGTTGAGCAAAGTATATATAAGCTTACTTTAATAATTACGTCTTTTACAGAACGAGACGTTTTACATTCAGTTAAACTTGACAAGAACAACTGAGACAAAATAGAAAATAAAGGCAATGCAAAAAGGCAATGCAAAATGACGAATTTCTTGGTCAGTAAATTGGCGTTTGTAAATGTTTTTGAATATTTTTTACGGCTTTTTAAAGTGAAAGTCTAGGTCTTTCTACAACAACATCTCTCAACAACACAAATTTAAGCTCATTTTTATAATCAGACTTGCTCGAATAGCTTAATAAACAGTCGAATATTTGGTGTAAATTTATATTTCATTCAATACTTAAATAAATTATCTGTAAAAATAAAATTATTAAATGAAAGTCTTCGTTGTTTTGAAGATGGGACCCCGCGATAGGAGGCGAAACTTTCTTGAACGAAAAACATACGATAGTTCGTGGTTAAAAACAACGTTTTACAACGTTAACCGAATTGCTAAAGATTTACGAAGCTAAATAAAGGACGAATATTTGTTGTAATATGCTCTTCATGTTATATTTACTCCAACATTAAAATAAATTAAGCTTATCTACAGAAATATTAAAAGTTTTGAGGGAAAGTCTTTGATTTGTCGATTCGTCGAGAAAAAATGCTTGTCAAAAAATAATAAACGATTGTTTGCTAAACAACACACCTGATTTCTTGGAGAACACTCTTAATCCATCTTTGAATACATGAAAGTTTTTTCAATTGTCTTTGGTCTATAACTTGCCCTAAAGCGATTTTTTTCTGTGCATTTGAGAGTCGCCTTAGCTAGTAGTTCTGCTTCAAATTCCTTTGTCTTTCACGCTCATTTTCTCTTTGTTCATTCGTGAAGTTTTGACTCAAATTCCTTTGTATATTTCACGTTCATTTTCTCCTTGTTCATCCTTCAAGTTTTGCCTCATATTCCTTTTTCTTTCACGATCATGTTCTACTGTTTATAATCGAAGTCCCGCCTGGATTTGCGTTCTCTATCTCTCTCTCTCTGTTTGCCGCTTTTCTTTGGTGAGTCCTTCGTCTTTGCTTTCCTTTTTCACGCCAGCAGAGTTTTTCCTCCTTCGAAAAAAACTATTTTACTTCAGGCCTTTCTTTTTTGGCTTCATTCTCCTCTGAGCTTTCTTTCGACATATCGATTTCGGAAAGGGGTTCCATCGTAAATAGAGTTAATATAAATTATATAAGCTTGAATAAAAAATTGTGTTGTTATCTTTCGGTATTTCTAATACGTGTGTAAGACGTTTTTTACAAAAGTTTAATAGCCGGATTTACCTTTATGTGTACCCGGATGTTGCAACGCGTCGATATTCCCGCCAAAAAAAAAGATAATCTAACCAGCCAATCGGAATGCTTGTGTACACGCCCGGACGGACGGACGGACGGACGGACGGACGGACGTACGGACGGACGTACGGACGGAAGTGACGTCAGCCAATCCATGAAAAATCAACTCGATAGTTTACCATTTTTTCTTAGGTATGGTGCTCCGCTCGCGCGGGCCTTCGGCCCGCGCGGGAGCTCCGCTAAAAATCTAGGTTTTGTCGAAATTTTAGGAAAAGTTTAAATCAGGCTAATTTAGCATTTACTCTATCATTTAAACAAAGAAAAAATAGGGGCATCCAGGCGTTTTTAAGAGATACGAATTTTTAAAGAACATTATTTGGGATAAATCTTATGCCGAATGCGTGACAAGCGTTACATAGCATACAAAACGGCGTGACAAACTCTGTTTTTGGCGCAATTGCACGTCAAGCTAAACATGCTGCTTCCCTGCCATGCAAGTAAAAAACACAGAGAAAAACTCGATATTCATAAGCTTTATAGTTCCAGGAAGAATATTGGGTTTAAAGTGAGGATATTCATCGACTTTTTACTCAACAGCAGAAAGGAATTTCTGAAATATTTGGTATGTAATAAGATGATTTTTTAGATTGAAAACTCCAAAGTAAAAGAATTTCATGATGAAAGTGTTTAGCGACCAAAAAAAGGTTTTCAAAACTATAATTACACACATAGACATTAATAAATGGTAAATTTTCAATTTCATAAGTATTTCTTGTTTTTTTTTTTTTAAGACTTTGAGGCTGCCATTTTTTTCAAAACTTGACCAAAAAAACTTATGATTCTTTGACAAAAATACTCAAACCTTAGCAAATTATCTCTTTAACAAGCCTGGGTTACTTAAAATCGTTCTCTGCGTTAACTTTTATTGAAAATAAACGTTTTTTTTTCTTACAATTCGAGTAATAAATTTTGAAATTCCTCGAATGTAGATGCGCAGTACGTGTGCGCGTGGACAATAGTAGGCACCGTTCTTAAACGGCTTCAAAAACTTTAAGTATAATTCACAAACCTTTAGTTGAAGTAGAGCGACCATATACCTAGCGAACATTGACTTTTATACTTTGATAGCCGTTTGTACAGGAGGTTTGTACGTCACTGCCATGCGCAGTAAATGCAAAAAGGCTGCCACAAGTTGAAGACAACATGCCGAACTCATAACAGGGGCACTAGACGACAATATTTTGTAGGTCGTCGATGATCGTATTGAGGCTGACATCGATGAGGCTCTAAGTCTTTATCTAAAATTGGATGCACCTTTATTACTCGGGCTACCTGTAAGGTAGGCCGAGTTTAGGTTTCGGTTTTGTATCAGTCTATCGTACGGTCGAGGTTTTACATGATGAATATGCATGCGATCGAGACAGTCATGAAAGCGAGGCGAAGCACGAGTGAAAGTCATGTGACATACATGTTGGGTCGGAGGTTTTCTTGCTCTCTGTTCCTCGTCGGTGGTTTGTTATGGCGAATTCCTTTTCTTCTGGGACACTCAAAATACACACAAACGCACACGCCGTTCGCGGTAGACACACACTAAAAGATGTCGAGCGTTTTCGGAACTGGTCGGTCCGCGAACTCAAAGCAAAATGCCAAAAGAATGCCAAAGATACCAGAAAGAACTCAAATGAAAGTCAAATGAACTCAAATGAAACTCAAATGAACTCAAATGGACAAACGTACAAACGTACTTAAACGAACAAACAATCACTAACTCTTTAGTAAGCAGGAATTTCATTGATAACTGCTTCGAAGATGATGGAGACAAAGAAAACATTCCATGTAAGCTGAAGATGGACGCCATATTGGAAATTTTTTAAAAAGACAACATTTCATGCCTTCCGCGAATCAACAAGCATTGGACTTACGCCATTTTCATCGTTTTTTATGTATTCTTTGCTTTTTGTTCTCAATTTTGGACAGTTTCTTCAACATTCTATTGTTCGTTCAACTATAAGTAGCGAGCCTGTTGTGCATGACGTTGATTTTAATTGTACATTTCATAAATGAGTCAACTAAGAGTTTGGTATACTCTTTGGAAAATGACTGTGATTTTTTGGAAAAGGCTGTACAGTTATCTGTATTTGTTGATCACAATAAACTACAGTAAAAACCCGCATATAAGAACCTGGGGTTTAAGAACCTGTTAGGCTAAAATTTTCATTTTATGCACCATGGATATAAGAACCCATTTAGGGTAAAATTTTGTTAGGTTCTTATTTGTGGGGTTGTTGTAAAGCGTAATGTGGAAACTGCTGAATTAAGATATTTTTGGTCTTTTTAATGCTTAAGTTTGTGTTAACAACACATCCCTGTATGGTAAGAAATTATTGATTTATATCGTATTATGAGATGATATTGATATAGTTATGATATATACAATATATTTAAATGTAATTGATATAAAAATATAAGAACCTATTTTAAGAACCTATTTAGGCTAAATTTGCTTTAAGTACAATTTGTATAAGAACCTATTTAGGCTAAATCGAAAATTTCAGGTTCTTATATGTGGGTTATTACTGTATTATATTTATTAGAGGATTGCAGGTCTCGTTATGCCAAATTTTATACTTCTCAGTACCGTGTTGAGCACACGCCTCGTGTTGCTTCGCGTGATCTAGAACCGAGTAGAGTCCCTGTTGAACAACTCGTACGCCTTTTGCACAAAAGCAGAAAAATACGGAAAAGGATTCGTAAGTATGTTTTCAAAACTGTACCCATGACATCTAGAATGCATTGCTTTGTCAATAAATGTCATTTGAATCACGAAATAATGAAGTGTTATTGCAAAATCTACAAAGGATCTAAACGAAACAAAAGTTCTGGTAATTCTTTTCCCAGTCGAAGGAAATTACGATTCAGGAAATCCCTCCTTAAGAAATTAAAGTTTCACAAAAAAGCAATAAATGCTGGTTATAGTCGTTGTCAGCCAATATTGTCCAGGAAAACATGTTTCCAACAGTTTAACCCATGTTTACAAGAGTCTTAATCTTAGAATAAATCACAGTAAGTATACCCTAAGCAGAGATGTAGAAAAAATTCCTAGTCCATACACAGTAATAGATCAAAAAAAAAACAATTTCTGCTCCATATTCTCAAGGTAACATTGCATTATTTGGTCCAAATGCTGGTCGTCAGTGTGTTGTCATGTCACTATGTGCATTGATATATAACCATAGGAGTGCAATAAGTTCATCAGTAGACCTACAGAGCCTGCAATATCGAAGACAGTAGCTGTCCGCAAGTAAGATACCACTACCATCTGCTATCAATCGTGAAGCATTTGGATCAGGAAGCGAAAATGCCAAAGCATCAGCCCTACAAAATGCTCAATATTCTTTTATCTTTTGTTTTACCAAGCAAACCGCCTGGCAACAACGGTTCCCGCGAGACCCTCTCATTTTTTCGGGGTTGACCAACATAAACACATCCTCTCCGATTGCGCTCCTTTACTTTCACACTTCTACTATTTTCTCACCTTCTTTGTTTTCGACATAGGTAGCCCGAGTAAACGCCAATAAGGGCGTCTAGTTCTAATAAGGTTGTCATTATTAGTATTCTTTATATAAAGAATACTAATAAAGAGGATTTTATGGGGTTTAAAGGTCACGTCCATGCACGTGACGTGTATGGTCGCTCCAATTGGTTCAAATGATCATGCATTATTAATGAGTTTTTGGATCTATTGTAAAATTTGGTATAAATAAAGCACATTGTATTGTATTGTATTGTCATACGTGGACTGTATAGCGGCTGCCAGAACGCCTTTACATGCTTTAGTTCTATCCCGTTGAGCTGCGCCACTGCTGTACTTGCGGTGGTGATACGCGGTGGCGAATGACATATTGATATATGCGCATCGACTGACACCTCACAAATATGACTTAGATCTAAAGGTTTACAGATACTGATGTGCACCTTAGCCACTACTGTACAATTTAAGTGCTTCACAAAAATGAGGAATGGGAAAACCACGAAAAAATACTAGAATGCCGATGCAAAATACTTACCTTGGTTAGTGACGTAAACATTGACTCTCATTGTCTTGTGATTATGATATTCCACTGGTACAAATCTAATGTACCTAGCCAGTTGAGGGTTTGTAAGATCATGAAGTACTACACTATTAGAGTCCGTGTTTCCTTTGAAGGACTGAAAAGTAAAATCATCAATAAAAATATTATGAAATTGAAATGAATAGAAATAATCGAGAAAACATTTTTCCTTTGTTTTTAATGCAGTAAATTTATAAATGACCAGCAACCCGGCCAAGAATCCTTTGTTAAGGATGATATGTTTTATGTTATTTAAGTTTAAAACCTATGTCAAACATTTACAAACTTCTTTAGTTTTCTTCATTGTTTTTGAAATTACCTTCAAATTTCCAAATTCATCTTTATAAGTATACCATAATGTTATGTTATTTGGTGCTAAGTACAGCTTGTATTTAGTCACCCATTCATTATTCGTAGTGCGACCACTTCCTTGTGTTGCTACAGCAGTAATAACACGTGGAGTACCGAGATCAATCTGCAGGTAATCATCAGCGTTATTATTAACGCTTGATGCCCATCCATATTTGCCATTCAGCTTTGCATTATGAGGTTTGTATCGAGCATCATCTGTGAATTTTGAGTTTTTATAATATGATGAGGCTGTGTAACTGCTGTTTGATAGTTTCAGGTTTCTCTCCTTTCCAACAAGAGATTGCTCTGGGCATCCTATTGCAATCAAAAAATAAAATATTTATAAGAAAACAACGTAGCGTACTGATCCCGAACAGCGTTGGCTACTTGCTTATAAAATGTCGTATTTTCATTTTCTTTCTTTTTACTCAGGGAGGCGTAGCCAGGATTTTGCCTTCGAGGGAGGGGGGTTCATATCCCGTTTTCAGAACATCGGTAAGTCGCGTGAACCTATTACGTGACTACTAGGTGTTTAGGTTTCTACTGCGTGAAGATGACTTTCCTGAATACAGCAGCTGATTGAAGATGATGAAGACACGTTTATCGGTAAGCTATGCCATCGATAAGCCTGCTAAGAAATTACGAACATGATGATTTCTCACCTTGCTTCAGCGATTACCATTGCAATCAATCAGGATGCTTTTTTATTCGAGATAACTATATTAAGCTTATGTATATAGACTTTAATCAATATGCATGAATATAGACTGGAGATGAATGAGTAGGTGTTGCTCGTTACAAATAGAATGTGGTTAGGTTTGGTTTATATTCAACCTGAAGATTCCAAAATTGTTGAGAGGCAATATTTTCTTACTTCTTCTTACCATGATTGAATAATAGCTGTAGAGCACACTTAGCCGATTTATTTGTGTTGTATCTTACCATACTCAATGTCTTTCCCGGCTGCATAAGGTCCTTCCTTGACTGTGGCCGCACTTATTTTGTATGATAGAATTCCATTCTTTGTAACATTGATACTGTAGGTGAGATCAGCTGATCCATTTATGGTGACTGTCTTGTTATTGAATGTTTCCTTGTGATAGTAGTATACAATGGTGTACTTCCTGATGATGCCATTAGGTTCTCGTGGTCTATCCCACGCGATAACAACGCTTGGACCAAGTGGATGTTGTGCAGGTGTCAAGGTACCAGTGACATTTACTGGAGCAGAAGGAGCTTAAAGGAAGAAATATAGTATACTTCTAAATATTGTTTTATTTTTGGCACTTGATTTTGTTTACAGCCTTTAAGTAGACTATTATCTAACAGAATCTCTATTCTTTCTTTCGCTTGAGAGAAAAAATCCTCCTCGGCTCGGGTGTAAAGATTTCCAGTTTCAGACCACGTTTCATTCCCTTCAGAATAAGATTCTCTGTTTACATTCGCATTCATGTTCCCATGTGCAACCGAGCGCAACCATTAAACAAAGAAATTATACGCTATAGAATGAAACTCAACTCCTCTCACCAATACATGCTAATGATAAAACTTTCTATGCACATGCCAACCCTCTGGTGACATAAAAGTCTGGGAGGAGAGACTACAACATGCTCTCGATCAGCTGTCGTCTTGGTCACACGACAACAACCTTACCTTAAACCTACAGAAAACCAAATATATGCTAATGTCCACTTAACAGCTTGCGCTTGCTCATCAGCTCGATGACTACCAAGCCAACCTGTTTGTCAATGGACAAGTACTAGAAATGACTACTTCAACTCGTCTTCTTGGTACTGAGATTCAGAAACATTTGAAGTGGAACAATGATATCAACTCCAAGATCTTTAGTTGCTATGTGACTTAAAATGTTGCTAGAAAACTGAAAAACTTTGTTCCATTTCACTCAAGGAAACTGTTAATCGAATCTCTTATTTTTTTTAACATAGACTTTAATGATTCAGTAACCTATCCCATGCATGATTGTCTAGTTAAGCGATTGCAGCGTTTGCATTTTGCTGCTGCGAGTTTGTAAACAAACGTTATGTATGGCAGATTTCTAATAGTACTATTCTTAAACTAAGCTGGCTCCCAAGTGTGGGGAGGAGTAGGGAGTTTCATTTGAGTCATAAGCTAGTATTTAAGGCATTACATTCTAGTCATTTGCCTTTTCATTTTAAGTTAGAACAACACATACCAGCACGTTCTCTCCGCTCATCTAGTGAGCTTAAGCTTAAGGTACCGTTGATATATATCGGGTACATTTCTGGATATTGCACCCAAGATATTTGATTCCCTTCTAAAAAGACATAAGAACGAAAATGTACCAACTTAAATGATCAATTTTAGTCTTAGTAAAAAGTTCTTTTATGCTCAAACACATAACAGCTAGATGATCATAGTTTTTTAAGGATATTCCCTTATTCATTTATTGTGAATTCATTTTTGCTTTTGTTTTTGTTTTATTATTACAAGTTTTCTTGTATTAATATATTTTCAGAATGGTAGGGGAGGAGGAAGAAGAATTGTTGCGTGTGTGAATTTCGTTCGTGTGTTCAGTTCATCCTCTTCCTTTCTTTGTGCTTTACTATGACTTAAGCTTGCTAGTTTTTTTTATATAAGGGCGTACATTTGTCTATTACTGTAGATTTATTGTTTGGATATTGCTAATAAATCGTCGTTATTATTATTATTATTATTATTATTATTATTATTATTATTATTATCATTATTATTATTATTATTATTATTATTATTATTATTATTAATGAAACGACGTGATGCGAAATGTAAAACATTAGGCCCGAGCTGAGGAGGATTATTAAAAGGAGACTCTGCCAGCAGGGTAGTAGACAATATTTTACCATCTTCCTTTGTTCTTATCTTTGTTGTCTCGCTCCATGATCCATTTACATGTCGTGTTCTTGCATACACCCTTACGTCGTATTCTGTGTATGGCTTCAGATCCATTAAAGTGTAACGTGTCTTACTGCTGCTTACGTAAAGCGGATCTTCAAGTTCATTGCTTATGACAAATCCTATAATGGGGTCTGCTGGATTGCAATCTTTGAAAGTCCAGCTTATGTTGATTGACCTTTGTTGAGAGATTGCTGATACTACGGGTGCTTCTGGAAAGAAATATAAAAACACATTTATTACAAAACGTCAAGGACAATGCACTCTTCGAATCGTTTATTTTATGCAGAATTAAATAGAAAAACCAACACAAAACATACTGGACCGAGCTAGTTGGAACATACATACCTTGGTAGAAAACACCAATGCACATGTCAACGCGTATCGTCTTGTGAATATGAAAGGCAACCGGGAGAAACCTGATGTACCTCGCTGTTATTGGTTTTTGACGAAGATCATGACGTTTTACTCCATTGCTGTCTGTATTGCCTTCAAAGATCTAAAAATGTATACAATAAATAATACTTCACTACGGATCGTTATTAATTACCGCCATTTCCTGAAACACCAGTGCAAAAACGTGAAACACCTCCAGTGCTTACATTTTTCAGTGATTGGTTGAAAAGACAAAAGAAATTCAAACTAGTAAATCAGATCATAGCAGTTGTCATAGTAAGGAACAGCCTTCCCTCTCTGGAAGTTCTCAGAAAATTCAAGACGGCGGATTTTCATTTAAAAAATGAATTCAAAAATGCTAAAAAGGTCAAGCTTCATCAGTTGAAAACCAGTAAAAAAGGTTGAGACTGGCAAAAGGAGGACTCGCTGCTTGTTATTTGAGAATTAAGAAGGAAAGAAAACATCAGTTGGGTCATTTTACAACTGTCAAGGTCACTTGACGCGAAAGTTAAAGCGAGAGACGTTGAAACTTGATGTTGAAGAGCTTTCGCCTACTTTACCGTAAAGAGGCACATAATACTTCTGTACAAAGAAAGCAGCTTACTCAACTTTCCTTTGAGTGTTTAGGAATTGAAAAAAGAGGATATTTGATGATTTATGTATGTTTTGCAGAATTTCTTCGCAATATGCTTGACTTGTTTTACTAGTCTTGAAGGTGAAAAAAATGATTTCTTAAAAAAACATGTTTTTACTTTTTAAAGATCAAAAGTAATCTTTATTATTCACATTCTTTCCTGTTTTGTAAATAAAACATTGTTTTGTAAACCAATTTTTGACAAAAACAAACCAGTACTTCGCCAGTGGTGCATTGTTTCCAACACATCTTTTTGCAGGGATACCTGTGGTATACCAGCTATAAAATGCCTTTGCTTTTTCGTATTTTTTTTCCTCCGCGACAAAATGGCAAAGTTGCGCAATATTACCCATAGATGGATTTAAATGACATTACTATTACCAAGAAGACCATTGCGGGTTTCTGCTATAGGTTCACCGTATATGTTTTTCTCCTCGACAAAATGGCAAAGTTGCGCAATAGTTACCCAGGGGTCTTCAGAAACTTACCCAAGAGACCTTTGCGGGCATCATGTACCCGATGTCAATCAATGTCACTATGTTGTCAACTGATTATGAGAGGGCGGAGCTAGCAGATCACGTGGCACAAGTTTGTGTCTACGCATGCTCTATTTCGTTGACCGCCGTAATTCAAGACAGCCGAACTAGAAATATTAGTTTTTAAAATTTCAAAGCGAGAAGATCCATAGCGGGATGATTTCGAAGCGATTATTGTTAAGAATTTTCAATGAACTTCATGGGCAAAAGCTTGTTTTGGTTTATCTATTCATGATTCATCTACTCTAATAGAATTTTCTGCACGAACAAGCGAAGACCGATGAGGAGAACAGGATTTCAAGAGTCAGAATTACGATAAGCGATAGTAAACAAATATATAAGCGTATATGATCTCCTTTAATTTTTCTTCAAAAAAAATGGCGATTCATTAAAAAAATATCGATAAATTATAAAATGTAAAACAATTATGAGAGAGGTTTTGAGCAAATATTAGCCTGCATTTACGTTTTACATGAAGCATTTTGATTTTAAAAAGAGCCGAGCGAATATGCATGCTTGTGAGGCGTGCATAACAACAAGCTACTTACGTATGACAAAATTTGGATCCCGGAATGGGATTGGAGTTCCAGATTGAGTTTTTTGATCGGTAGGGTATAAACGCCCTGCCTGCAAACGGCTTTTAACACTGTTGTTCGAAATTTTGCAACTTATTTTTACTTCTGCTTTAGATTCTTCGAGACTCGGATACTAGTAAACCTGCCCAACCAGGGTCTGGTTTAGCATTACTTTGAGACCTGACGAAATACTTTATTAGTATTTTTGGAAGCTCAACCAACTAAATCCTCCATGCATGTTGAAACCAGGTCCTTTGCACGAGCGGGTTTTCAAAAAGTTCAAAATTGCACGAGCTTGATTACAATTTTAAACTTTTTGAAAACCCGCTCGTACAAATTTACTCCAAAGTACTCTCGAAACCATGCAATTTCCTATACTAACCGGATCGTTATTATTTACCGCAAGCAGTAATATGATTAATAATGGTAATTAAACTGAGTGGAGTGCAATTTGGTCTGAAATCAAACGCGCGATTACAAAATTGCACGACCGCATAGCGTGAGTGCGATTTGTAATTGCAAGTTTGATTTCAGACCAAAATTGCACGACACGAAGTTCAATTACCACTTTATTATATCCATATGCATTTTGAAATCTTTTTTGAAAAAGACGTTTTTTCCAGTTAAACCGACTTGACTTACAATCTACAAGCACTCGATTCAAACATATTGTTAAGAGAACTTGTTTATACTGATCTAGCAATGATTCTCATTTTGAAAAGCAACACTTTCAATCCAAAAAACTAAAATGAATTTTTATAGGAGCAAAAGGCATGGCTGTATTAAGAATCATTTACTTACATTCAATAGCAAGACGACAATCCTGGCAATCCTACAACAGGGTTACATAGTGAACTGGCTGTTGTCCATACAGCCAATGCTCACCGCTTGTTTTTTTTTTTTTTTACGATTTCTGTTCAAGATCACACTTGTGCCGAGTAAAAAACAGCAAAAATATAGGTTGTTTAGTCCTTCGGTTGTCCTTAAGAAGTCACGCAGCTCAGCAAACATCTTCTTCTTAAGAAAACCTTTTTTCGATGACTGTATTGTCGATGCGTTTTATGCTTTAAAGATTGAAAAGGAAACCACTTCCACGATCAATCGCCAAAGAAGTCACATTCAAAAGATGCGGATTGCATTTTCCCCACTGTTTTCGCTGGTAATATCTTCAACTTACTTAAGCAGTTACTTTACAAAGATGCTTTTGGCAATTCTAAGTACTCAGTTGGTCTTTTTAAGTCCTTTTTACGATTTTAAGTCTTTTTTTACGACTTTTTACGGTAAAATCGTTCTTCAGATTTTTTTTTTGAGCCGTGGCTGTTTTTTTCTCAAGAAGCGGCGAGCTCAACACTCAAATGGATTCCTTACTATAATTGGCTAGAAAATGACATCTCTCTGATCTATTGTGATTGGCTCATATCAGATGATGTGCAAAATCGTGCAATTTAGAGCATTTTCCCCCTGCACCAACTCGTGCGAAAATCCCGTACGCGCGCGCTTTCCATGAAGTAATCTCTATATTTTGGTCAATTAATGATGTAATCTCTATGTTTGTTTGTTTGTTAGTTTGTTTGTTTGCTTGCTTGTTTGCTTGCTTTGCTCGTTTGCTTGTTTGCTTGTTTGCTTGTTTGCTTGTTTGCTTGTTTGCTTGTTTGCTTGTTTGCTTGTTTGCTTGTTTGCTTGTTTGCTTGTTTGCTTGTTGCTTGTTTGCTTGTTTGCTTGTTTGCTTGTTTGCTTGTTTGCTTGTTTGCTTGTTTGCTTGTTTGCTTTTTGCTTGTTTGCTTGTTTGCTTGTTTGCTTGTTTTGCTTGTTTGCTTGTTTGCTTGTTTGCTTGTTTGCTTGTTTGCTTGTTTGCTTGTTTGCTTGTTTGCTTGTTTGCTTGTTTGCTTGTTGCTTGTTTGCTTGTTGCTTGTTTGCTTGTTGCTTGTTTGCTTGTTTGCTTGTTTGCTTGTTTGCTTGTTTGCTTGTTTGCTTGTTTGCTTGTTTGCTTGTTTGCTTGTTTGCTTGTTTGCTTGTTTGCTTGTTTGCTTGTTTGCTTGTTTGCTTGTTTGCTTGTTTGCTTTTTGCTTGTTTGCTTGTTTGCTTGTTTGCTTGTTTGCTTGTTTGCTTGTTTGCTTGTTTGCTTGTTTGCTTGTTTGCTTGTTGCTTGTTTGCTTGTTTGCTTGTTTGCTTGTTTGCTTGTTTGCTTGTTTGCTTTGTTTGCTTGTTGCTTGTTGCTTGTTTTGCTTGTTTGCTTGTTTGCTTTGCTTTTGCTTGTTTGCTGTTGCTTGTTTGCTTGTTTGCCTTGTTTGCTTGTTTGCTTGTTGTTGTTTGCTTGTTTTGCTTGTTTGCTTGTTTGCTTGTTTGCTTGTTTGCTTGTTTGCTTTTTGCTTGTTTGCTTGTTTGCTTGTTTGCTTGTTTGCTTGTTTGCTTGTTTGCTTTTGCTTGTTGCTTGTTTGGCTTGTTTGCTTGTGTTGCCTTGTTTGCTTGTTTGCTTGTTTGCTTGTTTGCCTTGTTTGCTTGTGTTGCTTTTTGCTTGTTTGCTTGGTTTGCGTGTTGGCTTGTTTGGCTATGTTTGCTTGTTTGCTTGTTTGCCTTGTTTGCTTGGTTGCTTGTTTGCTTGTTTGGGCTTGTTTGGGCTTGGTTGCGCTTGTTTGCTTGTTTGCTTGTTTGCCTATGTTTGCTTGTTGCTTGTTTGCTTGTTTGCTTGTTTGCTTGTGTTGCTTGTTTGCTTGTTTGCTTGTTTGCTTGTTGCTTGTTGCTTGTTTGCTTGGTTTGCCTTTGCTTGTTTTGGTTTGCCAGCTTAATTATTCTTAATTCATCTATTCTATAAGGATCAATTAATGCATATGCATTTATACGAATTAATTCAAAATAATAGGAAATCAGGTCAGGGACTTCATATCATTTGGTGGTTCTGAAAACGGCCGTTTTGTTTGAAAACGTTAATAAAAAAGAAGGTACTACTATGTTGTCGTTACCAACTTACAACCTGAGTTTCAGGCCCGAGGAAATGCGGAGGGGATCAGAGGAAACGGAAGAAAGGAGAAAGACAGGAGATCCTGAACACAGGCAACCCCAACTATGTTCCTGTGTATGGTTTATCTATGATAAGGCAAACAATAAAATGTTTCACTCAACGATTTCCTTCAAAACGTGCTGCAGTAGTTGCTCGTACCTTGTTCAGTCTTCTGGCGAAGTTCCAATGCCATTTGAGGCCGTTTCGGTGAAGAATGTTTGGAACACAAATGCAGGGAGCTTGTACCAATGTATCTGGATCCAAAAAAAGATCGGCGCGGCAAACCAAATCTTATTAAGGATTGTGAAATATTTCAACTCGCAGGACATCCAGTATTTCAATACAGTGTTTGCACTGCCTGACATTTACACAAAGCGTTATTACCCTGACCTGCGATACTGGCTGAACGCAGGCTATTCTGCCCTCCATCGAACTGTTTGAAATCGGTACAAGATTACTGTTGCAAGAGGCCGCAGAAGTATCTCGTAGATCAATAGACAAAGCTCTTATAGTCAAATTAATCCTTCCTCTCGAAACGTTATGATTCATTTTGAGTGAATAGTTTAATGAAATTAGCCAGCGACCTAGATTGTTGATTTTAAAATTACAAAACGTATATCTCGTATAGTATAGTATATTGACATATTTGTAATTTTGACTTCGAGTAAAACCGACCCTATTGTTCTTTGTCCAATCAGAAACGCGTCCAGAATACGGACTCGGAACATGAGTAGAGTCATCTCCTCCTCTCATCATTTCTCCCCTCCCCCTCCACTTGGGCCTGAATCTTTGCTGAAACTCAGGTAGTGCTACGTTATAATGAAATATGTACTTAAATGGTACATGATTTAGTTTAGTCTTAAATCCACGTGTATACATAGGTAGTTATTTTTCTCCATTTATCAAGTAAATTATTCGTATAGTTAAATTATGTACCAAGTTGGGAAAAAAGTTATACTTAATCTGCAATCCAATAAAATTATGATATAGCATAATACTTATACCCAATACCCCGTTTGCGCAAGGCAATTTTGTTACAACCACTAATTTTATGGCGTTTAGAGCGGAATCTAAATTTTGAAAACCTCGATAATGTTGGCATATTCGATTTGAAGTCTCGCTAGTGAGGCAATTAATCACTGATCATTATAAAAACCATTGCTCAACATTATGACTTGTACTTGCATAATAAATAGTATTCCTAAAATCAGGGTTCTCTTCTAGTTATTTGTTGTTACCTTGTGTTCACCGTGGTCGCCTTTATAACTGATCCAGTTTGACGAGTCATCTGAGTAATTAATCTTGTAACTTGTCACCCACTCATATTTTACGTCTTTATGATTTCTGTCATCTGGATCACCACCATTTCCTTGTGTTGCTACAGCAATAATAACACGTGGAGTACCAAGGTCAATCTGCAGGTAATCATAAGGATTACTATTATCTCTTGGTGCCCATCCATATTTACCATATAGCTTGGCATTGTAAGGTGCATATCGAACATCGCCAGGGATGCTTGGGTTTTTATAATATGATGAGGCTGTGTAACTGCTGTCTGATAGTTTCAGATTTCTCTCCTTTCCAATAAGAGATTGCTCTGGACATCCTAGTGCAACCAATAAACATAAAACATTCATAAGAAAACAGCGTAGCGTACTTATCGTAGCCTAATAGATGATGAGGCTGTGTAACCTCTGTCAAGTAGTTTAAAATAGCCATATGTTGATTCCCGAACAGCTTTGGCTACCTTTTTATAATTTTGTTTTTCGTATTTTTACTTTCTTTCATTTTACTCAGGAAGGCGTAGCCAGAATTTTGCCTTTAAGAGAGGCGATAAAATGGAAAGGGAGGGGGGAGGTATTATTACTATCTTTTGCTCCCCATCTATACTTACCATTTTCAGAACATTGGTAATTATAAGCCGCGTGAACGTATTACGTGGTTACCTAATTGTTTAGGTTTATTCTGCATAAAGATGACTATCTTGAATATAGCTGCTTATTGAGAGGGGTGGAGACATTTATCGATAAGCTATCCTGTTTGCTATCAGGTGCGCTTAAAAAATTGCCATCGGGATGAGGGAGTGTGGGGATGGGGAATGTCCTCTTTTCTCCACCCCCCCCCCCCCCCCCTTCCCTCCCCGCTCCTCATGGCTACACTTCTGTTATTTTATTGGGCGCTAAGCCAAGCCATATATTGCTTATTAAGAGCATCTTTATTCTGCGATTACCTTTGCAATTAATCTAGATGATTTTTTTATTAATTCGAGAGGACTATCTTAAACTTATGTATACACTTTAATCAGCATCAATATGCATGAATATAGACTGGAAATGACTGAGTAGTTGAAGCCCGTTACAAATAAGTGGATAGCTAGGTTTGGTTTATATTCAACCTGACGATCCCAAAAATGGTGACAGTCAATATTTTCTTACTTTTTCTTACCACGATTGAATAATAGCTGTACAACAAACATAAGCGATTTATTTGTGTTGTATCTTACCACACTCAATGTCTTTCCCAGCTGCATAAGGTCCTTCCTTGATTGTAGTCGCACTTATTTTGTATGATAGCATTCCATTCTCTGTAACATTGATACTGTAGATGAGATCAGCCGATCCATTAATGGTGACTGTCTTGTTATTAATGAATGTTTCCTTGTTATAGTAGTATACGATGGTGTACTTCCTGATGATGCCATTAGGGTCTCGTGGTCTATCCCACGTGATAACAACACTTGGACCAAGTGGATGTTGTGCAGGTGTCAAGGCACCAGTGATATTTACAGGAGCAGAAGGAGCTTAAAGACAGAAATATAGTACTTCTAAACATCGTCTTATTTTTGGCTCTTGATTTTGTTTACAAGCTTTTAAAAGACTATTACTTAGCAGAATCTCCAATCTATCCCTTGCTTGAGGAGGGAATAGTCCTCCTCGGCTCGGGCGTAATGGTTTCCCATTTCAAACCACCTTTCCATTCCCTTGAGAATAAGATTCGTTGTTTGAATGGTGTTCACATTCATGTGTCTTCTCATGTGCAACCGAGCGCAACCGTTAAACAGAAATGATACTCTATAGAATGAAACGTGATCTGAAATGGAAAACATAACGCCCGAGCCGAGAAGATTAGACTCTGCCAGCAGGGAAGTAGACAATATATTACCATCCTCCTTTGTTCTTATCTTTGTTGTCTCGCTCCATGATCCATTTACACGTTGTGTTCTTGCATACATCCTTACGTTGTATTCTGTGTATGGCTTCAGATCCATTAAAGTGTGCTGTCTATCACTGTTGCTCACAGAAAGCGGATCTTTCCTTCCATTGCTTATGACAAATCCAGTTATGGGACATGTTGGATTGGACTGTTTGATTGTCCAGAATAGTTGGATTGACCTTTGTTGAGGGATTGCTGATAGTACGGGTGCTTCTGGAGAGAAAGGTAATAACACCTTTACAAAAGTCAAGGAAAATGCACTCTTCGATTCGTTTCTACTTATATGCAGGATTAAACAGGAAAAACAACACGAATAATACTGGAACATGCTGCTACATACCTTGGTAAAATTCACCAATGTACATATCAACGCGCATCGTCTTGTAAATATGAAAGGTAACCGGAACAAACCTGATGTACCTCGCTGTTATCGGGTTTTGACTAAGATCATGACGTTTTACTCCATTGCTGTCTGTATTGCCTTCAAAGATCTAAAAATGTATACAATAAATAATACTTCACTACGGATCGTTATTAATTACCGCCAGTAATAATACGAATCATCATCGGGCATCATTAGGCTCTGGCTAAACGAGGAAACAAGTGCAAGTTTCCAGAAACATGTTTCGCGCGCGCATGTTCCCTGATGATTTAAAATTTATGGGCAATTTAGAGGCAAAAATGTTTTTGCTTTACGGCAAAACATTTCATGCTTCCAAGAGGCATCGAACCTTTGTTTCCCAATGTTTCCTCGTTTAGCCACGAAAGGTCAACATTCTAAAAGTCCGTTACTTAGCAACGCTAGCTCTATCTAGAAAGTGCGCATGCGCTATCCTATGTTGAGCAAACATGTTTCCCGATGTTTCCTGACAGTTTTATCGGTAAATTACAGTTAAGTACCGGTAACTTGAACCTCCAAGGGAAATGAAAAACGGTTCGAGTTATTAGGAGTCTGTTCGTGTAATTGGGAGATGAGAATATATTACCGTGTTTTGCTTATATATTCATTTTTATTCAAACATAATGCGTTTTAATCGGGTTTATAACGGATAAAGGTTAAAAAAAAAACAATGTTTCCAGTATTTATTTGGCTAATACACAGAACTCAAGCAGCAAAGGCCGTTGTTAAAAACAAGCTGAAAGGACTTCACTGCCTCCGCTTTATAGTACACTTTTATGGCGTGTACAAAAACAAGTGTTCTCACAGGAATGAACACGTTTTGTGGTTTGCAAATTACTGTTGCTTTAAAATTAATTTTTTTACATTTTAGATTGGAAATTATTCTAGCTTATGTTTTGACTCGTTGTCTCGAAACAAAGTTTGAGTTATCTAGGGTTAACTCATATAGAAAACAAACCTGACGGGAAAACTAAAATCGCTTCAAGTTAGCGGGAGTTCGAGTTATTGAGGTTCGAAATACCAAGGATTCGAGTTACCGGGGATATGCGAAAGACAAATTATAGTCTCTTCGCTTACTGTTTCCAAGAAACATTATAAAATGAGTTTTAATAAGAGTTTTTTGAGAAACAAGTTAGACTTTTTTCTTTTTTCTTTTTTTTTTTTTTTTCTTTTTTTTCTTTTCTTTTATAAACCAGCCTAATTATTCATAATTATCTATTTATATAGGATCAATAACTGCATATATATTTTATTCGAAAAAAAATCAGTAAAAAGTAAGTCAAGTCAGGACGTTCATAGCATAGATGCCTCTGAAAAAGTAGCGGTTTATTTATTTGTTTATTTGTAAAAACTACGGTAGGGGAAAATGTATAAGAGAAGGTACTGTGTTGTCGTTACCAACATACAACCGTGAGTTTAATTCAGGCCCCAGGAATTGCGTAGGAGAGTAAAGGGAAGGGAAGAAATTAAGGAAACAGGAGATCCTGACCACAGGCAACCCAAACAAGGCTCCATTGTATTGACGGTTCATGATAAGGCAATGTATGCGAGTTATGATCAACGGATATAACAATAAAATGTTTCACTAAACAATTTGCTTCAAAACTTGTTCAGTCTTCTGGCGAAGTTCAAATACAATTTGATGCGGTTTAGTGGGGAATGTTTGGAATCCAAATCCAGGGACCAATGTACGTATTTTGAAGCCAGAAAACTTTTTTTTATAGAAGATTGGATTCCTTGGATCGGCTAAGCTAATTTATTAAGGATTATAAGCTTATTTCAATTGCAGGACATTTAGTATTTCAAAACAATATTCAACCTGCCTGACATTTACACACAGTGTTATCCCTCGTAGCCTGCGATATTGGCAGAACGCAGGCTATTCTGCCCACCACCGGGCAGTTTGAAATCGGTACAAGTTTGCTGTTGCTCCTTGATAGAGGTTTCATAAGTATCTCGTAGAGCAGTACACAAAACTCTAATTTCACTATTGTTCTTTGTCGAATCATAAACGCGTGCAGAATACGAACTCGAGACATTAGTAGAGCCATATCCTCCTCTCATCATATCGGCCCCTCCCCCTCAACTTGGGCCTGAAAGTTTGAAACTCAGGTTGCGCTATGTTATAATGAAATCTGCATTTAAATGGTTACACAATTTAGTTTAGTAATAAATCCACGTGTATTTATAGGCAGTTATTTTTCTCCGTACATTAGTAAATTATTCGTATAGTTTATGGCCCTGATTGGAAAAACGTTATCCTTAATCATCAACCCAATATAGTTATAATATAGTATAATACTTACACAGGCAAGGACCCAGTTTACAACTGGAAATTTTGTTACAACCGTTATTTTCATGGCGTCTAGAGCGGAATCTAAATTTCGAAAATTTCGATTTGTTAGCATGTGCGATTTGAAGTCGCGTTAGTGAGGTAATCACAGTTGAAATCGCCGGAGCTTTGGCTGCGAGAATGATCATTATCCAATCATTGCTTAGCATTTTGTCATGTAGTTGGATGATAGACAATATTTAGAAACATATACGACATGTACTTCTGGAGTCGATTCCTAAAATCAGGGTTCTCTTCTAGTAACTTGTTATTACCTTGTGTTCACCGTTGTCGTCTTTATAACTGATCCAGTTTGACGAGTCATCTGAGTAATTAATCTTGTAACTTGTCACCCACTCATTATTTACGTTTTTATGATCTCTGTCATCTTTATCACCACCATTTCCTTGTGTTGCTGCAGCAGTAATAACACGTGGAGTACCGAGGTCAATCTGCAAGTAATCAGTATTACTATTATACCTTGGTGCCCATCCATATTTACCGTACAGCTTGGCGTTATGAGGTACATAGCGGTAATCAAAATATGATGAGGCTGTGTAACTGTTGTCAGGTATATTTAGACTGTTTCTTCCTGAGAGAGACTTCTCTACACAACCTAAAGATATAATCATGAAGTATTTATCTGATTAATGTATTAATTAATAATTCTTAATAATACTAAGTGAAGTGGTTTAACGTTTTTAGTGTGTAATGATCAAAAATAATAACAATTACTAATTAATTAAATTAATACTTAATAATAGTAAGTGAAATGATTTTACTTAAACAACGGAACAACTTTTTTCAGTTTTTAGTGTGTAGTAATCTAAATCAACAATGCTTAATAATACATGATACTACCTATTATGATACTTATAATAAATAAGCGATAATTAATTTTCCTTATAACCACGGAACAATATTTTTTCCAGTGTAAAGTGTGTAATGATCGAAAAAAACACAAATGAATGTTATTGACATAAATGATATGTATTCGTCTAATAGCTATTTTACCGCAAGATAAGTAAAATAGTAAAATCCCTGTAATACAGCACAATGGCATCGTTATCCTTACCAGTAGCTTCTCCTTTCACGGCAAAAGCCAAACAACAAACAGTAAGTGTAACCTGAAAAATTACCCTGTCCATGGTCAAACTGTTCTGTACGCCAAAATATGACCGAATGTCACGAACCAGTATATCAGCAGCGGGAACTAATCTAGAATCGAAACAGTTGTGCTGCGAACTATATTTGGTTGTAAGAATAAATGTTTATTTTGTTTCTGGCTTTTTTCCCCAGAAAAGCTAGTTTTACTTTTTCCATGTGAGGAATCGAAACAGGCAACATAACCAGAAAACAAAAAACAAAAAATTATTTATGCACCTCGATATTAGCATGGAAACTAATAAGATATTGTGCATTATTCAGTTATGTCGTAATAAAGAGGATAATAGGCCAGTTCTTTTAGTGGTTTTTTAAAAGAAAGCGGACCAATTTAATTGAATCGTATTTATCTGATCCGATGTCGAGCAATGATTTTCCAATTCTCCGTATTAGTGAGAAATAGATGTTTCACTGTGTGTGGATTTGTAAATAATAGAGAGTTTTAGATTGACTTTTTTTCTTCCCGCAAACGGCAGACGTGAACACGCTTTTATCGTTTTCCTGTATTTAACTTAACCTCTTGCAAACTTTCTTACCAAAGACAAATATTCTCTTGTTTTTCTACTACTTGAACTTTTTTGCGATTCTTTCTCAGCTCTCATTTTTCACGTGAACGTAAATCTAAAACTCTCTAATGTCAAATATGGAAAGAAACGGACATAAAAAGTTCAGACTTCTATTTTGTTATTTACTGATATATAGAGTTGAAGATCTTCCTCGTTGCTATTCTCACTCATTTGAAGTTGTATATACATCCAAGGAGGATTTCCTTGAAATAAAACTTACTGATATATTTTCTCTTTCTTATGTTGATAATGAAATATTTCAGTATTAAAAACAAATGAAGCCCAAAAATAGGCTCATTCCACTAAGGAGAGTCAATATAAAATGTCGCCGGAAAAAAAATCTCAGATACAAAAAATGCGAATGAAAAACTGTATGAGAGTCAATAAGATGCAGCTGAAACAGATACAAAATCTCAGATACAAAACTACGAATGAAAAACTTTATGCGTAATTCAAATAACATTGGGGGTTTCTATAGGGTTTCGAAACTGGTCACCATGTGGTTCGAGTATATGCTTAATTGTATATTTCTGCCACAGACATGTCATGGCAGTTGCAGAACGGAAATGAAGGAGGTTCTGAAGTGTCAGCCAGCTACATAACATGCATTGAAACATAAATAAATTCATTGTACATGTAGACTTTGCCTTTTATATTATTTTGTTAGTTTGGTAGCCGCCATCTTTGCTTATAAATAATGATATAAAAACAGTTTATCATCAGTTGATTGTTAAAATCAACCACAACTATTGCCGACCGTTATTTCGGTCGTTTCCCCATATAAGCGCAAAGGAATTTTTACAAATTAAATCGTGCCGATATCTCAATAACTTATGTTAGGCAAAGTCATCAGTATAAACTCACGCTTCTTATTATTTGAAGCCGGTTTCTTGGATTCCTATAATTAAAGAAACGTCTGGTCGAAGACAATGCAATTTTAGCCCTTTTTTAAAAGCTGGTGAGATGTTTATAAATAAAAAAAAAGGAAAGTTGTAAAATCGATAAAAACCATAAGCTATTGGTAATCGTCCCACCCCCCCCCCCCCCCCCCTCGAAAATACCCCATACAGGGTAAATTAACATTATGAATAATGCATATATTTTTTAAAAGATACCTCTGTCCCGAGCAACCGTTATAGTTTGCGGATTGGCGGGATCACTTGTCTAGCAACGTGATGACAAGCTGGAAGTGTTTGTAATTGTTCGGTTTGTCTAAAACAAATCCCGATACAATTGGGTATTGCAGCACCGTTATAGACTTTCAAATCATCAGTGATATATAGTAATTGAGAGAGACTACTATCATAAAAAAGTCATGGACTAAACATTTTACCCCAAAACGAACCTCATCTCATTTTGAAGACAAAGAATTTTGGATATTTTCTTGCCACATGCTTTAGTACTAAACACATGCATTCCCTGCCTGTATCTATTAAACTTACCGTTTGTCTTAAGACTTGAAGGTCTCGCATCACAAATCCAAACGTCTTGCTGGAACTAAGATGCTATACTTGTACTTCGCCATATGTTTCACTGCGTTCTTGTGACAAGTATAGAGGAAAGGTCTAAACATGGTGGATGGTGGATGGTGGATGGTGGATGGTGGATGGTGGATGGTGGATGGTGGATGGTGGATGGTGGATGGTGGATGGTGGAGTGGTGGATGGTGGATGGTGGATGGTGGATGGTGGATGGTGGATGGTGGATGGTGGATGGTGGATGGTGGATGTGGATGGTGGATGGTGGATGGTGGATGGTGGATGGTGGATGGTGGATGGTGGATGGTGGATGGTGGATGGTGGATGGTGGATGGTGGAATCCACAGGCACGAAAGGCTGGATGGGTGTATGTGCTGGATGTGGAGCTGTGCATTTTATGAATTTCAACTTTTCTCATACTTTCTTGTCATGAACCGTAAATTTCAACAGACGTCATTATTATAAGAGAACTTTGTCTATCCCCCCCCCCCCCCTGCTATATGCCACGCATGAATCAAGATTGCCGTCACATCGTCAAATTATCCATTGTAGATGAGTCACTTACCAATCACTCTATTATTATACCTGGGCCGGATGTCCTATTCTTGTATGCACGACAACTGATAGTCTGTGTTCCCCAGACTATACCCTAGCTGCAAGTTAAAGAAGCAGCTCGGCTGTACGCAACGTTGTTACGCTGAATATTACACCACTATGACCTCGTGTCATCAAATAATTTTACAGTGTACATATTCTGCATTGTATAGTACAGGCATAGTATAGATGAGTCACATGCCTGGGTTTTCAGTAATGATATCTGTATATTTGATATCATGTTCCGCGTAGAGGGCAGAACATCCCATCCTTGAAAAGAAATATCTTGTTAATTTACTGTATACCCTTTGTTATGAGTGATGATCGAGCTAGTAAATAAGTAAATTAAAAGTTAATTAATTAGTACATCAAAAAAATAAAAAATTGAGAACATACTTACTTTTCAAAGCTACGGGACGCGGAAATATTCCGCGGTGTGTAATGCAACCCTTTGCATAATTACTGAAAAAAATACGAATACTCGACAGTCGGTTCATCTTATGGCTGCAAATCGTTGTATGCGTTCTTCGCATATAATCTGATGTTGATGATGTAGATGTTGTTCAGAAACGGAAACCTCTAATCGACCTGTGATAAACTAATGATGAAATGTCTAGAATAGCCAATAGCTAGCTTTTTTCGAATTTCTGATAATTCTGTCTAAACTCCAAGACTGGACTGCGAGAGCCATATTTTTATCTTTCTTTTTTTACTTTATATTCTTCAATGTTGACTTGAGACTAACTACTGCTAGTTAATTAATACTTTTCATTATTAATGTATTTTCCGCTTCTTTAAACGAAAAGTATCCTAAGCTGACGGGTTAAAAACGTTTCATTTTACAACATCGAAAAAGAATATTAAAACAGTACAATAACGTACCGAGGGAATCCAGAATCCGGAATCCACGAAATTTTAGGCTTTGGAATCCGGAATCCAGTTATGATGGAATCCGGAATCCACCCTTTTGGAATCCGGAATCCGCTACTTTGAAATTCAAAGTATCAATCAAACGCTATCGCCTCGACCTAGACTGATACCGATGTAGCCCCTCCCACAGTGTGTAATATCTCCAACAAGAATATCTGTCATCGGATGCTGATTTAATTGATAGACGATTCTCATTATACAGGCAAGTATATCAAATATAATTTTCAGAGATCTAGAAAGTGTCTGAAAATTAACGATATGGAATCCGCAATACAAAAGTTTTGGAATCCGGAATATGCATGATCCAGACCCTTGGAATCCGGAATCTAGAGTCTCGGAATCCGAATCCAGCCCTTAGAATCCGAAATCCACCATAGGTACGGATTCCCTTACATGGGGCAAGAGGTAGAACTTTAGTTTCAACATTCTTCAATCCAATTAATTGGTTGTTTGTAAATCTCGTATTTTCAATGAACTCTAATAAAGCTAAAAATCGAGCGAAAAAAAAAGAGGTTTACTTGTGTTGTATCTTACCATACTCAATGTCTTTCCCAGCTGCATAAGGTCCTTCCTTGACTGTAGTCGCACTTATCTTGTATGATAGTATTCCATTCTTTGTAACATTGATACTGTAGGTGAGATCAGCTGATCCATCAATGGTGACTGTCTTGCTACTGGATGTAACCTGGTTGTAGTAGTATACGATTGTGTACTTCCTGATGATGCCATTCAGATCACGTGGTTTATCCCACGTGACAACAACACGTGGCCTAAAGGAACCTTGTTCAGGCATCAAAGTACCAGTGACATTTACTGGTGCAGAAGGAGCTTTAGGCAAAAGATAAATAATACAATTTTAAAACATGTTAGTACTATAACTTGATACATCAAATGACTCCCTCCCCAAAACAATCTTGCACTGCTGGGCATGATGTCCTCTAATTAATGTTCAGGCATTTCAAAGAGAATGATAATGTCTTAAAGTGTGCAAACCAAACATGAAGCTGGTGTGATAGTGAGTCATTCATTCCCAAACACAGCCATATACATATATACATAATCGAAATATACACATATACACATAATCGAAATATACACATATACATAATCGAAATATGGCGACTAATTTGAGTAACTATTGTTCTGAACTAAAACTAGCCTATCATAAATGTAAAAACGCTTTAAGAGCTACAATAATGATAGTCTAATTTCGATTCGGTGTACGCATATGTTTTTTGTATGTCATATATGTTTCCACGTGAACACGAGGTTAGTCAGTCAATAAGTACATAGTATTCTATTATATTCACATGAAATAAGATGTTATAGAAGTAATACGTGTTTAACATGCACCTTCAATATCAGTTCTGATTGTTGTGACGTTGCTCCATACTCCATATCCTACTTGCTTGATGGCCTTTATTGAGACATTGTATTCAGTGTATGGCTTTAAGTTGATCACAGTATATCTTTGGTCATCGCCAATGACTCTAAAGGTACTGTTTTCCACTTTTACTAGATATCCAGTGATGTGGTCAGTAGGACTGCATTTTTTATAGGTCCATGTTAGTGTTATTGAACGTTTCTTACAAATAAATTCCATACGAGGTGGTTCTGGTGGGAAAACATTCTAATGTTTGAAACTCAATCTTAATGAAGTTGGTTCTTTTTTCATATTAATTGTTTTGAAAAAAATGAATTTTTAAATCTTTATTCTATGATGGTCACCGATTGTTGTCCAAAGAATGTCGTATGGCCAAAACATACAGCTTAGAATCATCACCGTTATTATCACTCTTCCCTCCGGATCACGGATATGGTCACACACTCTAAATAAAAAGAGCACAGGTATATAGGATACATATGCCTAAGTAATTCAAACCGGTTAGAGCTGTGACTGTATAGCGCCTGTCGGAAACGCCTTCACATGCTTTCAGTTCTATCCCGTTGAGATGCGCCACTGCTGTACTTGTGGTGGTGATAGGCGATGGCGAATGGCATAATGATATACGCACCGACCGACACCTCTCACAAACATGACTAAGATCTAAAGGTTTACACATACTGATGTGCGCCTTAGCCATTACTGTGCAATTTTAGTGCTTTACAAAAAGGAGGAATGGAACCACGAAAAATAGAGGTAGAGTGCTTACACTATGTCCATGAAATAAAATCTAAAAATAGTTACTACCTAACAATTTTTATTTCACTTTTTTATATCACTCAACTGGAACAGCTTTATTAATAATGCACAAAGTATTATATTTCTATTGTCTTGAGTATTTGGCCTCCCTTGCGTATTGTTACTACAGCTGTTCCAGTTGAGTGATAGTCACTAAATAAAAACTGTTAGACAGTAGCTATTTAAATTTTATTTCATGGATATAGTGTAAGCACTCTAGTCGGGCACTGTTTAAAATGCTAGAATGATGCAATACACTTACCCTGGTTAGTAACGTAAACGTTGACCCTCATTGTTTTCCAATTATGATATTCCACTGGTACAAATCTAATATACCTGGCCAGTTGAGGATTCGTAAGATCATGACGTACTACACTGTTAGAGTCGGTGTTTCCTTCGAACAGCTGGAAAACCACAAAAACCATCAGTAAAAGACTAGAATGTGAAATTGGTTTAAATAGATTACAATTTAGGAAACAGTTTTTCTTTACTATTTTGTAAGTAATATATACAGTATGAGCGGCCGTAGCCGAGAGTTTGTATATCGGATACAACACGGACACGAATATATAAATTGCCAGCACCCTAAGAATCCCTTCTTATCAATAATTATATAAGCAAAGATCGAAGACAATTAGTAGGTCGAACCTATAAAAACCTCTCTAGTTTTCTTCATAATTTTTTAAATTACTTTGATATTTTCAAGTTCACCTTTATCAGTAAGTATACCATGTGTGCTATGCTATTTGTTGCTAAATACAGCTTGTATTATTCAGAGCTTCCCATTCTTAGTCGTTCCTCTCCGAAACAGGCGGAAAAAGAATCGGAGGAGCTCTGGTTGCGAGAATAAATCTTTATCCAATCAGTGCTAAGCATTATGCTTAATTTACCCAAATTTAAAAGACAATTCTTATAAGCATATAGTGGCATATATTTTCTAAATTCAGCTTCTACTAGTAGTTACTCTCAGTTTAAACTACCTTGTGTATACCGCTTTCGTCTTTATATCTGATCCAGTTTGACGAGTCATCCGAGTAATTTATCTTGTAACTTTTCAACCCACTCATTTTTTTCTTTGTGTTGCACGCTATCTGGATCACCACCATTTCCTTGTGTTGCTACAGCAGTAATAACACGTGGAGTACCGAGGTCAATCTGTAGGTAATCACCAGGATTATTACTATCTCTTGGTGCCCATCCATATTTACCATACAGCTTGGCGTAATAGGCTTGGAATCGATAGTCATAATACGATGGGGCATCATAACTGCTGTCAGGTATTCTAAGATTGTTTCTCCCTACAAGAGATTGTTCTACACAACCTAAAATGGTATCAACATGAAGCAATAAATGGTACATAATTCTAATTTACCTATTATGTTACATTTTCTAACTTTATTATATTACTTACTAATACTTTTAAATAGTAAATATAGAGTGATTTTACTTAAACCCGGCCACGCAACAATTACTTAATTTTTCATTTTTTTCTTTTCTTTTTATTCCCCCCCCCCCCCCCCACGGTAAAACAGTGAAATAGACACGGCGAAAGGCTATGGATGGAAACATGATCTACTTGCTTTGGTTAGTGTACCAGATATTTTACGGGAAGCAAAATCCTCGATTGTCACGTTAAACACTGAAGAATGACTGCCGACAATCTAATTTATTGTTTTTCTGATAATTAGTCATAAATCGAATGAAAATTTGTGCATTTTAATAACTTTTAAGAATACAATTATCATACAAATACAATTATTATTTAGAAATACAATCATTATTCTTACCAGTGTTCTGTCCTCTTATACCAAAAGTAAAATAAAAAAAAGTTAGAGTACGAAAAATTGCCATGCTCATGGTCAATCTGATCTGTGCGTTAAAGACTGTCCAACTGTCACGAGTCATGAGTCACGGACAGAGTTTATCTATTTAGAACACTTACAAGCAAAGCATAATGTTCACCCAAAAGCCTTGGCTCTGACTGACAACTTTTCCATCATTAGGAAGTGTCGTCTTGAAAAAATCGACTGACTTATCTTCGATTAAAAAGAACAATCTTAAATATAACATCCAATCGGATTCCATCTGCTCTCGAGTTACACCTTAAGTTACACATTGCTCTTTTTTTCTAACTGAGCATTATTATTATGTTAATTCACAACTTGTTCATTATATTCATGTTCACTGCTTTTACTTTACTTTATAATGATGACAAGATGTAATGCCGTCGCTCGAAACTTTTTTAGCTGTTTTTCGATAAACTCTATTTCTAAAGTTAATTAGCCTCATAATAACCAATATTTAAAATACATACTTCTATTATTTTGCTCAGATGGTTAAAAAAATAGTTTCGAAAAGGATACATTCATTGTTTGTGGTTGCTGAAAAGGAAATGAAAGGCAAAACTGTTGCATTTGATTGTCTCATATTTTCTTCATGTTTTTGTTACTATTTACTATAATGGATGGTTGAAATCTCTCTTAGCATTCAAAACGATACTGCCAAGTGAAAACACATAATACATCACATAATATCACATAATACTACAAATAAACAAACCGATCGTGTCACCTCTTGCTGAGTGTTATTTGGCAACACTTGTGAATAATAATGACAGTTTCACCGCAAACACAAAATATCTGACACCTTTTTGCGCATGCTCGCATATTGACTAAGTCACGGTATCATAATGATCATATGTGGGTTACATAGCTGAGACGTTTTTAACAGTTGGGCGGTGTGTTGAGAGATTTTGCTTCTCGTTGTAATTCAATTTAATAAGTAACTTCTTATTTAATTATTTTATAATAAAATTGAACGATAAAAACATGTTTAAAATGTGACGACGTTTCGACGTTGCACAGCGTCATTATCAAGTCAAAAATGAACTAGAAAAGTAGAAATGATAACTATAGATATATGATAGATATATAATAACATAATCAGACAAAATGTTTGGCACGTATGGAATCTGATTGTACATTCAAGCTAGGTTTGAGTTGTTTGATCAGGATATCTCATTAATGACACAGTCAAATCTGTCTTTGCACTTTATCAAAACTTTGAATTGGCTGTCTCTCAAGGGACCATATTCTCAGGCGTTTTCCTAGCTAGATGACGCAGGAGCCTTTTGTTCTGTTACCCTCTTGTAAATGTCTCTTTGTGTAGCCCACATAATCCGCATCACACAGATCACATTTGTGATAGTATACTACACTGTGTTGATTCACAATAGAAGGTTTCTCTTGTTTAGGTTTAAGGATTTGCTCTAACTTCTTAAGCTGGTGAAGACAGGTTGTATGGTTAATCCAATCTTTTTTCCTAGGGCACAAAATTGTCTTCTCAATGCATTTGATGCCTGATCTGATCTTTAAAAGGAATGCTTATCCTAACGATTCGATTGCGCGCGCCGCACTATTTATGAAATGACAATTGCATCGGGTTTTTTTATCCATCGTAAACTGAGTTTGGGGCCGACGGGACTCCCATAAGAGACGGGAATGATAATCTTAGTATTTTTGATTCTGATCACTATAATTCCATAATTACCACTGTGATGCAATTCAAAACTGGTACCATGATAAAACCTCAGCGTTTGCATCATAAAATAGAGCACCGCCTCATCTGATATGTCATTGACGATAACTAAGTGACCCCACCAAACCCTACCCCACCCCACACTTTAAACTAGTCACAGGCACCCTAAAACCCAGGATCACCTCTGAATTATGAACAACTTTTAATTTTTTTAACACATGGGTGATGCTTTCGATTTGACTAAAGACTTTTAAATCTTAAGAAACTTGTTACAGTAATAACTGCAAAGTAATACCTGCGCACAATTTGCTTTTATTTATGAAATGACATTAAGGACGTTCATGGGAAATGTTTCTACGCATTTCATGCGCATCCTTTCTACGCATGAATTTAGTGCGGCGTACGCTCATCGTGATGACGTCATTCCAATGTTTTGATAAGCAAAATCTCAAAAACGTCTTTTATCTCTTATAGCTCTAAAACAAAGTAAGGCACCCTTTTTTTATTTCGTTTTAAAAGTTTCGAAAGTACTCGGTAATACCTAACTTTAGAGGATAAATGAAAAAATCTGACGATGGGATCAAATGGAAATTGCACATTTTGTGTATAATTGGAATACGATTTCACTTAACGCAAAGGCTTCAAGTCTACACAATACCATTTTATATTTCTAATTTTTAACACATTTTCAAATGCTAACTTGTTATTTGGTTATTTTCTAGTCTGCTGGGAAAAAATGGGGACGATCAAATTATTTTTTTATGACTTATATATATGACTTATTTTTGACAGTTTTCCATCCATGTTTACCTTGTTCGCGCGTTTCTACCGTAAAAAGGGTGAATTTGCACGCATTCTGACGGCTAAAGGAAGTAGGGGACCCCCATTTTGTATTTGCTTATTTTACTTCTAGTATAATATTCTTTCATGATCATGTAAAATTTTAAAAAAAATTGACGATGGGATCTTTTGCCCGTGAACGTTCTTGAGTCTAAGCATAAGCGATATTTTGAGTCAGTGAAATGAAGGTGTAATTAGTGACTAACAGTTAAATTAAAACAAAAGAATACGATATATAATTGCTATTGCTATTTGTTATTGGTGTTTTTTCCCCCGCTCATTCATTGATGTCTTTTGCCTCCATTCTTACTAAATTATAGTATAAGTTACCGATTATATGTGTTCTGGATCAAACTCCTATTGTATTGTATACTTACTGTTTTGACACAGGTCAAGTAAAATCAATCTAAAGTAGTTACAAATTTTAATTAGGATAGCAGTCAAATAGGTAAAAAGCTCAATCTCGAATATAGTTAAAAGTTTTGATTATTCTTGAATTTTTGAATCTGAGGTGTTTCCTCTGGTCAGTAATGTAATGCACGCAGGATTAATTAACGTCACCAAAATTGGCGTAATTACTGAAGGAGTCCAGATATTTTTGGATGATGTTATAGCAGAACACGTACTGAGTCTGCGAATTAAAAATTAAAAATAAAAATCAGGAAGGTGGGAATAGATCACTTGCTTGGAATGGGAATTAGGAATCGCTGGAATCGGGAACTGATAAGATCGTAAATGTCGGAAAAGAACTAAGTTCTTAAAGTCAAGATGGCTACGCGTCATGCTTATTCTAACCCTTCTCTTGTATAGACTCCTTGATGTGACGTCAAATCAGCTGGAACTGGGGGACAAGGCGAAAAAGTTCCAATTTCCTGAGAATTGGAACCTATTGTTTTGTCCTCCAGATTTAGCTGCATTCCAAAGTGTTGCAGGGGGTGTACTTTGGCATTTTCGCGCGCTTCAAGCTATATATATAGCTATAGCTGGCGCGCACGTTTTCTATTTATTCATTTTAGCCACAGGGAATATATCGACACTTTTGAAATTTGTTCTAGCTCTACATTAATTAAGTCCAATTCATACCAATGTTTCTACAGCTCTAGGTCTGTTGACACGAATACTCTTAATGGTCTGAAAGACGTCCAATACTTGTTCTTGTTTGACTCGTTCAAGACACGAAGCAATAGTACAGAAAGTACCGCTACGACCAACACCGTTGCTGTGAAAAGAGAATCAGCATCGATTTAGTAAAGTGCTTATGCTTGGGCTGAGTAACAAATTTCAATAACACAAGTACCTGCACTGAACTACTATTGGGGAGTTTCCTGACTTCTGTTGATATTTTTGTACTTCAACGATCAAATTCAAAACTGTCTGGGGATCAGCAGGGATGCATTTGTTCTCCCAAGTCAAGTGTTGCAGATGAAAGACAATACGACGAGTCTGAAAAAACAAGTATTGGCAAGACTGAGGATAATGCGATGGACCATAAAGTAAGTTTTAACTAGTATTTATTTTTTCTCGAAGATCCTACAAGTCAAATGTTAAGCATATACTTTGTTGTAGCGAAAGCAGTTGCGTCGTGTTTCATATCCACTGCATGAACGTTACAAGGAACAATGCAGTTTTACAGATGTCGTCACAAAAACAGTTCAAGTATTTGAGCTTAGACTTCTGTGACATTTTTTTCCCGTCGTATAAGGCAAAAACGGCAATTAATGAAATTAACAAATTAATAAAGCATAAATTAAACATAAGATTCTACGTTGCCAGTGGTAGAAACTATTGCAGGGTGCAGAAAGCCTGCTTAATCCGCCGCACCACACAAGGTGCATCAAATAAGTCCGTTTTTTTACCACAATAATTAAACAAAATTAACAATTTTTTTAGCACGGCCACCTGTGTTGTTCAACCACTCTTCTTATTTGTAGTTGAGGTTTAAGTGAATTGAAAGCTATTCTAGCTATTTTGCAAATCCCAATCAAATAGTTTGTTACTTGCCCCTTGCTTTGAAGCTTCAAACTGTCTTGCAATTATATTATCCATGTCCTTGGTCTCTACCAGTTTAACAGTGACATTTCCATACTTTTTAGTTCCATGTTGCGGCCAGTATTGAGGAAAAGACTAAAAACAAAATTCTTTGTATAAACTATTTGGCCGCTTGTTAGAACTGATATGTATTCGTGGAAAGCATGAGCAGATATTTGCAGTGGAATAAAATTAACATTGACAAAAATATACACAAGAAAAGAATCCTAAACCTAAAGTCGTCATATAGCTTCATTAAAAAATTCAAATCAGTATGAATGTCCCACCTCACATTCTTCTTCCAAATTGTTCAGCATGACGATGGTTCCTATCTCGTAGTCCATAACCATTCTCCAGAAATCTGCAATCGTGTTTTCCATGGGAGCTTGTGTCATTATGAATGCGTTATGTTCTCTATAGGTCTATAAGACAGAAAACCACAGGTCAAGCCATGCATATGGTCTTTTTTATTTAATAGAATTTTCATATGAAACTTGAAGTTCCCCAGAGCAACTTACATGCACAAATGAAGCATTAATGTAGTCTCCCTTGGTACCATCAACCAGCTGTGAAGAAACGAGAATGTCATGTGATAAATTCGTGAAAATGTACAAACTGATTAGTTAATTGAATACAAAGAAAAAAGGTTTTAGTAACAATTGCTTTTCATAGATCTTTTTATTTATATTTTCGACATTTCGATCAACAACTCAAGCTAATATAAGTACATTGATTCTACCTTTCGCAGTCGTATCAAAGTTTTCGTATTATATAGTTTCATATCTTCTTAAGACTTACATCGAGAATTGAAGCCGCATTCACGTAGTCTGCATTGTTCTCGGCTTCATCTGTTCTGAGGATAACGCGGCTTCCATTTGCTGCAAACGTATATGGAACATTTAAGATTTATAATATATATATATATATATTATTTAAATATTATATAATTAATGTATAACATTTTATCATATATTTATCCATAAAATACCTATATTTCTCCTTTTCGCAAAACTGATATTTTCACATGTGAAAGTATCGTTACCATGTGTATTTAAGCTATTAGTTTATGAATAAAAACCTTTTATAATGATAAAAGATCATTTAGTTGATTTTATGAATAACAATATAATAAACAGAATATTACATGGGTGTTTAGAGATAAGAAATTTATCTTTTTTCGTTGAAAACTTCTCACTTGTTCGCTGCGCTCTCTCGTGAGAGATCTTTTCAACACCCGAAGTCAAATTTCGTATCTCCGCGCGCCCATGTAATACCCTCTATTTACGCGATCTATTAACTAAAACCGAAATCTAGTGATGCAGAGTTTGAGCGTTTTTTCCCGTCAACCAGAAATGAAATACCCTGCATCAAGACTGTAATGGTTGTTAGGTTCCACATACTTGCTACAATGTTTGGATATCTGTTCTTCTTCGTGTTTTCCTTTGCCAGTCCAACATCAAAGTTCTCTTGACTATTTTGTGAAGTAACGGCTTCTAAACGCTAGAACGACATGAACTTTATGTTATACAATTGCCTTTTATGACATTCTATATTTTTTCCCCAAGACAAATCTGGTGAATAAACTAACAAGTCAACACGCTACACACCCACATTAAATGGAAGGAAACTAAAACAGAATAAAAATATCTTTAATTGTGTCAGGACCGTAAACAAGTGCGCGATTTATAGGATGAATTTTATACCTGAAACTCCAGCGCATAACCTGTACGTTTCTGGCGTTTATCCACAGTTGACAGCCGATGCATGATGCAGCGGAGGCCGTGGGCCTGTATTTCGGTGTTTCCACAAGTGAGAGCTTCATAAACAGCCATGTTCACGAAGATGTACTGCTCCTAATCAGTCAAAGCAGTATTCAAATTAAATACATATTTAGGACTTCAATCTGATTTTTTCTCATTTTATCAATACAATCTTTAGTTCCTATAATAGAATAATAATGATTGATATTTCCAAATGATGAAACTGGAATTATAGTTACTTGTCACGGCTTTAATCTTTGTGAGGACTATGTTCTTTGTTCTATGTTTACGGCTATGGTTATGGCTCTGCCCGAGTGTAGAGTGAACGAGATAAGGTATTTTCGCGAATATATTTAGTGTCTTACAAAGGTTTGCACCATGTATGGTCTGTCATCTCTTATTGCCTGGAGATAACCAGGAATATCCATAAATTGCTGTTCAGTTTGGGCTTGTCGAAGTATTGCGTCAATCATTATGTAGGTACCAGTCCTTCCAACACCAGCACTGTCAAATTAAACGCATACAGACAAACATTTATATGCTATGCCAAACGAGCTTTGAGACTACACTTATCATGTTTCTGTGAAAATGTCATCTTGAAGACCCATTAATTAGCTTTATTTCCGATCATTCAATAGTTTTTTTCATTATTGATTGATGTGAAACTAAAACTAAGAGGTCTAGATAATATCTAGGTATAATAGGACTGTAAAGACAGCAGTAATGTGAAAGAGTCCTTCATGTATGACGGTAGCTTCATCATGTGTAAAATACAGCCTTAAGAAGCTGTCTCAGTAAAAACCGACAACTGATTTTCGTTACAAAAATTGATTTTCCTCATTTTCTGTTGATAGATAGATATTACCATCGTTATCACAAAAATCCATTTCTTTTTGCTAAAAAACCTATTCGCGATTTTTTCCCGAGCCTTCAAATTCCAGGACCCTCGGCAAAGATTTATCGCCTTCGAGGTGCCCGAAATACCTCAAACTTCTGAAAAGCAAATACTTGACGAAATTCTACAATTCTTTTTTATTTTAAAGATATGTTATTACAGTTGGTCTGACAGAAATATTTCAGTAGCTTCATCATGCGTAAAATACAACCTTATTCTCAACTTTTATTTTGTTTCTAACCTGCAATGGATAACCCATTGGTTTGTTATCGTCTGAAGACATTGCAAGCACCTTTCGCCTGAATGCAAGTGCAGCCGTTGCATGAAGAGGTACTCCTTTGTCAGGCCAGGCAGTGAAATGGAAATGAAGAACTTTTCGCTTTGGAATGCCGTCCTTGAAAAAGGTGGAAATGAAGTCATTCTAATAAAACTTTCTTTAAAGTGAAGCCAACATAACTTCATTTTGATTACCTTCGACACAAAGAAAGTGCGAATGACAAAGTCTGCAAAAACCTCTGTCTTGTGATTGGTGACAGTGATGTCTGAATACCGAGCAGGGTTTTTATCACACCAGTATTGATGGCACTTTCTCTGAAACAGAAAACTATACATTTCAAAAATGTACATGAATGCTGTATTACCATGTGCCTTAGAAGTGGATATTGTCGGTCGTCACATACCTTTCCAAGCTCAAGAAGATTGGTAAGCATAATAATTGAAGATATTTCGTGATCCCAGATCATACGCCAAAAGTCATCCAACGTGTTGTTCAATGGACCTAAAGTTATATTGTAAGATTATGTTACATTACAGTTCTAGACCTCTATAGTGGATATTTAATGGGTAGAAGGGCGCCGACTGCCGGAGTGAGGGCCGGGAGAGCGCACTGGGAAAAGGAAATGTTTTTTCTGTTATTCCTACATGAAACAATACAGTTTCTCGAACATTTTGTATTTACGTATGGGAAAAGAGAGGTCTTTGACAGGCAGCGTTCAAATTTTGGAAAGATTCTGACACTTTCCGGCATAGAAAGTACTATTTGGCATACTGTGGAATCTGAAGATAGTCTTTCAAGTGCAATATTCAACTTTAGTTTGCATATTGCACGTTAAATTTTCCTTACCTTGTGTTGCAATATACGCTGCAGGAGCTCCGTCATATCCCTGTACATATAGTGTCAAAGAAGCATAAGCAAGCGTTGTCAATGGCAAAACTCCGTAAATCGGAAAAAGAATAGAAAACCTAATTATCACTAACAATCACTGATTATTAATACCATAGCCATAATATGATACGGTGGGAAACTTACGCGAATAAAGGATGCATTGATATAACACGAGTCTTGATCATCATTAACTGGTTCCAAAGTAACAAGCGAGTGGTCATCTGAAGTTAGAACATATACGTCATATACTTTGAATTACTCAAAAATGATAAACACATAAATCCAAAAAGTATTGACACTTGTCATTATCCGATCATAGAACCTCCATCGTGATGTAATGTGAATCTCGTGGTGGTATCTTACCAAAAATGCATTCATATGTTGAAGGAAAGAGCAGCTGCAATAGATCTTGGTAATTTTAATGAATCAGAATTTGCCTAACCATGAATGCACCTGTTTTATTAGCAGAGAGATACCTGTTGTTTCGGCATTTATGACTTACATGCAACAATATTTTTGTAACGATTCTTTATCTTGTTGGCAGGTCTCATTGCCATCTTGCATTCATGCATCTGCTCCATGGGTATGCTCTGTAGTTGTTATTCAACCAAAACAAAAAAAAGTCAAACTAAGTTTGTTAAGTATTCCTAAAAAAATCGGACGTACGGTAACAATTTTCGTGAAAAAAAATTGTTTCTATTACATTCAAACTTTTCAAATATGTAATATATGAATAACTGGAATAAATCAGTGGATATATAAAGGAGTTACTTTTACATAAAGTTGGCAAAGGCCGTACCTTAAATTCTTCTGTGAGCTTACTTTGGTCTGGCGGAAGAAATTCTATTGGACTCTGGGCAGGCATCATGATCAAGTCAGGAATGAAGCTTTCAGCTTCTTCATATGTATGATCTTCTATGTTGTTATCTTTTAGTAAAAATAATCAACAGATTACCAAAATAAATTGTCTATTGTTTATTGGAATAATTGATATCGACCTTGCCATTACTAGATCGCACTCTCAATCTCCAGAGCTTCATCGCGTCACCGACTAGTGTAGCTGTCTGGCTGCGGTACGGCGAAACAAATTGAATGAATCTGCTGTACTTAGCTTCATATGATTTCTAACTAAATAATAATGATAATGTTATTAATAATAATAATAATGTTTAAGCAAGAGGCTCACATCACCAAGGTGTTTTTCAGAGAGGTCCTGCTAAAAATTGTGCCATAAATAAATATATATTATATTATATTGTAATCTAAATAAATCTAAATAATATAAATATAAAAAATAAAATTACAAATTAATACTAAAAACGGAGCAATCGAAATGCGCATAAATTATATCTAAGTATCACTTTAAATATATAAAAAATTTATTTATGTTAAAAACGATTTGAAAACAATAAGGCTAGATGTCCAATATCTAAATTGTTCTAGTCAGCTACCGCATAAGATAAATTTACCTGTGTCGAAAGAACGTTTTGCAGACACCTCCAGGAGATCACTATAATCATTATTCTCTGGGATTGGCGTATCGTCAATGACAGCCAGTGGTGCAGGTACTGGGTCCATAACTATAACTTCGTGTATATTTTTACGATTGCGATTTAGACTGTATATATGGGACAATAAGTACTTTAATTTTTATCAAACATTTATGTTGAAAATCAGATTTGCGTATACGTATTTACCGTTTATATGAAGTAATCACAACAATGAGAATCAGCACTAGGACAATAAACCCTGCAACGAATCCGGCTATCATCGAGCCGTTGAAAGGAGAGGTAGAATTTTCGTCTGCAATACGTCTTAATTTAACTGAAAAAAATCAAACAATGCCAAATATAACTCGATTTTTTTTGAAAGGAAAAGTCATGGATTTCCTTATTTTTCTCATTAAAAACTAAATATTCACTTACCAAGTGAAGGTATAGTTATATTATCACCACTTTCGTAAGGGCCTTCTTTGATTGTGGTCGCACTAATCTTGTATGAAAACGTTCCGTTTCCGGTAATATTTATGATGTATCTAAGATTACTTGTCTGGTTTATAGTAACTTTCTCTCTATTTGATGTATCCATGTTGTAGTAGTATACAATGGTGTACTTCCTGATGATGCCATTCCGTTCACGTGGTCTATCCCACGTGATAACAACACGTGGTCCAAATGATCCTTGTGCAGGCATCAAAGTACCAGTGATACTTATTGGAGCAGAAGGAGCTTTAGACAAAAGATAAAAGTAATCAGTAACACTTAAAATAATCCCCTTTCCAGAAAAAGTCTTGCCCTGCTGGACATGAAGCCCTAGAGTTAATGTTTAAGAAATTCCAAAAGCATGAAATGTCTTTAAGTGTGCAAAGCCAACCATGAATCTCAGAGATGGTGAGTTATTCATTCCAAAGCTCACCCATATACTGAATCGAAATATGGCGATTCATTTGAAAAGCTATCGTTCTGAAATGACTAGCCTCTCTTACATGTGAAAACGCTTTTATGTTTCAACGTGAATAGGAGGCTAGTCAGTCCAAAACAATATTTATTCAAATTGGTTGCCATATTTTGATAAGATGTAACAGATGTTTAGTTTATTTTACAGTTTGATAGCTTTTAAGAGCGACTGTCTGTAAAAATCAAACAAAATCAGAAATATGTGGAAAGGCTCAAATTTTCGAATTCGCTCTACTTTTGGATTTTAGTAGTGTATGATGAAGTAAGAAACTCTGTGTGGTTAGTTTTGAAAAATACTTTTTTGTTTTCGAGAAATAGGGAAAAATCGGTTTGAGCTCCAGGGACGATTTTCGCTCCCAAAAGATGGCTGAAAATTGCTTACTTTCGCCTGGTCCGTGTATCAAAACTATTGATCCAAATAGCCTTCTAATACTTTCTACCAAAAGTACAACTCTTATTTGCTAAATTAAGAGTAGTTTCATAAAAATCGAAAAACTCTGAATTTTTTTACACAATAAAAAGCAAAGGACACTGAGTTACAATGCTTGTCAGTGCATCTCGAAAACTGCGAGTTTCCCTATGTGCCATCCTTCCAAATCTTATGAGATTACAGTCAACAACTATTGGGAAACTGCTCTTTTGAAAAATGCATTTTTTATTTTGGGGAAATAATTGTGCGCTTTTTGCGAGAGCTTTTATTTTGACTCATTAAATATGCAGAAATCATTGTTTGGCGATTGCGTGACTAAAGACTTCTCGAAATAAATTCCCTTGAAATATCATTGTTTTCAAATCTAGTCTATACAAATAAAAGAAAACATTAATATACTAACCTTCGACACGAAAAGGTCTTTTCCGTTGGGCTCCACTCTTCTGAGTTATCAAGAAATTAGAATTGGCAACCGTGGCGTATCCACCTTTGTTTATTTCTTCCAAGAACTACTAGTCAGTAGCGCGTTGATAAATTGGTCTGTAATATTTAACAGATCGATCGGCAATTGTTTGCGAGTGACTGTCATAAACTTATACCGAGACAGCATTCCAGCTTGCAGATCGTGTTGTGGGACCATGTTATATAGTGCACCGACCACTGTTCTTTAACGAAGGAGAAAGAAAGAAAACAGGAATTTGTCTTGCAACAAGCTGGCTTCTTAAAGAGAAATCTAGTGCAGGGACTAATCACAGGAAACAAAATTATCTTATGAAATATATCAAAACGGAGCAGTATGGCATAGTAGATGATGGCTAGTGAACACTAGCGTGGACTGCGTCGGTGTTTCTAATGAAACAAGTTATCGTAGAATTATAAGTTGAACACCGTAGTGAAAATAGAAACTGACGTTTCGGACGTTAGTCCTTTTAAAATTGCTCACAAAGGGCTTTTCATGTTAAAATGGCATAATAATGTATATCTCGACTCTTTTTATGCCAAGGATAATACATAAAATTCCAAGACCACTAGGGTATTGACAGAACCGGAAGAAACTACGGTACGGTCTTTTCCCGCGCCCACTGTGACTTTTCCGACAATATGCAAATTAGAGACACTAAGCAACTTGCCAGTGAAGCTAGAATAACCTACTGTCTCTGTAGGAATCGAATTTAGTATACTATTCTGTATATTTCTTATTGAAATCTGACTAGTTGTTTGTAAAGAAACACGAACTGTACATGTCGACGACTGGTACTGATAGATAGTATTTTCGGAAATCGGTTGCATATAAAACAAGCCAACGCCACGGTTGCCAATTCTAATTTCTTGATAACTCAGAAGAGTGGAGCAACGGAAAAGACCTTTACGTGTCGAAGGTTAGTATATTAATGTTTTCTTTTATTTGTATAGACTAGATTTGAAAACAATGATATTTCAAGGGAATTTATTTCGAGAAGTCTTTAGTTACGCAATCGCCAAACAATGATTTCTGCATATTTAATGAGTCAAAATAAAAGCTCTCGCAAAAAGCGCACAATTATTTCCCCAAAATAAAAAATGCATTTTTCAAAAGAGCAGTTTCCCAATAGTTGTTGACTGTAATCTCATAAGATTTGGAAGGATGGCACATAGGGAAACTCGCAGTTTTCGAGATGCACTGACAAGCATTGTAACTCAGTGTCCTTTGCTTTTTATTGTGTAAAAAAATTCAGAGTTTTTCGATTTTTATGAAACTACTCTTAATTTAGCAAATAAGAGTTGTACTTTTGGTAGAAAGTATTAGAAGGCTATTTGGATCAATAGTTTTGATACACGGACCAGGCGAAAGTAAGCAATTTTCAGCCATCTTTTGGGAGCGAAAATCGTCCCTGGAGCTCAAACCGATTTTTCCCTATTTCTCGAAAACAAAAAAGTATTTTTCAAAACTAACCACACAGAGTTTCTTACTTCATCATACACTACTAAAATCCAAAAGTAGAGCGAATTCGAAAATTTGAGCCTTTCCACATATTTCTGATTTTGTTTGATTTTTACAGACAGTCGCTCTTAATATCTCACCATCCTCTAACGTTCTCACTCCGCGCTCTGTATTAGGTGAGCCAATGTACTTTGTGTTAATGACTGCAATAGTGATGTTGTAAGTTGTATACTTGAGTAGTGACGTCAAAGTATAGTTTTCAACATCACCCACGTCAATTATATTAGTCTTTCCTCCATGTGGTGTATAGGTAATCCTGTATCCCTTGAGCGGCCCGTGAGTCAACTCCGACTTTTGAAGCTATAATCATTATTTTAGTTAAGAAAAAAAGGAAACAAAGTTAGATAGGGGTAACAAGCAGCATGGAGATTTTAAAGCTATAATTATTATTTTAGTTTTTAGAAAAGAAATTAAAAAGTTAGATCCGGGTAATGTGGAGCAAAAGTTCAAAGGAAATCGAAATAATCAACCAGAATATTTTGTTGACCAAAAGCTTCTTTCTCTTTCTTCAAACTAGAGGGGGGATGGGACAGCTGGTTAGCTCTGCTTTATACACAAAATCAGAATACACAGACACATGCAACAGAAATCTACTGCTTAAATGAATAACAAATACTTACTTTCCATTTTAGCAAAATTGTTTCAGATGACGTTACTGTAGCACTTAGAGAAGCTATCGATTTGGGTTCTAAGTAAAACACCAATTGAAAAAAACTGATGAAATGGATGTTTTATTCAGTAAAGATGTCAAAAGTGGTTTTCACACGATGTAAAACGACGAATTAGTATAGTATCATACTGTATGCATGATCATGATTTGTACAGTAACTGCAACTAAACGGTCATATGCATTTTATTGGTTGATTCACACAAAGCACTTGGAAACCAATTCAGTGTAAAATGTCAAGTCACGCTATCGTAATATTGTTTTGTTATCGAAAAACACAACATAAAAAGAATACAAATTCACAGGAATGAATATTATTTAAAATAACTACCTATTATTTGACGCTAATTATTTATTCCTGACTATAATAACATGCTGCTAAGGACACTTTACGAGAATTCAAATTCCATATTACAGTATCCGCCAACATTCACATTTTGAGCAAATATTTGGCTATTTCGATCCTTAGTTTGCCAAGAAACAGTAATTTATTTCATTAGATTCACATGAAATAAAATAAACTGGAATTTATTTCATTAGATTCACATGAAATAAAATGTTATGAAAGTAATACGTGTTTAATATGCACCTGCAATATCAGTTCTGATTGTTGTGACGTTGCTCCATACTCCATATCCTACTTGCTTGATGGCCTTTATTGAGACATTGTATTCAGTGTATGGCTTTAAGTTGGTCACAGTATATCTCAGGTCATCGACAATAACTTCATGGTTTGTGTTTCCCACTTTTACTAGATATCCAGTGATATGGTCAGTAGGACTGCATTTTTCGTAGGTCCATGTCAATGTTATTGAACGTTTGTTTGAAATATATTCTATACGAGGTGGTTCTGGTGGAAAAACATTTTAATGTTTTGTTAAAACAAGCGTTTGAAACTCAATCACAATGAAGTTGGTTTTCTTTTCATTATTTCTTTTGAAAACCTTTAACTTCCAAATCTTTAATATCTAAAGAATTGGCTGTTTTTAAAACCTTTTTCTATATGGACATCGATTGTCGTCCAGAGAATGTCGTAAAATGGCCAAAACATACTGCCCAGAATCATCACCGTTATTATCGCTCTTCTCGCCGGACCACGCATATAGTCACACACTCTAAATAAAAAAGCGTACAGATAGATAGGAAACATATCCCTAACTAATTCAAACGGTTAGAGCTGTGATCCGCGGTCATACAATGACTGTACGGCGGCTGCTAGAAACGCCTTCAGATGCTTTAGTTCTATCCCGTTGAGCTGTGCCACTGCTGTACTTGCGGTGGTGATAAGTGATGAGGAGTTTTTATTTTTTATGATTATTTTAATTTTAGATTGAAAGTGGCATAATGGCATGAGCATCGACCTACATCTTTCACAAATATGACTAATGATAATAAAATATATAAATGTTCACACATGCTGATGTGCGCCTATACCACTAGTACTACACTTTACAATTGTAGTGCCCAAAAATACGAGGATTTGGAAAGCCGTTAAAAATAGAGGTAGCCGAGCACTGTTTAAAATTATAGAATGACGCACCACACTTACTTTGGTTAGTAACGTAAACATTGACTCTCATTGTCTTCCAATTATGATATTCCACTGGTACAAATCTAATGTACCTGACCAGTTGAGGATTTGTAAGATCATGATGTACTACACTGTTAGAGTCGGTGTTTCCTTCGAAGAACTGAAAAGTAAAACCATTAATAAAAGATCGTGAAATTGGGATAAATAGAAGCGATCCAGGAAACAGTTTTGGTTTGTTTTCAATGCAGTTAATATATAAATTGCCAGCACCCCAAGAATCCCCTGTTAGGATTAATATTTTGGCTAATATCAAAAACAACTATTCTTATATATCTGATTAACTTTCAAAACCCATGTCAAACACTTTTAAACTTCTTTCGTTTTCTTCATTTTTTTTGAAATTACCTTTAAATTTCCAAATTCATCGCTATAAGTATACCATTGTGTCATGTTATTTGCTGCTAAATACAGCTGATATTTTGTCACCCATTCTCTATTCGCAGTGCGACCACTTCCTTGTGTTGCTACAGCAGTAAAAACACGTGGAGTACTGAGGTCAATCTGTAGGTAATCATCAGGATCATTATTATCTCTTGCTGCCCATCCATATGAACCATTCAGCTTGGCATTATGAGGTTTGTATCGAACATCTTCGGTCTGAGCTGAGATTTTATAATAATGTGATAAGGCTGTGTAACTGCTGTCGGGTATATTTAGATTTCTTTTCTTTCCAACCAGATATAGCACTGGGCATCCTAAAAAGGCAGTTTAAATTAAAAAGTCATATGCACATTCCCGAACAGCGTTGGCTGCCTGTAATCAGAACGCCCATATGCACGGCCATAGATTGGAGATGAATGAGAGCCGGGGTATGTAACAAGGAATAGATATACACTAGTCCAAAAACCTGTGAAATTTCAATGTTTTTCCCAGTGGGAAATGCTTTTTTAAAATCAAATTCCAACCAATCCCCAGCCCTTGCTCGAATAATACTCCCCCCCCCCCCCCCCCCCCTCCAGACGTGATTTACATTCATTAGTGCATATAAGACCTTTTGTGCGCTCGATTTTCGTTTAGACACGTTTGCGAGAATGAACTAATAGTCAGTCTTTTACAGTTAGATCTGAAAAGCAGGCCATTTTTTCAAATGTTATTACAGTTAACTCTCCCATAAGCGACCACCCCGGGGTCAGGAGAAAGTGGTCGCTTACGGGAGATGGTCGCTTACTAGAGAGTTAACACACGAGGCCCAAACAATGGGAATCCCAACACAGGAAGCTTAAACCACTAGCTTATAATTTGTAACTCACGTGTTAAAACTACTGTATTAACGATAAGATATCTTAACCAAAACTTTGAACGTGCTATATGCTGTTTTTACAGTACTGTAATTATCAATATGTCGTCGGGTTTTTAATACCCGATGACTCTATGCTCTTACATTTTTTATCGCCAAAGAACCTGTCATCATTACTGGCTCTTTGGTGGTCGCTTACAGGAGTAAAAAAACAATGAAAAAATCCAAAATTTTAACCCCAAAGGTGGTCGCGGTCGATTAGTCCACTGTATAGTTGTATGACCCCCTTCGTTACCCCCCTTCTCCGAAAAAATAAGAGCAAAACATCATGAACAAATTTTACGACTTTTACTTGAAAATGTATTTGTTCATCGTTGAGTGTTGTGTTTACACTTTGTAAATGCTATCCATTTCAATCAAAAACATTTACTGGAGTTTTACTGGAGTTATGACTATTTGTGTAAAAGTACAACTTCCAAACAAAACTCAAATTTCCCCGCCGGTGACGACGAGCGTCACAACCGTGTTTGCACAGGGAAATGCAAACACGGCTCTCGGCCAATCACAGCACGCGAACTATCTGAATTATTTTATAAAAAGTCAATGAAAGAGTCAATGGTTTGAACCCATGCAGGTGTTGAAGTTAGGTGTGAAATGTTATCGTCAATAAAATTGTGGAATTTCCTCAGAACAGGAATTTGTAGCCATGCATGCATATAATAGTTGCCGGCAAAGATTATGTGATGATACGAATAGTTATTAACATTGTCAAAGTTTCATTTTTTAAAGTGGTTCTAGCTTGTAGGTATAAACTCTTTGAGATTTCTAAAGAAAGTGCATTACCTGCAATGTAATGCAATGAAATCTACAGCGTAAAGATCGTTTTTCTCATTTTTTCCCTACTTATCTAGTGTTCACAAATGAATCCTGCATAGAACGGCATCCAAATCTTGTTAACCACAGATTTAAAAAATCCAATTTTCATTTTTGAAAAATAATTCTATTAAAATCAAACAATTTTACTACGAAAAAGAAAGGTTCCTTTGAAGACATGCCGAGTGTCATTTCATGATCATTTGTTAGGACGAGAAGAATTTGCAAAGAACGAACCACTCAGCCAGAATTATCCAAACGACACCACATTAACACCTGTCCTTGTGATCCACGGAGCAGGTGTAGCCAGTTAGTGCGCGGCCTTCAGAGCTAGAGATCCCAGCTTTTCTCTGTTCTGTGTAGCTTTAATTAGCTTTAGATACCCGTTAAAAAGAGCACTGATAGTTAGAGGGTGTAGAGGGCGCACCTTCGAGCGCATTAAACATGAGCCCTTGGCTTGGGAGAATTGGGCAACCATTCCCCGCGTTATCGAAGTAAAATAAATTACCTTTACCTTTTACGGGCATTTGTTGGCAGGAAAGCAAAGGGCACGAGAGAATGTTTCCTGGCAGACGGGGGACTGGTTAGCGTGTTATAATTGCCCGTTACAAATAGACAGTTGCTAAATTTTGCAAAAATTTGTTTATCTCGCATCTTACCATACTCATGGTCTTTCCCAGCCGCATAAGGTCCTTCCTTGACTGTATTCGCACTTATTTTGTATGATAACATTCCATTCTTTGTAACATTGATACTGTAGGTGAGATCACCTGATCCATTGATGGTGACTCTCTTGTTATTGAATGTATCCTCGTTGTAATAGTATACAATGGTGTAATTCCTGATGATGCCATTCAGGTCACGTGGTCTATCCCAATTGATAACAACACGTGGTCCAAAGGAATGTTGTAGAAGTATCAAGGTTCCATTAACATTTATTGGAGCAGAGGGGGCTTAAAACACACAAACATAATTGGTGTTAAGCCTCATAAACACATTAAAGGGTCGTGGTCATACAGGGCCGGCAAAGCACTTATTAAAGTAGGGAGAAGGGTTGCTAAGAATAACTCTCTTGATGTTGGGGACAAATCTGTGTTTTTCTTCATTATGCAACTTTAAGAAAGTAAGGGCTAGTGAACAAACGCGAGTGAAACACGTGATCCATCTGAACTGAGAGAGAATCAATGTACCAGTGACATTTACTAGAGCAGAAGGCGCTTAAAAAAAAGTATATAGAATTTTAAATACTGTGTAACAATATTTTAGGACATTATTACATGTTGGCAGAGTCTTCCTTCTTTCCCTCGTTTGTGGAAATAAAAGTTAAGGGACACTCTGTCAGCAGGTTGAAGAAATATTTTACCATCCTCCAATGTTTTAATCTTTGTTGTCTTGCTCCATGAACCATTCCCTCTATTTGTTTTTGCTAACACCTTTACGTCATATTCTGTGTATGGTTTCAGACCCTTTAAAGTGTATTGTCTTTCTCTGTTGTTTACGCGAAGATCTTTACCTCCATTCCTTATGAGATACCAAGTTATGGGGTCTGCTGGATTGCACAGTTCGATTATCCAGCTAAGTTGGATGGACCTTTGTCGAGGGCTTGCTATTACTACTGGTGCTTCTGGAAAGAAAGGTAAAATAAAAAAGTTGGAATAGATCAAAACAAAAAAAGAAGAACAAACATTAATTTCCAGTTTAAAAACAACAAAAACACTATATCTCGAAATAACACAAATATATTTTTTCAAGTTAGTGGTAAATTTTGTAGGAATGCTAAAGGTAATTGCCCTATTTCACTATGACGTCACTGCTTGTTTATGTGGGGGATAGAATTGCCAAATCCAATGCAAAATTCAACAAAATTTGCTCCTAGCGAAACAGTTTACTCTGAAATGGCCTGGTTTTCAGATATAATATGTATTAATACGAACTAAAAATATTCTGAGCGTTTGCTGGCTATTCTACTTCTCTTCGTGGATTGATACGGGTTTTAGAACAATTTTCAGTGAATTTGCGTTGATTTGACCCCCTCGACGACCATGATCCTTGATGTGACGTCATAGTGAAATAGGGCAATTCCCTCGAAAGAAATGTTGCCAATGACTTTGTCCTGGAACTTTGCATGGACATTGATTATGTTATGGACATTTAAAAACTTCAATAAAAAGATGGGGTCACCATTCTCGTTTTATCTCTAGATGCTCTTCAAATATGTCACTTTATGTTTTTTTTTAGTGAAATGCGGATAATGCGATGCCCGTCATTTTATATCAAAGTATGAAGGAAATTTTTTTGGATAGATCAGATTTTGAAATATTTTGATGGGAATAGTTGACATTTGCAATTTTTGGACGTTTGTAGAGGCGCAAATACCTGCACTTTTCACTAATAGTTCAAGAATCATATTCATCCAATGACTTTGATGGATTTAATAGTATAGATTATCTAGTAAACTTCGAGTTATAAGTACGTTTTGCTATATGAAAGTACTTTTCACTGTGAATAAAGGTTTTTCATTACAGCAGCTCCCGGTTGCTACCGCATTTCACTATAAAACCCATAAATTAACATACTTGGAGAGCGTCTAGCGAAAAAACGGTGACCCCATCTCTTTATTGCAGTTTTTAAATGTCCATAATATAAGTAATGTCCATGCAAAGTTTCAGGACAAAGTTATTGGCAAAATGTTTTTCAAGGGAATTACCTTAAATAGCCGTACTTTTGGTGTTTGTGGCTTTACGACATTTCAATGAATATCTTAGCTTGTATAAACTGCTGTATTACTTAGCTTTCTTACTTGGTATAATTCTACTATTTGTTGGATAATTGACACTGACTAAAAAAATCGTAGTTTGAATTGTGCTTGTTTAGTTAGTACAAGTTAATTCGTTAAAGGAAAACCAAAAAGATAGCCAGAGCCGTATATAAATACCTTGATAGGCCACTTTGATATCAACTCGCATCGTCTTGTAACTCCTGTATGTTATCGGGACAAACCTGATGTACCTTGCTGTTATCGGGTTTTCACTAAGATCGTGACGTTTTACTTCATACCTGTTTTTATTCCCTTCAAATATCTGAAAACGATATGCTCATATTCACATACCTTACACTTTAGAGTTATTTTCTTTTCTTTATTATATTACATTTTTTCCCTTTTTCGTTATCTTTTCATTCTGATTTTTTTCTCCTACTTTTTATCACATAGAAAGAATAATATATTCAAAATCAAAAATCATAGAAGGAAATAAAAAATAAAAGAAATTAAGAAAACATATTATTATTTTAATCATAAGTTAAGTTAGATCGATGACAATAACTGTTTTATTGATATACGAATAAGGTAATATCCGTCAAAAACTTGCCATTGAGTCTATACCTTCTAAACAGTGAAATAATCACTAAGAAAAACTCAATAATAATCGCAATCGAGACGTTTATTTGATGATTTAAAAAAATCCGCTCACCTTTATATCGAGAACACCAGCGAAGTTTACCTTACTTTTCCCGTCGTTTTCTGCATAGTGTTTTTCATATGTTGTCCACTTCGTAAGGTCAATCGCGTGAGTAATGTAATACCATGTCACCCATGCTTTAAAGTAGGCATTTCCTTGTGTTGCTACAGCAGTAATAACACGTGAAGTACCGAGGTCAATCTGTAGGTAATCATTAGGATTATTATTATCTCTTGCTGCCCATCCATATGAACCATACAGCTTGGCTTTGTAAGGTGCATATCGAGCATCGCCTGGGATGCTTGGGTTTTGATAATATGATGAGGCTGTGTAGCTGCGGTCGGGTATGTTTAACTTGTTGCTTCCTACAAGAGATTTCTCTACACAACCTAAAGACATAATAATGAAGTATTTTTCTTTATAAAATAACTGTTTTAAATATCGCGCTCTGGTTGTTTGAGAGCGCATGCTTTATGAGAACACATAGTACGCGCGTTCACTTTCAGTTTTGTCATTCCTTTCCAAAATAACGGTTGTCATAATTTGTTTTTTTGTTATCAAAGGAAAAAACTTGCTTGTTGTGCTATGTGGAGCTTTAAGGACTTGGGGATTGGCAGACCACTCGAGAAGTGTTGAAAAGGACTCCACTATGCGGCTTGTCAAAGGTTTTATAATATTTGTAAAGCTATAGTTATATTCTATTTCTATTTTACATTTTTATAACAAATTCACGTTTGTTGAAATTGCTTTAATAAAGATTCATTTATTCATTCTTGCTTCTCCCAACACCTCTCTCGTGTTATGCAAACCCCTGCATGTTTTATAACTGCACACAACACGCCCACGTTTTCTTTTTCTTCAGCATTAGGGCACGTAGTTAAATATTCTAGCTTTCTCGTATTACTTAATAATACTTAATAATACTTACTAATAATAAATATTAGGTGTTTTTACTTAACCCATATAACGATATGTTTTCCAGTGTAAAGTGTGTAATAATCAAAAAGACACAAATCTTATTATTTACAAAAATGATCTGTATTACTAATAACTATTTTACCCCAAGATAAGTTAAATAGTAAAATCCCTGCCACTAGGTACAATGATATTGTTATCCTTACCATTAATTTTTCCTTTCACGCAAAAAACAAAACAACAAAAAATCAGTGTAACCTGAAAAATTACACTTTCCATGGTCAAACTGTTCTGTACGTTAAAATATGACCAAATGTCATGAACCAGTATATCAGCAGCGGTAACTAATCTAGAATCGAAACAGTTGTGCTGCGAACTATATTTGGTTGTAAGAATAAATGTTTATTTCGATTCTGGCTTTTTCCCCAGATCAGCTAGTTTTACTCTTTCCATGTGAGGGATCGAAACAGCCAACATAACCAAAAAAAACAAAACATCTATCTTTTATGCACCTTGACCTTATATAATTGTGCATTATTCAGTTGTGTCGTAACGAAGATCTTAGAATAATAGACCAGTTCCTTTAGTGGATTGAAAAAAGAAATTGAACGGACCAAGTTAATTGAATCGTATTTTATCTGATTTGATGTCAAGCAATGATTTTCGAATTCTCCGTAATAGTGAGAAATAGACGCTTTACTGCGTGTGGGATAGTAAATAAAGGTCGTGCGACGGTCATATATGGAAAGAAACCGGATATAAATTAAACTTTCAGACTACTATTTTGTTATAAACTGATATAGAGTTGAAGTCCTTCCTCGTCCGTCATTTGAACGTTATCAACCAGCCAGAGATTGCTAGATGTAAGCTAGAAGTTCGGAAGGCGTCGCTTTTTATCCACAGTTATTGCTACAATATCAGTTTCAATCCTATGGCTTGGCCAATGGAAATTTGGAATCCGTCGATCGCTATCCTCGTTAATTACGTTTTCACTCTTTTTTTTAGAGATATCTATGATCTAACGCCGTAACGGTTGCTATTCTAATTCATCTGAAGTTATATACATCTTAGGAGAAGTTCCTTGAAGTAGAGCGTACTAATATTACTAATGATGCAAAAATACGAATGAAAAACTGTATAGGTATAAATCAAATATATTGGGTTACTAAAGGGCTTCGAAACTGGTCACCGTGATGTGGTTCGAGTTTATGGTTGTATATATCTGCCACAGACATGTCATGGCAGTTGCGGAACGGAAATGAAGGAGTTTCTGAAGTCTCATTCACCTACCAAATAAACATTGAAATACAGGTACATTCACATATACATTCATGTAGACTTTGCCTTTTATATAGTTGGTTATATAGATTGGTAGCCGCCATCTTGGCTTATAAAATTTCATATAAAAACGGTTAATCATCAATTGTTTCTTAAAATCATCCACAACTATTACCGCCCGTTATTTTTAATTTATATTTCTTTGGCAAAGATTGTAAATCAAAGAGTTTAACTTTATTCACACGAGGTGACGCAGTAGAAGCTAGAAAAGACAGTAATGTATTGTCCACAATTGCAGCTACCTAAAATATAAAACCCATGGCAAAATCTTCGGGATATTTGCTTCTAATTTTTGAAAGTCGGTCACAGGCTCCCAAATTTTAGCCCTATATTGTAGCAAAATTTTCGACAAAGCTCAACATTTTAATTTGTTATAACTTACGTTCTCACAATGAACCACTTTTATTTCAATTTTTTGGTAATTGTGCTAGCTAGAAAAGCTATAATATTTGTTAAATTAAAAGGAAAGTCCCGTCATTTTGACCTTCGCCTGCGCAGTAGGAAAAAAATTAACCCGGTAACCAAAGTAGGTATTTTTTATATGAGAACTTTTTCATCGTGCTTGTCGAGATCTCGGTACTTTTTAAAGCTCTCAATGAACTTGCACCTGTCTATATAAAAAGATTTGTTGTGGTTGAATACTGTCCTACACGCTCTCTACTTTCTGATGAAAGTTCCTACCTCAAGAACAATTAGGTCCGGCGATCGTGCTTTTAGTGTTGCAGCACCGAAGTTGTGGAATACCCTTCCCGATAATGTCAAGTCTTGCTGTACTGTAAATAGCTTCAAAACAAAACTAAAAACTCATGCACCTTTTTAAAAAGCGTTTCATAGTTAATTGACACTCGAGAAACTTTTAAATCAAAATAAGTATTTTTTATTCTTTTTCATTTCAATGTTTATATATAAGGCGCTATATAAATTTATAAGGTGCTGTATAAATTTATTTTATTTTATTATCATTACCTTCCTACCGAGATCTCGGCAAGCTAGCCAGCCCGTTCCCTATATAAACGCAAAGGAATTTTTACAAATAAAATCAAGCCGAGATCTAACTTATGTTATGCAAAGTTATTATGAACTCACGCTTCTTATTATTTGAAGCCGTCTTATTGGATTCATACAATTAGAGAAACGTCTGGTCGAAGAGAATGCAATTTTAGCCTTTTTTAATTTCGAAACTGGTAAGATGTATGTACATTAAAAAAAGGCAAAGTTGTAAAATCGATAAAAATCATGCATAAGCTATTAGTAATCGTTTTTCTTTTTTTTTTTAAATCCTGAAAATGCCCCATACAGGGTAAATAAACATTTTACGCCAAAACAATCCGTTTTATCTTAAAGGCAATGAAGTTCTGGTTATTTTCTTTTCATATGCTTTTAATAGTTAGATCTTATTATTAACCGAGCGGGATGTCTGTACGGGATAATCTTATAAGATAAGATTATCCCGTACAGACCGATCAAGCTCGGTTGATAAGAGTTTTATTATATGATCACTTTTCATTGAAAAGGACAAATTTCATTTGCCGTAAGGTATCGATTAATATGCGATCTGACCGGTTAATACCGGAGAATCTAGACCAGTCCGCGATGCGATCTATCCAATCAGATGGCTCGATTTGCTAGTGTCCAGGCTCTAAGATTCACGGTCATATAATAATAGTAGATACTGCTTGCTAGCATCTGATTTACTGTTTGCCTTAAGACTTGGTGGATGGGGGATGGGGGATGGGGGATGAGGGATGGGGGATGGGGGATGGGGGATGGGGGATGGGGGATGGGGAATGGGGGATGGGGGATGGGGGATGGGGATGGGGGATGGGGGATGGGGGATGGGGGATGGGGGATGGGGGATGGGGGATGGGGGATGGGGGATGGGGGATGGGGGATGGGAGATGGGAGATGGTGGATCTCACGTACATTTCTTTAAGGTAGTGTTACACGGGCTAACTTGCAAAACCGATTTTTGTGCAACGCTATTGCGCCGTATCGATTTTTTGCGACATGTTACACGGGAACACCTCTTCGCGCAACATTCACTTTAGTACTCAGTCCACACGCTGCTAACATGTAAACAAACAAAATGGCGTTTGACTCTTGTTATTGGCGACGCGCAAATTTGATACTCTCATCGACTGCAGAAGTGTAATCTTCTCCGTTTCGTTCAGTTTGGACACTTCTTGAAATTGCTGCAACCCTTCACTACCCAATTGCTCCACTATGTGCTGTTGAACAGCAGCCTCCATTTTGTTTGTTACATCAAAAGCCTTGCTTTCAGCACATCGATTTGCTGCAAATTCTTCATCTTGCGTGGGAAGTTTCTGAAGCCAGATTAAAAACTTGCAACGTTTTGCAGAGTGAAATATTGCGCCAAAAATCATCCTCGGCGCTAAGTTCACGGCAACGATATTTCGTTGCGCGAAAAATCGGCGTTGCAAATTGGCCCACGTAACACCGCCTTCACAAAAAAGCACTAAAATACTTGGATAAATAGTATAGGAGATCTCCAGCCTTAGCGTGGATGAGTCACTTACCAATCACTCTATTATCATGCCTAGGCCGAGTGTTCTGTTCTTGTACGTACGGTATATACACGCTGTTTATAAGCGGATGAGTTCCCCAAGCTATACCGTGCAAGCTACCGTACAGAAACGACTGTACGCAACGTTTTCGTTGTTGCGCCAAATATTGTACCACTATTACATCTTTAGTCATTAAAGGAGATTATAATGTACATCTTCTTCACTCTTCCTATAATCATAGCAAGCATAGTACAGGCATAGTATAGATTAGTTACATGCCTAGGGTTTCATTAATGACATCAATATATTTGTCGATATCGCGTTTGCGGTGGCGGGCAGATCATGAAAATAAATATATTTTTAAATATCGTAAAGCTTTTAGGGAGTGACGATGGAGCTAGTAAATAAATAAAAATAGTAATCAATTAATTTAAAAATACCTAAATGATAATATACTTACTTTTCAAAGATATGAGACGTGGAAATTAATCCTTTCAAAATGCAAATATTTGAAGAACTGCAAAAATACTGGTGTACTCCACAGTGCGTTCACTAGTTGTGTAAACAAATATCTGATGTTTATGAGGATGTTGTTTGGAAACAGAAACTTCTAAATGACCTGCCTTTATTTTTTCCCCTTAAGTGAACTGATGATGACACGGCTAGAATAGCACTAGCTAGCTTAATTCGAATTCCTCATAATTCTGCTTTAACTACGTCGGACTAGGGCGAAAGGCATATTTTCAGTATTATCCCGAAATACAGTAAAAACCCCGCTTATAAGAACCTAGATTTTTCAAAGTCAGCCTGAACAGGTTCTAAATAAATTGTGCTTAACTTTAAATCAGTCTATCAAGGTTCTTAAATTTTGGTAAGAAAAAGAGTACTTGTATTGGTGAGCGTGGCATTTCATACATTAAATGATTCACACATTTTCATGCTAGCTACATGGAATATAGTAGAGTGCAAACATTAAAGCACATAAGTCATACAAAACACACTAGTGCTAGGTTATGCTCAGATTGACTTTATATTTGGAAATTAAGAACCTACTTTGAAATTGAAGCACGAAATGGTTTTTGTGAAGGATGCTTGAAACGAAAATTTCAGCCTGACAAATTCATAAATTTTAGGTTCTTATACGCGGGGTTTTACTGTATATTCTTCGATGCTGACTGGAGACTACCTACTCTTATTAATATCAAGAACGTTTTCCCCCCCGTTTCTTTCAACGACAAGTATTTTAAACTTACGGTTTAAAAACGTTTCATTTTACAATATCGAAGAAGAATTTTAAAAGCGTACAATTAAATAACCTAGTTATAGAGATTGGCTTCAAATCTTTCTAAATATTTGTAATAAAGCTGAAAAGTAGAGGAGAAATAAGGGTTTATTTGTGTTGTATCTTACCATACTCAATGTCTTTCCCAGCTGCATAAGGTCCTTCCTTGACTGTAGTCGCACGTATCTTGTATGATAGTATTCCATTCTCTGTAACGTTGATACTGTAGGTGAGATCAGCTGATCCATTTATGGTGACTCTCTTGTTATTGGAAGCATCCATGTTGTAGTAGTATACAATGGTGTATTTCCTGATGATACCATTCAGATCACGTGGTCTATCCCACGTGATAACAACACGTGGTCCAAAGGAATGTTGTAGAGCTATTAAGGTACCATTCACATTCATTGGAGCAGATGGGGCTTAAAACACACAACGTAATTGGTATTAAGCGCCTTATAAACACTAGAAGGATTGGGATATATTGGGTGGAGCATTTATTAAAGCGAGGTGGGGATGGGGGCTTAAATATATATATTTTTTAACGCAGTGTACGAATTTTTGTTTTACTTCATTAGGCAAACTAGGTAAGGTTGGTCGAATAAACGCGACTGCAACACGTAGTCCAGCTGAATCTGGAGAGAGAATCAAAGTACCGGTGACATTTACTGGAGCAGAAGAAGCTAAAAATAACTGATAAAATATAGAATTTCTGAATACTGTCAGCAGGTTAGTAGACCGTATTTTACCATCCTCCTTTGTTTTTATCTTTATTGTCTCGCTCCATGATCCATTTACACGTTGTGTTCTGGCTAACACCCTTACGTTGTATTCTGTATATGGCTTCAGACCCATTAAAGTGTATTGTCTTTTTATGTTGTTTACGCGAATATCTTTATTTCCATTTCTAATCACAAACCCAGTTATGGGGCCTGTTAGATTGCACTGTTCGATTGTCCAGCTGAGCTGGATGGACCTTTGTTGAGGGATTGCTGTTACTACTGGTGCATCTGGAGAGAAGATAAAATAAGAAATTTTGAATAGATCAAAGAAAATGCACTCTTCGCTTCGAAACTTGACTTAGACCGGCGGGAATTAGTACGGGGGGAGTGGAATGAAACATTATTTTTCAAAAACAAAAACACATAAATAAATATACAAATAAATAACATTATTTTTTCAAATTAAAGTAGGTTCAGTAGGAATGCTTTTAAAAGTGCTAGTCTTACGAAAAGTATTAATGACGCAGAAAAATTCCAGATTTCGTATATGCTTAAATCAGTTATAATGTTCACCTATGAACAATAATTGGTTCGAAAAAGAAAACTTCCCCGTCTGAATCCTACTTCCGAAAATTTATGTGTGAAGTCATATGCGCAACTGGCATTTTTTTAATCCACTCTGACTCTACAGCATTCTCTGTAAGAAGGCATGACTTGTTTTAAGACTTGCAATTGGTTGCAATTACTTACTGTGAAAAGCCGAAGAAAATTTTGAAGGGTTGCGAGTATGACGTCACTTCCTTCAAATAACTAAAAGTTGCCAGGAACGCAATTGCTTAATAGCGGTATCAAACGGCCAAACTTTACCGGCTAAATGCAACATCTTTGATCCAGTCTCGTGTCCAAAAAAAAATTGGACAATAAGCTGTATTATATATCTAGTTTTATATGGTACAATTTCCAGGGATGGTGTCATTTTCGTAAGACTAGCACTTTAAATAGCCGCACTTTTGTTGTTTGTCTTAAGACATTTCAAATGGAAATATCTAAGCTTGTATACACTGCTGTCTCCCTTAGCTTTCTTACTTGTAGTTCTAATTCGTTAAATGATACTGACTTAAAAATCGTTGTTTGAATTGTTCTTGTTTAGTTAGTACAAGTTAATTTGTTAAAGGAAAAACAACCCAGCCACGGAAAAGATTGCCAGAGCCGTATATAAATACCTTGATAGGCCACTTTGATATCAACTTTTATTGTCTTGTAACTCCTGTATGTTATCGGGACAAACCTGATGTACCTTGCTGTTATCGGGTTTTGACTAAGATCGTGACGTTTTACTTCGTATCTGTTTTTATTCCCTTCAAAGATCTGAAAATGTATTTTGATATTTAATAATTGACATTCAAAACAGCGCCATAGGAATATTGTTATAAACACATTCCTTACTCTTTAAAGTCATTATAAAAAGTACTTTTTATTTTCTCGTTTTTTGCTATTTTTTTTCCTTTCTCTCAGTTATCTTTTCCTTCTGTTTTGTCTTCATCTTTTTATGCCATAAAAACACATCAAGGAAATCGAAATAAAAAATAGGAAAACGAATAAGCAAAAAATTTTAGTTTTGATTCTAAAGCACCCTAGGTCAATAAGAACAACTTTGTTACTGATATACGAACGAGGAGTAGTAATATCCGTCAAAAAAGCCATTAATTTAGACTATACCTTCAAAATAGTAAAATAGGCACTAAGAAAAACTCAATAATAATCGCTATCGAGCCGTATATATATATATATATATATATATTAATCCGCTTATTCTTAAGATCAGCATTGACATTTACCTTACTTTTCCCGTTTTGTTGTTTTTCATAAGTTGTCCACTTCGTAAGGTCATTTGTGTGATTAATGTAATACGTTCTCACCCATTCTTCATTTGCAGTGGTGCCATATCCTTGTGTTGCTACAGCAGTAATAACACGTGGAGTACCGAGGTCAATCTGTAGGTAATCATCAGGATTATTATTATCACTTGCTGCCCATCCATGTGAACCATACAGCCTGGCGTTGTAAGGTGCGTATCGAACATCGCCTGGGATGCTTGGGTTTTGATAATATGATGAGGCTGTGTAACTGCTATCGGGTATATTAAGTTTATTGCTTCCTACGAGAGATTTCTCTGCACAACCTACAGATAAAAGAAGTATATTTATCTTTATAAAATAAATGTTATATGTCTCGCGTTCTGATTGGTTGAGAGCGTGTGCTTTATGCGAGTACATAGTACGCCCGCGCACTTCCAGTTGGGTCATTCTTATCCAAATAACGGATATTATAATTTGCACTTTATAAAAGAGGTGGGTGGAGTTTTAAAGCACTTGGGAATTGGCATAACCCTGAGAGAAGTGTCGAGAAGCACTCCGCAAAGCGCCATGTTTCTCCTACTCTTATTTAGTGTTCTGCCGGACCCTGCACACAGGGTCCCTTTATAACTGCACACAGCACGCGCGCGTTTTCTTTCTCTTCAGTATTAATGCAGGTAGTAAAATATTCTAGCTTCCTCGTCACGTATTACTTAACTACTTGATAACTTGATAACTTGATAATACTAAATAATAAAAAATAGGTGATTCTACTTAAAATAACCCATGCAACGATATCTTTTCAAGTTTTAAATATGCGATAATTGATTTTACTTAACCCACGGACGATATTTTTTACAGTTTAGTGTGTAATGATCAAAAAGACACAAACGATTATTATTGACATCAATGATTAGTATTAGTTTAATAGCTATTTTATCGCGAGATAAATAAGTAAGATAAAAATATTTCTGTAATACGTTCAATGGTATCGTTTTCCTTACCTTTAAATGTCCCTTTCACGCAAAACGCAAAACAACAAAAAGTCAGTGTTACTTGAAATAGTATCCTGTCCATGGTCAAACTGTTCTGAACGCCAATAAAATATGACCGAATGTCACGTAGCAGTGTTTAGTAACAAGTAGTAAAAAATCTAGAATCGAAACAGTTGTGCTGCTAGCTATTGGTTGTGCAACATAAATGTTTATTTCGATTTTGGCTTTTTTCCCATGACAGCTACTTTAACTCTTTTCATGTGAGGAATCGAAACAGCTACAGTGTAATACAACCAAAAAATTAAACAACAACTATTTTTCATGTACCTTGATATCTTACCACTGAAACTAATTACAAGTGCATTATTCAGTTATGTTGTAATAAGGATCTTAGAATAATAGACCACTTCCTTAGTGGGTTTTGAAAATGAAACGGGCCATGAGTCATAGAGAGAATTAGTAGTTTCACGGTGTGTGCGGTATTGTTTCTTAAGATCCACCACATTGCCGACAGTTATTTTTATTTTCTTGGCAAAGATCGCAAATCAAAAAGTTTTGACTTTATTCACACGAGGTTACGTAGTAGGAACTAGAAAAGACAGCAATGTATGGTCCACAATTTCAGATACCTAAAATAAAAGATATATGTTTTGTTACAGTAATAAAGTGAAACGAGAAGCCAACTCGACATTGAACAACATCAGCAAACGGATTGTAATCTACAATTCTAATGTCTCATCACTTTTGTCGTAAAATTATATTCAAAATTTAATATTTTCACTATTTTTAAATAAATTGTCTCAAATCTGTCAAAAGACAACTCGAAAATCATGAAACACATTTGAATGGTTTGCTACTCAGAGCTATTTCTGATTGGCCAACGACATCGGAAACTACTTTGGGAAACTACCGCGATACTATAAAAGGCTTGACTCTCCCAGTAGGTTTATTTCGTTCTTTTTGTTTCCAACCGAGATAATATCAAATATGCGCAGAGAACCGATTTCTAAGAGAAAAGACTCTTCTCCCTTCAAGGAAATTGCATCTGCTTCACCACAAGAAAAGCTGAGGTTTACTGAGAACGTGTGGAGACCAGGTAAGATTTTTTGTTTTTTTCTGTGTCGAACGAAAATTCGAAATCATGCAAGTTCGTCTTTGACTGGCTCAAAAGACATCTTTGGCTTGTTAACTCAAAATACCTCGACGCGGTGCACTTTGTGTTACATGTCGGACCTCCGCGGATCTCAAGGCTTAGTAAACTTGCTAGCGGGAATTACGAAATATTCTACATGCATAATTGTTTTGTGCCAACACGCTATCAGTGTTTCTAGAGTACCTGTGAGTCATGTTCCATCTGGGTTACATATTTAATCTTTAACGTAATGGAGAGCTGGTGAAAGTCTGTGGTACAACAGGAATTATTACAAATCATTTTTTCTAGTTGCAGCTGTGATAATATTCTATATATTTTGTATTTTAAATTTGCAGTGGGTTTTCATTAAAGTTAAATGGTCTTTACATGTTCTCACCTGAACTCAGTTCTGTCAGAACTCACCAGTGGAACCACATAATCTACAGGTAACTGTTTTTTATTTATTTATTTATTTATTTATTTATTTATTTTTATTTAATTTGTTGTATTTACCTTGTTTCAAAAATTCTAGTGCACTAATAAATATTGTTGATAATATATTTGTTTTTACTTTTCATAAACTTTATTATACTTTATAAAACAATTCAGATAGTACGCGTGCTGTGATTGGCCGAGGGCCGTGTTTGCATTTCCCTGTGCAAACACGGTTGAGACGCGTGTCGACACCGGCGGGAACATTTGAGTTTTGTTTGGAAGTTGTACTAGTACACAAATAGTCATAACTCCAGTAAAATTAGAAGAATATGGCTAATTTTTCCAAGCTTAGACTTTGACTTTCATGAGGAAGCTTCTGAAATAATAGAACCACCAGAAGAGCCTTCAACAAAAAAGCAAAAATCCAGATTTGCCAGCCTGAACTTGGAGAATCTCGACGAACTCTTTCGACGATCACCGACGGAAATCAAGCTTGAATTCAGCTATTTTATCTAGATTTGCTTGTTAAAGCCTCTTTCTCAAGGGAGGAAGTCGCTAAAGTTTGGTTTCTTCTCGCTTTGAGATAAGAAATTTGCAACTTGAATTTCATGCTTGGAGGCGTGTATCAAACTCGCAATTTGATTGGGTAAGGGTCTTCTTAACTAAATCTGACTAGTTATTGCAAATGCACAAGTATGTAAGGAGAATTTGTATTTAAAACTTTAAATTAAATCCTTCTCACTCAATCGTGGTTGCACTAATCTACCTTAAGGTAAATTTGATGAACTTCTTAAAGGAGGGTAATCGCTAACGAAGCGACGCCAGCGCTACTTGGCACGGATAGTGCAGCGGTAAATACTCAGATCGTTGAGCTGATTCAAACCAGAAAGACCGTTGGTTGGAAAGATAAGTGAACACTATTTAGTATCCATTTGGAAACAACGCTACGCGATAGCAGAGTGGTTAACCGTCTATTGACGGACAAACCAAAAACTCAATCTGGAACTCCAAATGTAGTTCCGGGATCCGGAATGTCCTTCTTAAGCTGGTGGACATTGAAAGAATTCAGAAAGTATTTCGCTCTATTGATTTATTTTTTGTTAATACTCAATTTAGCGGGTAAAATGAGTTCTTTTATTTTCCTTTTAACACCTAGTTCTTTGCTATTTTGTTTTATTTTGTTAAGTTTCGAATCGAATAAGCCTGAAGCGAGATGACGTTTTACCCCCGTCTCTAGACCATAATCCTTTTCACACTGCTTTTGTTCTTTAATTATGAGTATTGTTCTTGTATCCTCTAAGGAATCAAAACTTTTAATATGAAAGAATTTTAAAAACTATTCGGGTCTAGAGACGGGGATAAAACGTCATCTTGCTTCAGGCTTATTCTGTGATGAATTTCAATTACGAATTCGATGGAGTCAACTGAGTCAAGTATAGAGTGTAATCGGAAGAAGATCTATTTGCAAACGCTTTCTCTGTTTTCAATTTCAAAGGCGGGCTGTGTGTTTTATTCCAGGAATCATTCAACCTACAAGCTCAAAACTGAATATACGAGATAATAGACTATTCTTCGTTTGCAATAGACGTCATAGCCGCCATGTTGGAAGAATTTGACAAAACATTTTTTTAAATTGAAACAATGAATTCTTTTGTCATATCTTTCAACATGCCGGACATCCCTTTTGTTATCGTGCTCTCTTGGGATTGATTGCAAACCAAGAATTTCACAGATCTCAGCCGCCGGCGTTAGCGTGTAATATATTCTTTAGAAATTGCCTACAACCTGTGAAATTTTTAAGTGTTTCAATTGATCGTTGATGTGTAAATTCCTTTCATTACTGCGAAATTCTAAAGATTAATTACACGCTGACGAGGCTCACGAGTCTATAAATTTTTTGCTGAATAGACCTTATTCGTGGTGTGACAATTGTTACGTCCAAAGGGCGCTTTTCCTTTCCATTGTTCTTAAGTATATTGTTCGCATAGTTACGTGCTTTTGCGCAGTGTTTTAATGTATTCATATTAAGTAAAGTATTTGCGCTTCGTTATATTTGTGTTCAGTTGCAACTAGTATCGGTAGGAGCGAGAACCTACTTGGTTTAGAGAACGTTTCTTGGTTCTCTCGTTAGTTTTTTTTCTTCATGGCGTAAGACAAATGTATTTGTAAGTATTTTTCGTTTTGTTTTCGTTCGTTATCTACTTATATTTTTAGTTCGCGGTATTTCAGTAGTTTGTATTTACTTATTTTGTTAGGAAATGGTGGCTTTTGTGAATATTACAAGTAGTGTACTACGTTCAAGTATAATTATTAAACGCCTTTATGTATTGAGTTCTCGTCTCCCAATGTTTTCCCAATTCAGGGTGAAAAACCTCCGTGCTGATCGAGCTAGTAAATAAATAAATCAAAAATCCATTGCAGTTCTATAGACCTTTCATTCGGAATAACAGATGTAATTCGTAGAGGCTCTAAGAATAAGTATATGAGTTAATAAAGGTGTGTCCTTGACAGGACCAATCAAGGGGCAATACATGTACAGTGCGTATATGGGAATTTCCCGATTTTGTTCAAACTTGGCACAATTGTAGGTCCAAGCTAGTAACTTATTTACTAGCCTAGAGTATTAGTGGTATCTGAACTAACTTATTTTGCTCTCAAAGATATTGTTGTCACGACAATTGCTTCAAAACTGGTATCTCTGTTGTATACAGAAACTAGTTTATTATTTTAGTTGTTTTTTTTTTCTTCTTCTTCTTTTTTGCCGTTAAAACATGCATATTCATGCTCTGGTCTTAAGGCCAAAATGGGCATTTTAGGAGGGATTACCCTAACTTACCACCAAAGTGATAGACGATTCAACAGATACTCCAAAATAGTAGTTAATTAACTCACTAGGAACTGTGCGAAAGTAAGCAGTTTAGTTTTACTAATGGTCCTATCATGGACCAACAGCCGACTTTAACGCCAATTATTCCATTATTTATCTCATATTATTAAATATCAAATATCTATACATTAACAATCGCCGAAGAAAGACTGGAAATGTGTAGGGGAGAGGAGCGTGGTTTGTCACCACAGGAAGCCTGCGAATGACGACAATTGTTTGATATTGCAACCATTCTGTTTTTGCTAATGAAGCATAGTATATTTTTTCAGTATAAGAATTAAAAATTAAACTAATTACCTTTTTTGACAACAATTGACATTAGCTCGCATTGTTTTAGCTCGAACTGATTTTTCATGGCTTGGCTGACGTCACTTCCGTCCGTCCGTCCGTACGGGCGTGTACACAACACAGCAAATGCGGCTCTCAATGCACAGAAAAAAATCGCTTTAGGACAAGTTATAGACCTAAAACAGTTTAAAAAATTTTAAAGATGGATCAAGAAGCGTTCTTCAAGAATTGAGTGTTTTATTAACTTTTTAAAAGAATACAATTATTATACAAATGCAATTATTATTTTAAAATACAATTATTATTTACTTTATTTACTTTAAACAGTCACAGGCACCCTAAAACCCAGGATCCCCCCTAAATTATGAACAACTTTTATTATTTTCACACATACATACGTTTAATATAAAAGACTTGTTACAGTGATGGCTGCAAAGTAATACCTGCGCACATTTTGCTTTTATTTATGAAATGTCATTAAGGACGTTCATTGGCATTGTTTCTACGCATTTCATGCGTATCCTTACTACGCATGAATTTAGTGCGGTGCGCGCTCATCGTGAGGACGCCATTCCAATGCGTTTTGATAAGCAAAATCACAAAAAACGTCTTTCATCTCTTATAGTTCTAAAACTAAGTAAGGCACGATTTTTTATTTCGTTTTTGAAAGTACTTGGTAATACCTAACTTTAGAGGAAAAATGAAAAAATCTGACATTGGGATCAAATCGAAACGGCATATTTTGTGTATAATTGGAATACGATTTCACGTAACGCGAAGGCTTCAAGTCCACACTATATAGCACGATAACATTTTATATTTCTAATTTTTTACACAAATTTCAAATGCTAACTTGTTATTTGGTTATTTTCTAGTCTTCTGTGAAAAATGGGGGCGATCAATTTATTTTTTCTTGACTCATATATATATAACTTATTTTTGACAGCTTTCCATGTTTATGTTTGTTTGCGCGTTTTTACCCTAAAAAGGGTGAACTTCCACGCATTCGGACGGCTAAACGAAGTAGGGGACCCCCATTTTGTATTTGCTTATTTTACTTCTAGTATAATGTTCTTTCATCATTCAAAATTTAAAAAAAATTGACGATGGGATGTTTTGCCCATGAACGTCCTTCAGTCTAAGCATAAGTGATGTTTTGAGTCTGTGAAATAAAGTGGTGATTAGTGACTAAGAGTTAAATTAAAACAAACGAATACAATATAGAATTGCTATTTATTAATGGTATGGTCCCCCCTCTCCCTATTCAATGATGTCTTTTGCCTCCATTCTTACTAAATTATAGTATAAGTCACCGATTATATGGGTTCTGGATCAAACCCGTATTGTGTTGTATACTTACTATTTTGACACAAGTCACCTAAAATCAATCTAAAGTAGTTACAAATTTTAATTAGGATAGCAGTCAAATAGGTAAAATGCTCAACCTTAAATATAGTTAAAAGTCTTGATTATTCTTGGATTATTGAATCTGAGTCATTTAAAAAAATCATGTTATAATGGTATTACAATAGATTCTAAAGAGAGGTGTTCCCTCTGGTCAGTAATGTAATGCACGCAGGATTAATTAACGTCACCAAAATTGGCGTAACTACTGAAGGAGTCCAGATATTTTTGGATGATGTTATAGCAGAAGACGTACTGAGTCTGCGAATTAAAAATAAAAAATAAAAATCAGGAAGGTGGGAATGGATCACTTGCTTGGAATGGGAATTAGGAATCGCTGGAATCGGGAACTGATAAGATCGTAAATGTCGGAAACGAACTAATTTTTTTCTATCTCTCTTAAAGTTAAGATGGCTACGCGTCATGCTTATTCTAACGAAAGAATTCCAATCTCCTGAGAATTGGAACCTATTGTTTTGTCTCCCTGATTGAGCTGCATTCCAAAGTGTTGCAGGGTGTGTATTTTGGCACTTTCGCGCGCTTCAAACCATACCATATATAGCCATAGCAGGCGCGCACGTTTTCTTTTTATTCATTTTAGTCACCGGGAATACAGTACTGTATATCGACACTAATGAAATGAATTACATTAATTAAAAAAGTTTAATTCATACCAATGTTTCAACAGCTCCAGGTCTGTTGACACGAATACTCTTAATGGTCTGAAAGACGTCCAATACCTGTTCTTGTTTGACTCGTTCAAGACACGAAGCAATAGTACAGAAAGTACCGCTTCGACCAACACCGTTGCTTTGAAAAGAGGATCAGCATCGATTTAGTAAAGTAATTATGCTTGGGCCGAGTAGCAAATTTCAATAACACGAGTACCTGCACTGAACTACTATTGGGGAGTTTCCTGACTTCTGTTGATATTTTTGTACTTCATCAATCAAATTCAAAACTGTCTGGGGATCAGCAGGGATGCATTTGTTCTCCCAATTCAAGTGTTGCAGATGAAACACAATACGACGAGTCTGGAAAAAATAACAAGCATTGTAAAGACTGGGGACAAAGCAATGGACCATAAAGTAAGTTTTAACTAGTATTTAAAAAACTCATTAATAATTCATGAAGGAAACACAATTGAAATCATGACCGTGAAGGAGGTTTTATATCTGATAAAGATTCGTCTTCATTTGCATAAACTTTAACTTGGATTTTCTCTATCAAACTTGGATCATTTCGTAAAGAATTCAGTACAACATGATAACATTCATCATGAGTTTTTTAAGCCGTTCAATAAACTCGAAGATCGTGTTTTATCGGGTATAAAGCCACTCGGCTACGCCTCGTGTTTTATACCTGATAAAACACTCCTGCTCGTTTATTAAACAGTACATATTTTTTTCTCGAAGATCATGCAAAGTCAAATGTTAAGCATATACTTTGTTGTAGCGAAAGCAGTTGCACCGTGTTTCATATCCATTGCATGTACGTTACAAGGATCAATGCAGTTTTACAGATGTCGTCACAGAAACATTTCAAGTATTTGAGCTTAGACTTCTGTTGCATTGTTTTTCCGTCGTAGAATGCATAAACGGCAATTAATGAAATTAACAAATAGATAAAGCATAAAATAAACATTAGATTCTACGTTGCCAGTGGTAGAAAACATTGCAGGGTGCAGAAAGCCGGCTTCTTATAATCCGCCTACCACACAAGGTACATAAAATAGTCAGTTTTTTTACCACAATAATCAAACAAAGTTAACTCAAATGTTTTTAGAACGGTACATGTGTTGTTCAACCACTGTTCTTAATTGTAGTTGCGGATCAATTGAATTGAAAGCTATTCGAATATTTTGCAAATCAAATCAAATAGTTTGTTACTTGCCCCTTGCTTTGTAACTTCAAATTGTCTTGCAATTATACTCTCCATGTCCTTGTTCTCTATCAGTTTAACAGTGACATCCCCATACTTTTTATTTCCATGTTGCGGCCAGTATTGAGGAAAAGACTAAGAAAGAAAACTTTTTGTTTACAAACTTTAGCAGCTTTTTAGAACTGATATGTATTCGTGGAAAGCATGAGCAGATATTTGCTGTGAAATAAAATTAACATTGACAAAAATATACACAAGAAAAGAATCCTAAACCTAAAGTCGTCATATAGCTTCATTAAGAAATTCAAATCAGTATGAATGTCCCACCTCACATTCTTCTTCCAAATTGTTCAGCATGACGATGGTTCCTATCTCGTAGTCCATAACCATTCTCCAGAAATCTGCTATCGTGTTTTCCATGGGAGCTTGTGTCATTATAAATGCGTTATGTTCTCTATATGTCTATAAGACAGAAAACCACAGGTCAAGCCAAATGGTCTTTTTTATTTAATAGAGTTTTTATATGAAACTTAAAGTTCCCCAGAGCAACTTACATGCACAAATGAAGCATTAATGTAGTCTCCCTTGGCGCCATGTACCAGCTGTGAAGAAAGGAGATAACGAGATGTCATGTGATAAATTCGTGAAAATGTACCAACTGATTAGTTAATTGACTACAAAGAAAAAAGGTTTTAGTAACTTTTGCTTTTCATAGATCTTTTTATTTATATTTTCGACATTTCGATCAACAACTCAAGCTAATATAAGTACTTTGATTCTACCTTTCGCAGTCGTATCAAAGTTTTCGTATTATATAGTTTCATATCTTCTTAAGACTTACATCGAGAATTGAAGCCGCATTCACGTAGTCTGCCTTGTTGTCGGCTTCATCTGTGCTGAGGATAACGCGGCTTCCATTTGCTGCAAATGTATATGGAACATTTAAAAAAAATATATATATATATATAAGAGTGAGAGATTTTCTATACGAGAAGATAAATTTCGTATCTCCAAGCGCCCATGTAATATTGTGTTTATTATATAATTATTCATAAAATTAACTTAATAATCTTTTTAGTTTTGTATTTATAAACCAATAGCTTAAATACACGTGGTAACGATATCTTCACATGTTAAAATAACCGTGTTATTTTCACATGTGAAAATATCAGTTTTCCGAAAAGGAGAAATGTAGGTATTTTATGCGGGATAATTATATGATCAAATGTTTTATTATATAGATATCGATGAAAAACCAGGTTTTCTCTAGTGTCGAAAAATTGATATATTTTACAAGTGGAAGATACCAAATCTTTCACACGTGAAGATATCGCTGATGACATATTAACGTATTTTAATAGAGAATTTTTGAGCTTTTGTTTCATCAATATCTATATAATAAACCGAACATTAAATGGCCGCTTGGAAATACGAATTTTATCTTCAATTCTCGTTTTCAATTTAGATATCGTGTTTAATTTAGATATGCAGAGTTCTGAGCGAATATTTTCCGTCAACCAGAAACAAAATATCCTGCATCAAGACTGTACTGGTTGTTAGTTCCACATACTTGCGACAATGTTTGGATATCTGTTCTTCTTCGTGTTTTCCTTTGCCATTCCAACATCAAAGTTCTCTTGACTATTTTGTGAAGTAACAGCTTCTAAACGCTAGAATCACATGAACTTTATGTTACACAATTGCCTTTTATGCCATTTTATATTTTTTCCCCAAGACAAATCTTGTGAATATACTAACAAATCAACACGATACACACCCACATTAAATGGAAGGAAACTAAAATAGAATAAAAATTTCTTTAGGTGATTGTGTCAGGATTTATAGGATGAATTTTATACCTGAAACTCCAGCGCATAACCTGTACGTTTCTGGCGTTTAACCACAGTTGACAGCTGATGCATGATGCAGCGGAGGTCGTGGGCCTGTATTTCGGTGTTTCCACAAGTGAGAGCCTCATAAACAGCCATGTTCACGAAGATGTACTGCTCCTAATGAATCAAAGCAGTATTCAAATTAAATACATATTTAGGACTTCAATCTGATTTTTTCCCATTTTATCAATACAATATTTAGTTCCTAAAATAGAATAATAATTATTATTATTTTCTAATGATGAAACCGGAATTATAGTAACTTGTCACGGTGTTAATCTTTGTGAGGACTATGTTCTTTGATCTATGTTTATTATGGTTAATTATTGCTATGCCCGAGTGTAGACTGAACGAGATAAAATATTTTCGCGATTATTAGTCTTACAAGGGTTTGCACCATGTATGGTCTGTCATCTCTTATTGCCTGGAGATAACCAGGAATATCCAGAGTTTGCTGTTCAGTTTGGGCTTGTCGAAGCATTGCGTCAATCATTATGTAGGTACCAGTCCTTCCAACACCAGCACTGTCAAATTAAACGCATACAGACAAACATTTATATGCTATGCCAAACGAGCTTTGAGACTACGCTTATTATGTTTCTCTGAAAATGTCATCTTGAAGACCCATTTAACTTTTTTCGAGCATTCAATAGTTTATTTCATTATTGATTGATGTGAAACTAAAACTAAGAGGTCTAGATAATTTCTAGGTATAATAGGACTGTAAAGACAGCAGAAATGTGAAAGAGTCCTGCATGTATGACGGTAGCTTCATCATGAGTGAAATACAGCCTTAAGAAGCTGTCTCAGTAAAAACCGACAAATGATTTTTGTTTTAATTAAAAATTGATTTTCCTCATTTTCTGTTGATAGATAGATATTACCATCGTTATCACAAAAATCCATTCCTTTTTGCCGCAAAACCTATTCGCGATTTCCCTCGGCACAGATTTATCGCCTTCGAGGTGCCCGAAATACCTCAAATTTCTAAAAAGCAAATACTTGACGAAATTCTATAATTCCTTTTTTTGTTTTAAAGATCTGTTATTACAGTTGGTCTGACAGTAATATTTCAGTAGCTTCATCGTGTGTAAAATACAACCTTATTCTCAATTTCTACTTAATTGGTACTAACCTGCAATGGATAACCATTGGTTTGTTATCGTCAGAAGACATTGCAAGCACCTTTCGCCTGAATGCAAGTGCAGCCGTTGCATGAAGAGGTACTCCTTTGTCAGGCCAGGCAGTGAAATGGAAATGAAGAACTTTTCGCTTTGGAATGCCGTCCTTGAAAAAAGGTGGAAATGAAGTCATTCTAATAAAGCATCACTTTTTTTAAAAGTGAAACCAACATAACTTCATTTTGATTACCTTCGACACAAAGAAAGTGCGAATGACAAAGTCTGCAAAAACCTCTGTCTTGTGATTGGTTACAGTGATGTCTGAATACCAAGCAGAGTTTTTATCACACCAGTATTGATGGCACTTTCTCTGAAACAGAAAACGATATATTTCAAAAATGTACATGTATGCTGTATTGCCATGCGCTCTAGAAGTGGATATTGTCGGTCGTCGCATACCTTTCCAAGCTCAAGAAGATTGGTAAGCATAATAATTGAAGATATTTCGTGATCCCAGATCATACGCCAAAAGTCATCCAATGTGTTGTTCAATGGATCTAAAGTTATATTGTAAGATTATGTTACATTACAGTTCTAGACCTCTATAGTGGATATTTAATGGGTAGAACGGCGCCGACTGCCGGAATGAGAGGCGGGAGAGCGCACTGGGAAAAGAAAATGTTTTTCTGTTATTCCTACATGAAACGATACAGTTTCTCGAACATTTTGTATTTGCGTATGGGAAAAAGGAGAGGTCTTTGACAGGCAGCGTTCAAGTTTTGGAATGCTTCTGACACTTTCCGGCATAGAAAGTACTATTTGGCATACTATGGAATCTGAAGATAGCCTTTCAAGTGCAATATTCAACTCTAGTTTGTACATTGCATCACTCTGCACGTTAAATTTTCCTTACCTTGTGTTGCAATATAAGCTGCAGGAGCTTCGTCATATCCCTGTACGTATAGAGTCAAAGAAGCATAAGCAAGTGTTGTCAATGGCAAAACTTCGTAAATCGGAAAAAGAATAGAAAACCTAATTATCACTAATAATCACTAATTATGCATACCATAGCCATATTATTATGATACCGGATGGGAAACTTACGCGAATAAAGGATGCATTGATGTAACACGAGTCTTGATCATCATTAACTGGTTCCAAAGTAACAAGCGAGTGGTCATCTGAAGTTAGAACATATACTTCATATACTTTGAATTACTCAAAAATGATAAACACATAAATCCAAAAAGTATTGACACTTGTCATTATCCGATCATAGAACCTCCATCGTGATGTAATGTGAATCTCGTGGTGACATCTTACCAAAAATGCATTCATATGTTAAACGAAAAAGCAGCTGCAAAAGATCTCGGTAATTTTAATGAATCAGAATTTGCCTAACCATGAATGTACCTGTTTTATTAGCAGAGAGATACCTGTTGTTAAGGGAAGTTGTTTAGGCATTTATGACTTACACGCAACAATATTTTTGTAACGATTCTTTATCTTGTTGGCAGGTCTCATTGCCATCTTGCATTCATGCATCGGCTCCACGTGTATGTTCTGTAGTTGTTATTCAACAAAAACAAAAAAAGTCATATAAGTTTGTTAAGTATTCCTAAAAAATCGGGCGTACGTTAACAATTTTCGTGAAAAAACATGGTTTCTATTACATTCAAACTTTTCAAATATTTAATATATGAATAATTGGAATAAATCAGTGGATATATAAAGGAGTTACTTTTACATAAAGTTGGCAAAGGCCGTACCTTAAATTCTTCCGTGAGCTTAATTTTGTCTGGCGGAAGAAATTCTATTGGACTCTGGGCAGGCATCATGATCAAGTCAGGAATAAAGCTTTCAGCTTCTTCATATGTATGATCTTCTATGTTGTTATCTTTTAGTAAAAATAATCAACAGATTACCAAAATAAATTGTCTATTGTTTATTGGTATAATTGATATCGACCTTGCCATGACTACTAGATCGCTATATCAATCTCCAGAGCTTCATCGCAACACCTACTATTACTCAGTCGAGAAAGGAAGACATCAACGTTTATCAAAAGAATGCCAAAAACGTGTGGGGAAAAAAAAAAAAAAAAAAACTAGTGTAGCTGTCTGGATGCGGTGCGGCGCAAAAAAATTGAATGGATCTGCTTAACTTAGCTTCATACAATTTATAACTAGATTCATTTACCTGTGTCGAAAGAACTTTTTGCAAACACCTCCAGGAGATCACTATATTCATTATTCTCTGGGACTGGCGTATCGTCAATGACATCCAGTGGTACAGGTACTGGGTCCATAACTATATCTTCGTGTTTATTTTTACGATTGCGATTTCGACTGTATATATGGGACAAGAAGTACTTTAATTTTTATCAAACATTTATGTTGAAAATCGTTATTGGATTGCGTACACGTAATTACCGTTTATATGAAGTAATCACAACAATGAGAATCAGCACTAGGACAATAAACCCTGCAACGAATCCGGCTATCATCGAGCGGTTGAAAGGAGAGGTAGAATTTTCATCTGCATTACGTCTTGAATTAACTGAAAAAATCGAAAACGCCAAATATAACTCGATAATTTTTGAAAGGAAAAGTCATGGATTTTTAAAATTTTTCTCAGTAAAAACTAAATATTCACTTACCAAGTGAAGGTATAGTTATATTATCACCACTTTTGTAAGGGCCTTCTTTGTTTGTGGTCGCACTAATCTTGTATGAGAACGTTCCGTTCCCGGTAATATTTATGACGTATCTAAGATTACTTGGCTCGTTTATAGTAACTTTCTCTCTATTTGATGTATCCATGTTGTAGTAGTATAAAATGGTGTACTTCCTGATGATGCCATTCGAGTCACGTGGTCTATCCCACGTGATAACAACACGTGGTCCAAATGATCCTTGTGCAGGCATCAAAGTACCAGTGACATTTACTGGAACAGAAGGAGCTTTAGACAAAAAGTAAAAGTGATAGCATTTTATAACATTTTAAATATGTCATTACTTTAATACGTAAAGTAATTTCCCCTCCCACAAAAAAATCTTGCCGTTCTGGAATTGAAGCCCTAGAGTTAATGTTTAGGGATTTCTAAAAGCATGATAATGTATTTAAGTGTGCAGAGTCAACCATGAAGCTCGGATGATAGTGAATTATTCATTCCGAAGCACAACCATATACTGAATAGTAATATGGCGATAAATTTGAATAACTATTGTTCTAACCTGACTAGCCTCTCTTACATGTGAAAACGATTTTATGCTTCCACGTGAATAAGAGGCTAGTCAGCTCAAAACGATAATCATTCAAATTGGTTACCAATTTGATAAAATGTGCACAGATGTTTATTTTATTTTACAGTTTGATAGCTTTTAATATCTCACCATCCTGTAACGTTCTCACTCTTTGCTCTGTAGTTAGTGAACCAATGTACATTGTGTTAATGACTGCTATAGTGATGTTGTAAGTTGTATACTTGAGTAGTGACGTCAGAGTATAGTTTCCAACATCACCCACGTCAATTATATTAGACTTTCCTCCTTGTGGTGTATAGGTTATCCTGTATCCCTTGAGCGGCCCGTGAATCAACGACTGATTTTGAAGCTATAATTGTTATTTTGGTTTTAGGAAAGAAGTTAAAAAGTTAGATAGGGGTAACATGGAGCACAAGTTCAAAAGAAATCGAAATAGGCAACCAGAATATTTTGTTGACCAAAATTTTCCCCCCTTAAAACTAGAAGGGGGAACAGCTGGTTAGTCAGCTTTATATACATGCAACAAAAAGGCCATTGGTTAAATTATCAACATATACTTACCTCCCATTTTAGCAAAATTGTTTCAGATGACGTTTCTGTAGCATTTAGAGAAGCTATCGTTTCGGGTTCTAAGTAAAACACCAATTACAAAACAAATGAATTTTATGTTTTATTCAGCAAGTATATCGAAATTGGAGTGTGTTTCGTTTAATTAGTATTTGCCAGAATATAGGCATGATTCGCACAGTAACCCATTTAGTGGTTGTTTCACACAAAGCACTTGGAAACCATTCCAATGCTAAATACGAGTAAACAGGAATAATTATAATTTAAAATAACATTAACTACCTGTTATTTGACACTATTTATTCCTGACTATAATGACATGCTGCCTAAGGTCACTTCACGAGAATTCAAATGGAATGCAAAATTCAACATTCACCGCATTTTTGAGCAAATATATGGCTATTTCGATTCTTTGTCTGTCAAGGAATGTATTCTATTAGATTCAACATCGCCAACTATTTCGGCCATGCACCGCTCGATAAGTCAGCGGATATCTTGTATAAAATTATAGAGAAACATAACTTTTTGCTACGGTATTCATGTGCTTTAACAGGTATCCTATTGCAAACGATGGCAAACGATAGCTGATGATTCAAGCTTTATTTTGGTACGAGATTTATGAAATTTGACCTTTTGTGTTTTTTCTTGCACATTTGGCAAGAAGGCTGTTAAAATCTAACTATCGAGACGAAAAGGTGCTTCCAAACAAATTAAAGTATGCATGATTCAGGTAAAAGTCAAATGCTTTAATGTTATATAATGTTCTTCTACCCCGGCAAGTGGAAAACTGTTTTCACAGAAATTTATAAATCGAAAAACATATTGACTTTTATACATTTCTTTGTAAAATCTGACTTAACTCGCTTTACACTTTCAAGTAACACCGCTGCATTTGCACGCGGGCGCATGGCCGGAATAGTTGGCGATGATGAAATAAGATGTTATGAAAGTAACACGTGTTTAATATGCACCTGCAATAGCAGTTCTGATTGTTGTGACGTTGCTCCATATTCCATACCCTACTTGCTTGATGGCCTTTATTGAGACTTTGTATTCAGTGTATGGCTTTAAGTTGGTCACATTATATCTTTGGTCATCACCAATAACTTTATGGGTTTTGTTTTCCACTTTCACTAGGTATCCAGTGATATGGTCAGTAGGACTGCATTTTTCGTAGTTCCATGTCAATGTTATTGAACGTTTGCTGGGAATAAATTCCATACGAGGTGGTTCTGGTGGGAAAGCATTAACAAGATTGAAACTCAATCTTAATGAAGTTGGTTCTCTTTTCATTATTTCTTTTGAAAAAGATCTTCCAAATCTTTATTATCTGAAAAAATAGCGTAAAATGTCGTAAAAGATGCTGCGTAGAATCATCACCGTTATTATCGCACTTCCCTCCGAATCACTGGCGCATATACTCACACACTCTAAATAAAAAAGCGTACAGGTGGATAGGACACATACGCCTAACTAATTCAAACCGGTTAAGAGCTGTGATCATTAATACTAACTATGGTAAATTCAACTTAAGGAACAAAGGTGCAGTTATTTGGAATTCAATTGATGATACATTAAAACAGCTGTGCTTAAGAACTTTCTCTAAGAAACTTAAAGCCTCTTTTATTTCTTCTTATTCTCCTTCAGATCCTGTTTGACAAACATATTTTTCTCTTTGTATGTGAATGTCGCTAGTGTGTGCTTTTCATTTTATTTTCTTTAAGGTGGCTGCCTATTTTTGAACGTTCGAATTGAGCCCACGATGAGCGCGCGCTCAAAAACCGCTGAAAAATTTACAATATTTTATTGAAGAACCATACGCGTTTTGAGCTTCAACAGGGCAAAACCCTCAAATTTTGCAGGGGACTCTCTATTTTTTAATAGCTCTTTTGAAAAAAACTCCTAAAAATCTAGGTTTTGTCGAAATTTTAGGAAAAGTTTAAATCAGGCTAATTTAGCATTTACTCTATCATTTAAACAAAGAAAAAATAGGGGCATTCAGGCGTTTTTAAGAGATACGAATTTTTAAAGAACATTATTTGGGATAAATCTTATGCCGAATGCGTGACAAGCGTTACACAGCATACAAAACGGTGTGACAAACTCTGTTTTTGGCGCGTTTGCACGTCAAGCTAAACATGCTGCTTCCCTGCCATGCAAGTAAAAAACACAGAGAAAAACTCGATATTCATAAGCTTTATAGTTCCAGGAAGAATATTGGGTTTAAAGTGAGGATATTCATCGACTTTTTACTCAACAGCAGAAAGGAATTTCTGAAATATTTGGTATGTAATAAGATGATTTTTTAGATTGAAAACTCCAAAGTAAAAGAATTTCATGATGAAAGTGTTTAGCGACCAAAAAAAGATTTTCAAAACTATAATTACACACATAGACATTAATAAATGGTAAATTTTCAATTTTGTTTCGTACAATTCGAGTAATAAATTTTGAAATTCCTCGAATGTAGATGCGCAGTACGTGTGCGCGTGGACAATAGTAGGCACCGTTCTTAAACGGCTTCAAAAACTTTAAGTATAATTCACAAACCTTTAGTTGAAGTAGAGCGACCATATACCTCGCGAACATTGACTTTTATACTTTGATAGCCGTTTGTACAGGAGGTTTGTACGTCACTGCCATGCGCAGTAAATGCAAAAAGGCTCCCACAAGTTGAAGACAACATGCCGAACTCATAACAGGGGCACTAGACGACAATATTTTGTAGGTCGTCGATGATCGTATTGAGGCTGACATCGATGAGGCTCTAAGTCTTTATCTAAAATTGGATGCACCTTTATTACTCGGGCTACCTGTAAGGTAGGCCGAGTTTAGGTTTCGGTTTTGTATCAGTCTATCGTATGGTCGAGGTTTTACACGATGAATATGCATGCGATCGAGACAGTCATGAAAGCGAGGCGACGCACGAGTGAAAGTCATGTGACATACATGTTGGGTCCGAGGTTTTCTTGCTCTCTGTTCCAATCGTCGGTGGTTTGTTATGGCGAATTCCTTTTCTTCTGGGACACTCAAAATACACACAAACGCACACGCCGTTCGCGGTAGACCCACACTAAAAGATATCGAGCGTTTTCGGAACTGGTCGGTCCGCGAACTCAAAGCAAAATGCCAAAAGAATGCCAAAGATACCAGAAAGAACTCAAATGAAAGTCAAATGAACTCAAATGAAAGTCAAATGAACTCAAATGAAAGTCAAATGAACTCAAATGGACAAACGTACAAACGTACTTAAACGAACAAACAATCACTAACTCTTTAGTAAGCAGGAACTTCATTGATAACTGCTTCGAAGATGATGGAGACAAAGAAAACATCCCATGTAAGCTGAAGATGGACGCCATATTGGAATTTTTAAAGACAACATTTCATGCCTTCCGCGAATCAACAAGCATTGGACTTACGCCATTTTCATCGACGATAAGTTTTTTATGTATTCTTTGCTTTTTGTTCTCAATTTTGGACAGTTTCTTCAACATTCTATCGTTCGTTCAACTATAAGTAGCGAGCCTGTTGTGCATGATGTTGATTTTAATTGTACATTTCATAAATGAGTCAACTAAGAGTTTGGTATACTCTTTGGAAAATGACTGTGATTTATTGGAAAAGGCTGTACAGTTATCTGTATTTGTTGATCACAATAAACTACAGTAAAAACCCGCATATAAGAACCTGGGGTTTAAGAACCTGTTAGGCTAAAATTTTCATTTTATTCACCATGGATATAAGAACCTATTTAGGCTAAAATTTTGTTAGGTTCTTATTTGTGGGGTTGTTGTAAAGCGTAATGTAGAAACTGCTGAATTAAGATATTTTTGGTCTTTTTAATGCTTAAGTTTGTGTTAACAACACATCCCTGTATGGTAAGAAATTATTGATTTATATCGTATTATGAGATGATATTGATATAGTTATGATATATACAATATATTTAAATGTAATTGATATAAAAATATAAGAACCTATTTTAAGAACCTATTTAGGCTAAATTTGCTTTAAGTACCATTTGTATAAGAACCTATTTAGGCTAAATCGAAAATTTCAGGTTCTTATATGTGGGTTATTACTGTATTATATTTATTAGAGGATTGCAGGTCTCGTTATGCCAAATCTTATACATCTCAGTACCGTGTTGAGCACAAGCCTCGTGTTGCTTCGCGTGATCTAGAACCGAGTAGAGTCCCTGTTGAACAACTCGTACGCCTTTTGCACAAAAGCAGAAAAATACGGAAAAGGATTCGTAAGTATGTTTTCAAAACTGTACCCATGACATCTAGAATGCATTGCTTTGTCAATAAATGTCATTTGAATCACGAAATAATGAAGTGTTATTGCAAAATCTACAAAGGATCTAAACGAAACAAAGGTTCTGGTAATTCTTTTCCCAGTCGAAGGAAATTACGATTCAGGAAATCCCTCCTTAAGAAATTAAAGTTTCACAAAAAAGCAATAAATGCTGGTTATAGTCGTTGTCAGCCAATATTGTCCAGGAAAACATGTTTCCAACAGTTTACCCCATGTTTACAAGAGTCTTAATCTTAGAATAAATCACAGTAAGTATACCCTAAGCAGAGATGTAGAAAAAATTCCTAGTCCATACACAGTAATAGATCAAAAAAAAAAAAATTTTCTGCTCCATATTCTCAAGGTAACATTGCATTATTTGGTCCAAATGCTGGTCGTCAGTGTGTTGCCATGTCACTATGTGCATTGATATGTAACCATAGGAGTGCAATAAGTTCATCAGTAGACCTACAGAGCCTGCAATATCGAAGACAGTAGCTGTCCGCAAGTAAGATACCACTACCATCTGCTATCAATCGTGAAGCATTTGGATCAGGAAGCGAAAATGCCAAAGCATTAGCCCTACAAAATGCTCAATATTCTTTTATCTTTTTTACCAAGCAAACCGCCTGGCAACAACGGTTCCCGCGAGACCCTCTCATTTTTTCGGGGTTGAGCAACATAAACACATCCTCTCCGATTGCGCTCCTTTACTTTCACACTTCTACTACTTTCTCACCTTCTTTGTTTTCGACATAGGTAGCCCGAGTAAACGCCAATAAGGGCGTCTAGTTCTAATAAGGTTGTCAATATTAGTATTCTTTAAATAAAGAATACTAATAAAGAGGATTTTATGGGGTTTAAAGGTCACGTCCATGCACGTGACGTGTATGGTCGCTCCAATTGGTTCAAATGATCATGCATTATTAATGAGTTTTTGGATCTATTGTAAAATTTGGTATAAAAAAAGCACATTGTATTGTATTGTATTGTTATACGTGGACTGTATAGCGGCTGCCAGAACGCCTTTACATGCTTTAGTTCTATCCCGTTGAGCTGCGCCACTGCTGTACTTGCGGTGGTCATACGCGGTGGCGAATGACATAATGATATATGCGCATCGACTGACACCTCACAAATATGACTTAGATCCGCAGTAAAGGTTTACAGATACTGATGTGCACCTTAGCCATTACTGTACAATTTTTAAAGTGCTTCACAAAAATGAGGAATGGGAAAACCACGAAAAAATACTAGAATGCCGATACAAAATACTTACCTTGGTTAGTAACGTAAACATTGACTCTCATTGTCTTGTGATTATGATATTTCACTGGTACAAATCTAATGTATCTAGCCAGTTGAGGGTTTGTAAGATCATGAAGTACTACACTGTTAGAGTCCGTGTTTCCTTTGAAGGACTGAAAAGTAAAATCATCAATAAAAAGATTATGAAATTGAAATGAATAGAAATAATCGAGAAAACAGTTTTGCTTTGTTTTTAATGCAGTAAGTTTATAAATGGCCAGCAACCCGGCCAAGAATCCTTTGTTAAGGATGATATGCTTTATGATATTTAATTTTAAAACCCATGTCAAACATTTACAAACTTCTTTAGTTTTCTTCATTGTTTTTGAAATTACCTTCAAATTTCCAAATTCATCTTTATAAGTATACCATAATGTTATGTTATTTGGTGCTAAGTACAGCTTGTATTTAGTCACCCATTCATCATTCGTAGTGCGACCACTTCCTTGTGTTGCTACAGCAGTAATAACACGTGGAGTACCGAGGTCAATCTGCAGGTAATCATCAGCGTTATTATTAACGCTTGATGCCCATCCATATTTGCCATTCAGCTTTGCATTATGAGGTTTGTATCGAGCATCATCTGTGAATTTTGGGTTTTTATAATATGATGAGGCTGTGTAACTTCTGTTTGATAGTTTCAGGTTTCTCTCCTTTCCAACAAGAGATTGCTCTGGACACCCTATTGCAATCAAATAATAAAATATTTATAAGAAAACAACGTAGCGTACTGATCCCGAACAGCGTTGGCTACTTGCTTATAAAATGTCGTATTTTCATTTTCTTTCTTTTTACTCAGGGAGGCGTAGCCAGGATTTTGCCTTCGAGGGAGGGGGGTTCATATCCCGTTTTCAGAACATCGGTAAGTCGCGTGAACCTATTACGTGACTACTAGGTGTTTAGGTTTCTACTGCGTGAATATAACTTTCTTGGATACAGCTGCTGATTGAAGGTGATGAAGACACGTTTATCGATAAGCTATCCCATCGATAAGCCTGCTAAAAAATTACCAACAGGATGATTTCTCACCTTGCTTCAGCGATTACCATTGCAATCAATCAGGATGCTTTTTTTATTCGAGATGACTATCTTAAGCTTATGTATATAGACTTTAATCAATATGCATGAATATAGACTGGAGATGAATGAGTAAGTGTTGCCCGTTACAAATAGAATGTGGTTAGGTTTGGTTTATATTCAACCTGACGATTCCAAAATTGTTGAAAGGCAATATTTTCTTACTTTTTCTTACCACGATTGAATAATAGCTGTAGAGCACACATAGGCGATTTATTCCTGTTGCCATATCTTACCATACTCAATGTCTTTCCCAGCTGTATAAGGTCCTTCCTTGATTGTAGTCGCACTTATTTTGTAAGATAGCATTCCATTCTCTGTAACATTGATACTGTAGGTGAGATCAGCTGATCCACTGATGGATACTGTCTTGTTATTGAATGTTTCCTTGTTATAGTAGTATACGATGGTGTACTTCCTGATGATACCATTAGGTTTCCGTGGTCTATCCCACGTGATAACAACACTTGGACCAAGTGGATGTTGTGCAGGTATCAAAGCACCAGTGACATTTACAGGAGCAGAAGGAGCTTAAGGAAAAAAATACAGAACTTCTAAATATTGTCTTATTTTTAGCTCTTCATTTTGTTTACAGCCTTTTGGTAGACTATTATCTAACAGAATCTCTATTCTTTCTTTCGCTTGAGGGAAAAAGTCCTCCTCGGCTCGGGCGTAAAGATTTCCAGTTTCAGACCACGTTTCATTCCCTTCAGAATAAGATTCTCTGTTTAAATTATATTCACATTCATGTGTCTTCTAATTTGCAACCGAGCGCAACCATTAGAAAAAGAAATAATAGGCTATAGAATGAAACTCAACTCAGTTTCGTCTCACTAATATGCTGATGATTAAACTTTCTGTGCAAATGCCAACCCTGGTGACATATAAGTCTGGGAGGAGAGACTACAATATGCTTTCGATCAGCTGTCGTCTTGGTCACATGACAACAACCTTACCTTTAACCTACAGAAAACCAAACATGTGCTAATGTCCACTCAACAACTTGAGTGTGCTCATCAGCTCGATGACTACAAAGCCAAACTGGCTGTCAATGGACAAGTGCTAGAAATGACTACTTCAATTCAACTCGTCTTCTTGATTCAGAAACATTTGAAGTGGAACAATGATATCAACTCAAAGATCTCTAGTTGCTATGGGCGGACTTTAGCTGTTCTTAGAAAACTGAAAAACTTTGTTCCATTCCATTCAAGGAATCAATTAGTCGAATCTCTTATTTTATCTAAAATAGACTTTAATGATTCAGTAACCTATCCCATGCCTGATTATCTCGTTAAAGCGATTACAGCGTTTGCAGTTTGCTGCTGCGAGGTTTGTAAACAAACATATGTCTGGCATATTTCTGATAGTACTATTCTTAAACTAAGCTGGCTCCCAATTGTGGGGCGTAGAGAGTTTCATTTGAGTTATAAGCTAGTATTTATGGAATTGCATTCTAGTCATTGGCCTTTTCATTTTAACTTAGAACAACACATACCAGCACGTTCTCTCCGCTCATCTAGTGAGCTTAAGCTTAAGGTGCCGTTGATATATATCGGTTACATTTCTGGATATTGCACCCAAGATATTTAATTCCCTTCCAAAAAGACATAAGAACAAAAATGTACCAACTTAAATGATCAATTTTAGTCTTAGTAAAAAGTTCTTTTATGCTCAAACACATAACAGCTAGATGATCATAGTTTTTTAAGGATATTCCCTTACTCATTTATTGTGAATTCATTTTTGTTTTTGTTTTTGTTTTGTTGTTGTTTTATTATTACAAGTTTTCTTGTATTAATATATTTTCAAAATGGTAGGGGAGGAGGAAGAAGAATTAGTGCGTGTGTGAAATTCCTTCGTGTGTTCAGTTCATCCTCTTCCTTTCTTTGTGCTTTACTATGACTTAAGTTTCTAGTTTTATATAAGTGCGTACATTTGTCTATTACTGTAGATATTTATCATTGCAAGAGCCAAATGTATTGCTTGGATATTGCTAATAAACGATTGTTATTGTTATTGTTATTATTGTTATTATTGTTATTATTGTTATTATTATTATTATTGTTATTATTATTATTATTGTTATTATTGTTATTATTATTATTGTTATTATTGTTATTATTATTATTATTGTTATTATTGTTATTGTTATTATTATTATTATTGTTGTTATTATTGTTGTTGTTATTGTTGTTATTGTTGTTATTGTTGTCATTGTTGTCGTTGTTGTCATTGTTGTCGTTGTTGTCATTGTTGTCGTTGTTGTCATTGTTGTCGTTGTTGTCATTGTTGTCGTTGTTGTCATTGTTGTCGTTGTTGTCATTGTTGTCGTTGTTGTCATTGTTGTCGTTGTTGTCATTGTTGTCGTTGTTGTCATTGTTGTCGTTGTTGTCATTGTTGTCGTTGTTGTCATTGTTGTCGTTGTTGTCATTGTTGTCGTTGTTGTCATTGTTGTCGTTGTTGTCATTGTTGTCGTTGTTGTCATTGTTGTCGTTGTTGTCATTGTTGTCGTTGTTGTCATTATTGTCATTGTTGTCATTATTATTATTATTTATGAAACGGCGTGATCTTAAATGGAAAACATAACGCCCGAGCTGAGAAGATTAGACTCTGCCAGCAGGGAAGTAGACAATATATTACCATCCTCCTTTGTTCTTATCGTTGTTGTCTCGCTCCATGATCCATTTACACGTTGTGTTCTTGCTAACACCCTTACGTCGTATTCTGTGTAAGGCTTCAAACCCAGTAAAGTGTACTGTCTTTCACTGCTGCTCACATAAAGCGGATCTCTCCTTCCATTGCTTATGACAAATCCAGTTATGGGACATGTTGGATTGGACTGTTTGATTGTCCAGTCTAGTTGGATTGACCTTGGATGAGGGATTGTTGTTACTAGTGGGGCTTCTGGAGAGAAAGATAAAAACACCCTTACAAAAAGTCAAGGAAAATGCACTCTTCGATTCGTTTCTTCTTATATGCAGGATTAAATAGGAAAAACAACACGAATAATACTGGAACATGCTGGTACATACCTTGGTAAAAATCACCAATGTACATATCAACGCGCATCGTCTTGTGATTATGAAAGGCAACAGGGACAAACCTGATGTACCTTGCTGTTATCGGGTTTTGACTAAGATCGTGACGTTTTACTACGTATATGTTTTGATTGCCTTCAAAGATCTAAAAATGTATAAATTAATACTTATAACCAGATCGTTCTTATTTAACTCCAGTAGTAATAAGAATCATGATCAGACATTATTATAATCGTCATCAGAGAAGCGCATGTATGCCAGCACAGTCTTGGAAGTTGAACAAGTGACTTTTACGCCTGTAGTATAGTCCCCACAACAGGAGGTATGGCAGATGAGTGCAGAAGATATCGCAGTAGACTCACTAATTGCCAACAATAGAGCAAGCATGGTTCACTGATCCGCAGTTTTCGGAAGAGTTTCGGATTCACATCGCCAGGGTTTCGGATTTCATTCGACGATTTCAGGAGCTTACTAACCCACCCGTACTAAGCAATATATAGCTCTGATATGCCTTTTATTGGGAAAAAAAACTCAAAAACTCTCTCCAGAAATGAATGAGGAGCTTTGAAATATACGGCTCGCTGAACATGGATAGTTTTCGTCAATTTTCAACGTTTTGACTGTTTGAGGCAGGCCGCCATATGCACAATTGCTGAAGTCATGAAGACGGCACACTTTCGACTCAATTTAAAAAGGTACTGCCGACTCTCCTGTCCACAAATGCATTCAAATTCAAGTGTAGTTGAAATATTACTGAAATATGCAAATACTTCAAGAGCGGATGAGCCTAGAAAACTACTTAAAACGTTAACGAAAGAAACTACTGGCTTCTTCACCCGATCGATTCAGATAAGTTCAAACTTGACGTTGTAAGCTCACTAAAATGATAAATGTACGCTAATTCTACTTGTAAACCTATATCTTTATTTCATTTACTGAATTAGCCGCTATTTACCACCCTTTAATTCATAGTTTGACATAGTTTTTTTTAGCATAGTTAGCTTTTCTATTTTTCAAGTCGAACAAAATCGCTCAACTAGTGCCATGTAAATCCTTGATCGAAAGAGTTGTCGCTTGTATGACAGAGTTTTCGCTGGTTTGATAAGTTTTACATTCAATTCCAATGACTTCAAGTTATTTTTAATTATTTATTGAAGGCTTCCCGAAGATTTTTATCCAGAAATATATATTTTTAAATAAATGGCTTTTGCCAACCTTGAAGTATATCATAGATCAGTACACAAAGATCTTATAGTCAAACTCATCTCGCGATCGAAACATTATGATTCATTTTGAGTGGATTATTTTAATGAAATTAGCCTGCAACCTAGATTGTTGATTTAAAAAAATATACCAAATATATATATTGTTCTATAGTATAGTTTATAATATAACTAGATTATTACGCGCCCTCTGATTGGCCAAAAACCAATGAACTATTTCCCAATGGGCTACACGTTCGCGCACGCTGATCTCAACGCTCGCCTTTTTTCTCTAAATTTTCAAACCCGATGGGTCAATAGCGCGCAAACGAGCGAGATGGGTGATATAACACGCGCTCTGATTGGCTGAAATGCCTATATACTATTTGCCCATGGGTCGCACGGTAGATTTTTGGTCATATTTTATATCAGTTAGACGACAAAAAAGCGCTCGCCCATATAGCGATATAGATGCACTTGAAAAAATATAAAGAACTCTTAACAAGCTAGAGCGTTTAGAGCGTCATCTAGATTTTAAAATACGCGATCATGATTTATTGTTAGCATGTGCGATTTGAAGTCGCTTTGGTGAGGTAATCACTGTTGAAAATTGCCGGAGCTATGGCTGCGAGTATGATCGTTATCCAATCATTGCTTAGCATCATCTAGAAACATATACGACATGTACTTCTGGAGTCGATTCCTAAAATCAGGGTTCTCTTCTAGTAACTTGTTATTACCTTTTGTATACCGTCGTCTTTATAGCTGATCCAGTTTGACGAGTCATCTGAGTAATAAATCTCGTAACTTGTCACCCACTCATATATGATTATATAGTCTATGCTATATGGATCACCACCATTTCCTTGTGTTGCTACAGCAGTAATAACATGTGGAGTACCGAGGTCAATCTGCAGGTAATCATCAGGATTATTATTATCTCTTGGTGCCCATCCATATTTACCGTACAATTTGGCTTTATGAGGCGGATAGCGTTCATCATACTGTGATGATGCTGTGTAACTGCTGTCAGGTATATTTAGACTGTTTATTACTGAGAGAGACTTCTCTACACAACCTAAAGATATAATCATAAAGTATTTATCTGATTAATGTATGATTAATAACTCTCAATTATCATAATAATAATTGAAGTGGTTTTTTTAAAAAATTTCGGGTTTTTAGTGTGTAATGATCAAAAGTAATAACAATTAATTATTTTTAATTGAATTAATGCTAAATAATAGTAAGTGAAATGATTTTACTTAAACAACGGAACAATTTTTTCCAGTTTTTGTGTGTTCGTAGTGAGCAAAAATAATAATGCTTAATAATACATAATACTACTTAATAGTTATTATAAATAAGCGAAGTGATTTCACTTAACACACGGAACAAATTTTTTTTCAGTGTAAAGTGTGTAATGATCAAAAAGACACAAATGAATATCATTGACATAAATGATTAGTATTAGTTTAATAGCTATTTTACCGCAAGATAAGTAAAATAGTAAAATCCCTGTAATACAGCACAATGGTATTGTTATCCTTACCAGTAGCTTCTCCTTTCACGGCAAAAGCCAAACAACAAACAGTAAGCGTAACCTGAAAAATTACTCTGTCCATCTTCAAACTGTTCTGTACGCCAAAATATGACCGAATGTCACGAACCAGTATATCAGCAGCAGGAACTAATCTAGAATCGAAACAGTTGTGCTGCGAACTATATCTGGTTGTACAAAATAAATGTTTATTTTGATTCTGGCTTTTTTCCCGAGGCAACTATAGTTTTACTTTTTCTTCCATGTGAGGTATCGAAACAGATAACACAACCAAAAAACAAAATAACAATTTTTTATGCTCTTTGATCTCAGCATGGAAACTTATCGTGAATTATTCAGTTATGTCGCAACGAAGATCTTAGAATAACAGACCACTTCCTTTAGTGCTTTTGAAAAAACGAGACGGACCAAGTTAATTGAATCTTTAATGGCTCATCCGATGTCCGACTATCAAGCAATAATTTTCAAATTCACCTTAACAGGGAAAAAACAGTCGTTTCACTTTTTGTAGGACATGTAAATTACAGTGGTACGTCGGTCAGACATGGAGAGAAACGGATGTAAAATGTTCAGACTAGTACTGTTTTGTCATAAATATAATAGAATTGAAGCTCTTCTTCGTTCTTCATTCAAACTCTATCAACCAGCAGAGAGATTGCTAGACGTAAGCTAGGAGTTTGGAACCTCCTTTTTTATCCATAGTGTAAACGATCTCATATCAGTTTCAATCCTTTGGCTTGAATAATGGGAATTTGGAATCGCTCCATCGCTATACCCCGTTACGTTTTCATTCATTGATTTAAAAAAATACCTATGATGCAACTGTTGGTTTACTCCCTCATCTGAAGTTGTATATACATTAGGACGTTTCTTGAAGTAGAACTTACTTATATATTTTATCTCTCTTATGTTGGTTTTATAATGAAATATTTATTGAATTTATAAAAGATGAAGCCCAAAGATGAAGACCAAAAATAGCTTGCTCATCGACATGATGCTTAATAATTAGTGCTTTAGTCTAAGAATGACAATAGATACCGCATTCCAATAAGGAGAGCCAATAAAATACAGCTGAAGCAAATACAAAATGTCAGATACAAAAATACGAAAGTAAAACTGTATGAGAGTCATTAAAATGCAGCTGAAGCAAAAAGAAAATCTAAGATACAAAACTACGAATGAAAAACTCTCTGCGTTAATCAAATATATTGGTTTACTATAGGGTTTCGAAACTGGTCACCATATGTTACGTCATAGTCATTAACACATTGGAAATATAAACCTTCGTATCTCAAAGACCCAACATTCAAATGACGAATTATTTTCACAATCAACTATTCATTATTTAAAGAATCAATTCTGAAAATATTGTGTAAAGGCTTATAAGCACTTTAATAATAAATAGTGTTAGGTTGAGATGAACTATTTAATGAGAGAACTATAAAGGTCCTTGTAATGTTCAGTGTCAGTTGATATTACAGAATTGCAAGCATGTTAAATAAAGTCAGCTCTGGTTTCTAATAAATATCCTCCTGGTACATCTATAATAATGTTATATTGCTTGATGGTATAACCCTAGTGCTGCTGTTTGAGTTCTGCAATGTTAAGGGTGCGTACTTGGTGGTCTTTCTGCTTCCTGTTCTCTATCCAAGGACAACTCATCTCTATGATCTTTACTGTCTTCGTCTCGTTGTCAACTACTCGACCATCTATTCGGTTGGCTCTCACTTCAGTATTTTCCGCACATACTGGTACATCCCAATAGGTGCCTGCTTTGGTGTTGGGGTACTCAGGTTTAGGGGTCGTGGATGAATACCAAGGTGGAACACACTCGTTCAGATCAAGGTCATTAAGCTGCTCAAAAAATAAAATTTAGAGGGCTGCGTTATTCCTTGTCACATACTTAGTTTCAACAAGCGCACTACATCCAGCAATTATATGTGCTAAATATTAAATAATAATAGATGTTCATTTCTTATGTAATAAATATTATGTTTATTGCTTATATTCGAGCAAACTTTTTATTATTTTCCTGTTTAGTTAAAATATCATTAAAAAGGTTTTGTTTTTTAAGAGTCTTATTATTCTCTGTTAAGCTTCATGTCCTGTAAAATGTTCTATTCATTAATCGATCTTACAGCAAATGTACGTCCATTTTCTGTTTCCTTTATATATCTCGGGCAGTTCAGATTTAGATTACTGAAGCGAGTATTTCTGCTGTGTATGTCACTGTTTAGCATTAGCTTTGAATTTAAGTATCCTGGTGTCTTGTTGTGTGTTCTTCTGTGTATTAGGGAACATCTAGATCTGTTTATGTACGCATCTTTGTAGAAGGGAATCCAGTTTAATGTGTTAAGCAAGCAAACAGAGCTTGCCCGATTTTTAGCATCCGTAATTACTCTCGCGGCCCTTTTCTGAAGTTTGAAAATACTGTTTATACTCCTGAGGAATGCCATGTTGTATTGGTAATAAAGATGATGTACGTACAGTTATTAACTTTGACACACTATTTTCTGTTTGATGAATACGATTGAAACCATGATAAGATTGCATCACTGAGTCCATATAGTTCCAATTTCTATAGCAGATTATCATGGTTTACCATGGTCAAAGACTTTTTTGTCTTCATTGTTTTAAATAATTTGCTAAGGAGTTAGTCACATGTTTTTCGAAAATCTTTGAGGGAATTAGTAAAATTGCAATTGGCCTGAAGTTGTTCACATAATGTCGTGGACCATCATTATCCAGCGATGTGACTATTGCTATTTTCCATTTGTTTGGGAAAGTACTGCTCTCGATTGAAAGGTTCATCAATTTTGTTAGGGGGGCTATAAGTGGTGGTACTATTGTCTTTTTTATTCGGGCGCTCAGACCATCGTAGCCTGTGGCTTCATTTGTTGGAATTTTTTTATTTATTCTAATAGTATGTGCTTTACTTTTCGTTTCTTTCGACAACAAGTATTTTAAGCTTTTACAATATCGATGAAGAATTTTAAAACAGTGCAATTCAATATCTTAGGTAGAACGTTAGCTACCACGTCTTTCAATCCGATTGGCTGTTTGGACATCTTTTATTTTCTAGTAGAGCTGAAAAATAGAGAAAAAAATAAATATTTTCATATTGTTCTGTATTTAACCATACTCAACAATGTCTTTCCCATATGCATAAGATCCTTCCTTGACTGTAGTCGCACTTAGTTTGTATGATAAAATAACATTGATACTGTAGGTGAAATCAGGTGTCTTGTTAATGGCTCACGTGGTCTATCGTACGTAATAACAACACGTGGCCCAAAGGAACCCTGTACAGGCTTCAAAGTACCATTGACATTCAGTACTGGAGCAGAAGGAGCTTTAGACAAAAAATGTGTAATACAATTTTTAAATATGTTATTACTTCAATGCTGCAAGTATCTCCCCCTCCCCAAAACGACCTTGCCCTGCTGGAGATGAAGTCCTAGGATTAATTATGTGTGCGCAAACTAACCATGAAGCTGGGATGACATTACTTTATCACGGCTATATAACGAATCGAAATATCGAGACTAATTTGTATAGCTATTGTTTTGAACTGACCTCTCTTACATGTTAAAACGCTTTAAGTCAGTTGCATTGATGTTAGTTAGTTCAAAACACTAGTAATAAATATGGTCGCCATACTTCGATTCGGTGTAAACAAGCATGTGTTTATTGTATGTTATATATTTTTCCACGCGAACCCGAGGTTAGTCAGTCCAAAACAATAGTTCTTCAAATTGGTTGACAGTTTTGATTCGGTGTACGCATATGTTTATTGCACTGTCTTTTCCCAGCTTTTAATATCTCACCATCCTCCGTCGTTCTCACTCTTCGCTCAGTGCTGCTAGAGCGATGTTGTAATTTTTATACTTGAGTAGTGACGTCAGAGTATAGCTTCAACATCACCCACGTCAATTGAAAAAATGATTAGATAGAGATGAAACATGGAACACAGGTTTACAGGATTTTTTTCTTGAAACTGAGACTTTTCTTAAACGTTTTAAGTTATTTGAAACTAACTATGTATTCTAGACTATACTAACATGTTGCTAAACGGTACATCAGTTTACGAGAATACAAATTGAACATATGAAGCCACTGGATTTTCCAGCGAATGTATTCTTTACAGAGTCACCTCCGATCGCTAACTAAGAACGTACTAACAAAACTAACAAATCTTGATTATGAAAAAAAAAGTTTTAACCAATTTATTTTGATTCTTTTAGCCTGTTGGGCTTGCCGTGAAAATATCAACCATTTCATCATTGGTTAAATTAACCAGTAAGAATTAATTGATATTTAATAGTATACCATTTGCAATTGGTTACTATACAGCCATTTTATTTTGGTATAGTTTTTCACATTTGCATTCGTCAAAAACTAACCAATTATCATTGGTAGTTCCAACCAATTTAGTGAAATGGTTATATTAACCAATAAAAATGGTTATTGCAACCATCTTATTTTGGTATAGTTTTTCACATTTGCACTTGTCAAAAATAAACAATTACAATAACATTTGTATTTTCAACCAATTCATTTTTTACAATGTACAGTATCCAACATTCACATTTTTGTCACAAATATTTGGCTATTTCGAATCTTTGTCTGCCAAAGAACAGGAATGTATTTTATTATATTCACATGAAATAAGCTGCTATGAAAGTAATGCGTGTTTAATATGCACCTGCAATAGCAGTTCTGATTGTTGTGACGTTGCTCCATACTCCATATCCTACTTGCTTGATGGCTTTTATTGAGACATTGTATTCAGTGTATGGGTTTAATTTGGTCACAGTATATCTCCGATCATCGCCAATAACTTTATGAGTTGTGTTTTCCACTTTCACTAGGTATCCAGTGATATGGTCAGTAGGACTGCATTTTTCGTAAGTCCATGTCAATGTTATTGAGCGTTTGTTAGGAATAAATTCCATACGAGGTGGTTCTGGTGGGAAAATATGAACAAGCTTGAAACTTCATCTTAATGAAGTTGGTTCTTTTTTCATTGTTTCTTCAGTTTAAACTTGAACTTCCAAATCTTTATTATGTTTAGAAATGGCTGTTCTAAAAACTGCTTCTACGGTGGTCTACGATAGAGAATATCGTAAAATGGCCAAAAACATGCTGCGTAGAATCATCACCGTCATTATCGCTCAGTTTATTTGCTGAGCCTTTTAAACTATGTTAGTATTTCTAGTTTACGGAAGCCAAAACACATTAAAGAAAAAAGCGTACAACAAAATAAGACACATATGGCTAACTAATTCAAACCGGTGGGAGCTGTGCTCCGGGGTCATACATGGACTTTATAGCCGCTGCCAGAAACGCCTTCTCATGCTTTAATTCTATCCCGTTCGTTATGATGGGAAATCTACGAAAAATAGAGGTAACCGAGCACTTTTTAAAATCCTAGAATGATGCAAAAGATTTACCTTGGTTAGTAACGTAAACGTTGACTCTCATTGTTTTCCAATTATGATATTCCACTGGTACAAATCTAATGTACCTGGCCAGTTGAGGATTTTTTAAATCATGACGTACTATACTGTTAGAGTCGGTGTTTCCTTTGAAGAACTGAAAAGTAAAACCATCGATTAAAAAAATGTAAAATTGGGATAAAATGGAAAATACAAGAAACAGTTGTGCTGTGTTTTTAATGCAGTAAATATATAAGAGAAGATGGCATCGAAAATCAAACAAATCGAAGTTTGCCGGCAACAGCCAAAAAATCGGTTTCTCTCATATACTAGTACTACCTATAGCCATACCTAATCGAGGTACTTCGCTTTTCGAAATATATATCGCTTCATTTCCGAGAAAAGGGAGAAAAACAAAATTGTTAATTGACAAATTGACACTTTGAGAGAGCCAAAATACCCTCCAACTTCAAGGGCCTCTCGTGCCTTTGCAAATATTTGTATGGGCTTCTTGTTCAAAACTGTTTTTAACATTGACTTGGTCTTAAATCTATGAAATTTTAACATCTTCCAATAAATTTAGGTTGGCAGAAATCATTTTATAATTTGTACTTTGTATTTTTGCGAAAATACATTGGCACGTAATGAAATATGAAAAAACTTTCAACGAATATTTTAACCAAGTGCTATATAAAATAAAAGGTTCGAAATTTAGAAATTGAGAATTTGAAACTATGTTCTAATCGTGAATAAATTAAGTGATTTTTTGTGGTATTTTGTTGTGTAACGAGTGATGGAGATTTAAAAGTGGAGAAATATCGAAGAAAAAGCGGCAGTTGGGTACAATCAAATGAATTTAAAATATTTCATAAACAGCAAATTATTTAAAAAATAACAAACTACTAGTTCGAACAACTACTACTACGTAGTATGAAAAGATAGATGAATAAAATTAAAACTATCCAGGAGAAAGGATCATTTTTTCAGAGGCAAGTGGTTTTTCGATTGTTGCCGGCGTAGATTCGATTTTGACTGACTTCGCCTCATAAATGATGGCCAGCACCCCGGCCTAGGATCCTTTGTTTAAAATAGCCATATGTTGAGTCCCGAACAGCTTTGGCTACCTTTTTATAATTTTGTTTTTCGTATTTTTACTTTCTTTCATTTTACTCAGGAAGGGGTAGCCAGAATTTTTTCCTTTAAGAGAGGCGATAAAATGGAAAGGGAGGGGGGGGGGGGGGGGGGGTGTTATTACTATCTCTTGCTCCCCATCCATATTTACCATTTTCAGAGCATTGGTAATTATAAGTCGCGTGAACGTATTACGTGGTTACCTAGGTGTTTAGGTTTCTTCTGCATAAAGATGACTGTCTTGGATCGGCTAAGCTAATTCATTAAGGAATATAAAAATATTTCAACTGCAGCAGGACATTTAGTATTTCAAAACAATGTTCAACTGCCTGACATTTACACACAGTGTTATTGCCCTAGCCTGCGATACTGGGCTGAAAGCAGGCTATTCTGCCCATCACCGAACAGTTTGAAATCGGTACAAGTTTACTGTTGCTCCTTGATAGAGGTTTCAGAAATATCTCGTAGAGCAGTACACAAAACTCTAATTTCACTATTGTTCTTTGTCGAATCAGAAACGCGTCCACAATACGGACTCGAGACATGAGTAGAGATATATCCTCCTCTCATCATTTCTCCCCTCCCCCTCAACTTGGGCTTGAAACTTTGAAACTCATGTTGCGCTATGTTATAATGAAATCTGCATTTAAATGGTACACGATTTAGTTTAGCCATAAATCTACGTGTATATATAGGTAGTTATTTTTCTCCGTATATATTTAGTAAATTATTCGTATAGATTATGACCTGATTGAAAAAAAAATGTTATCCTTAATCATCAACCCAATAAAGCTATAATATAGTATAATACTTACACAGGCAAGGGCCCAGTTTACAACAGGAAATTTTGGTACAACCATTATTTTCATGGCGTCTAGAGCGAAAACCTCGATTTGTTAGCATGTGCGATTTGAAGTCGCGTTAGTGAGGTAATCACTGTTGAAATCGCCGGAGCTTTGGCTGCGAGAATGATCATTATCCAATCATTGCTTAGCATTTTGTCATGTAGTCGGATGATAGACAATTTTTAAAAACATATACGACGTATACTTCTGGAGTCGATTCCTAAAATCAGGGTTCTCTTCTAGTAACTTGTTATTACCTTTTGTATACCGTTGTCGTCTTTATAACTGATCCAGTTTGACGAGTCATCTGAGTAATTAATCTCGTAACTTGTCACCCACTCATGTATGATTTTATAGTCTATGCTATCTGGATCACCACCATTTCCTTGTGTTGCTACAGCAGTAATAACACGTGGAGTACCGAGGTCAATCTGTAGGTAATCATCAGGATTACTATTATACCTTGGTGCCCATCCATATTTACCGTACAATTTGGCTTTATGAGGTGGATAGCGTTCATCATACTGTGATGATGCTGTGTAACTGCTGTCAGGTATATTTAGACTGTTTCTTCCTGAGAGAGACTTCTCTACACAACCTAAAGATATAATCATGAAGTATTTATCTGATTAATGTATTATTTAATAATTCTTAATAATAATAATAATAATTGAAGTGGTTTTAAAAATTTTTTCCAGTTTTTAGTGTGTAATGATCAAAAATAATAACAATTAATAATTTTAATTAAAATTGAATTAATGCTAAATAATAGTAAGTGAAATGATTTTACTTAAACAACGGAACAATTTTTTCCAGTTTTTGTGTGTTCGTAGTGAGCAAAAATAATAATGCTTAATAATACATAATACTACTTAATAGTTATTATAAATAAGCGAAGTGATTTTACTTAACCCACGGAACAATATTTTCTTTCAGTTTTAAGTGGGTAATGATCAAAAAAACACAAATGAATATAATTGACATAAATGATTAGTATTAGTTTAATAGCTATTTATCGCAAGATAAGTAAAATAGTAAAATCCCTGTAGTACAGTACAATGGTATCGTTATCCTTACCAGTAGCTTCTCCTTTCACGGCAAAAGCCAAACAACAAACAGTAAGTGTAACCTGAAAAATTACTCTTTCCATGGTCAAACTGTTCTGTACACCAAAATATGACCGAATGTCATGAACCAGTATTTCAGCAGCGGTAACTAATCTAGAATCGAAACAGTTGTGCTGCGAACTATATTTGGTTGTACAGAATTAATATTTATTTCGATTCTGGCTTTTTTCCCAGATCAGCTAGTTTTACTATTTTAATTTCCATGTGAGGAATCGAACAGCCAACATAACCAAAAAACAAAAAAAAGCAATTTTTTTTATGCACCTCGATATTAGCATGGAAACTAAGAAGATATTGTGCATTATTCAGTTATGTCGTATAACGAAGAGGATAATAGGTCAGTTCCTTTAGTGGGTTTTTAAAAGAAAGCGGACCAATTTAATTGAATCGTATTTTATCTGATCCGATGCCGAAAATGCATGATTTTCGAATTCTCCGTAATAGTGAGAATTAGACGTTTCACTGTGTGTGGATATGTAAAGAATGTCAAATATGGACAGAAACGGATACAAAAAGTTCAGACTAATATTGAAGTTCTTCGTCGTTCGTAATTTGAACGTTATCAACCAGCCTGCGATTGCTAGACGTAAGCTAGAAGCTTGGAAGGCGTCGCTTTCCCATCCACAGTTAATATCACAATATTAGTTTCAATCCTATGGCTTGGCCAATGGAAATTTGGAATCGCTCGATCACATATACATCCGAGGAGGAGTTCCTTGAAGTATAACTAACTGATATATTTTCTCTTTCTTATGTTGATAATGAAATATTTCAGTATTAAAAACAAATGAAGCCCAAAAATAGGCTCATTCCAATAAGGAGAGTCAATATAAAATGTCGCCGGAAAAAAAATCTCAGATACAAAAAATACGAATGAAAAACTGTATGAGAGTCAATAAAATGCAGCTGAAACAGATACAAAATCTCAGATACAAAACTACGAATGAAAAACTTTATGCGTAATTCAAATAAAATTGGGGGTTTCTATAGGGTTTCGAAACTGGTCACCATGTGGTTCGAGTATATGCTTGTATATATCTGCCACAGACATGTCATGGCAGTTGCGGAACGGAAATGAAGGAGGTTCTGAAGTCTCAGCCATAACATGCATTGAAACATAAATACATTCATTGTACATGTAGACTTTGCCTTTTATATTATTTTGTTAGTTTGGTAGCCGCCATCTTTGCTTATAAATTTTGATATAAAAACAGTTTATCATCAATTGTTTCTTAAATCAACCACAACTATTGCCGACCGTTATTTCGGTCGTTTCCCCATATAAGCGTAAAGGAATTTTTACAAATTAAATCGTGCCGAGATCTAAATAACTTATGTTAGGCAAAGTCAGTATAAACTCACGCTTCTTATTATTTGAAGCCGGTTTCTTGGATTCCTATAATTAAAGAAACGTCTGGTCGAAGACAATGCAATTTTAGCCCTTTTTTAAAAGCTGGTGAGATGTTTATAAATAGAAAAAGGAAATTTGTAAAATCGATAAAAACCATAAGCTATTAGTAATCGTTCCACCTCCCCCCCCCCCCCCCCCCCCCTCCCCCCTCCCTTCTGAAAATACCCCATACAGGGTAAATTAACATTATGAATAATGCATATATTTTCATAAAGATACCTCTGTCCCGAGCATATGTTATAATTTGCGGATTGGCGGGATCACTTGTCTAGCAACTTGATGACAAGCTGGAAGTGTTTGTAATTGTTCGGTTTGTCTAAAACAAAACCCGATACAATTGGGTATTGCAGCATCGTTATAGACTTTCAAATCATCAGTGATTATAGTAATTGAGAGGGACTACCATCATAAATAAGTCATGGACTAACAATTGTACACCAAAACGAACCCTATTTTATTTTGAAGACACTGAAGTTCTGGTTATTTTCTTGTCAAATGCTTTAGTACTAAAGACACTGAATGCTAGTATCTGACTTACCGTTTGTCTTAAGACTTGAAGGTCTCGCATCACGAACCCAAACGTCTTGTCGAAATTAAGATATTTCACTTATACTTCGCCATATGTTTCAATGCCTTCTCGTGACCAGTATTGATGAAAGGTGTAAAAAGGTGAGCTGTGAGCACTGCATTTGCGGATGGCGGTATTTTATTTATTTATTCTATATTCTGAACCGTATCCTATAGTATAGATGAGATCCACATACACAAAATGCTGGATGGGTGGCATATACTTATCATACCATCAATAATACCTGAGTCTGTTGTCGAAATGCACATACTCCGCCATTGCAAAATCATTGTCTGTATAACACTCCCAACATGCATCAAGATGCTGAAATGGCGGCCCCACGATATTTGCAAAATGTTCTCAGTTGTTCAGCTGTGCATTTTATGAAATTTATCTCTTCCCAAATTGTCTTCTTTTGAACCGTAAATATTAATCGACGCCGTTATTATAAGAAAACTTTGTCTATTTCCCCCTGCTAGATGACCCACAATACATTGCGCGCGTGTTTCAAGATTACCGTCGCATCGTGAAAGTATCCCTTCCCTTTTAGTATAGGATATCTCCAGCCATAGCGTAGATGAGTCACTTACCAATCACTCTATTATTATGCCTGGGCCGGATGTCCTATTCTTTTACGGTACAGTGTATGTACGACAACTGATAGCCTGTGTTCCCCAGGCTATACCCTAACTGCAAATTAAAGAAACAGCTCGGCTGTACGCAACGTTATTAAACTGAATATTATACCACTATGACCTCGTTTGTCATCAAATAATTTTACAGTGTACATATTCTGCATTGTATAGAACAGTCATAGTATAGATGAGTCACATGCCTGGGTTTTCAGTAATGATATCTGTATATTTGATATCATGCATGTTTCGCGTAGAGGGCAGAACATCCCATCCTTGAAAACAAATATCTTGTTAATTTACTGTATATACCCTTTGTTATGAGTGATGATCGAGCTAGTAAATAAGTAAATTAAAAGTTAATTAATTAGTACATCAAACAAATAAAATAAATGAGAACATACTTACTTTTCAAAGCTACAGGACGCGGAAATATTCCGTGTGTAATGCAACCCTTTGCATAATTACTGCAAAAATTCGAATACTCGACAGTCGGTTCATCTTATGGCTGCAAATCGTTTTATACATTCTTCGCATATCTGATGTTGATGATGTAGATGTTGTTCAGAAACGGAAACTTCTAATCGACCTGTGATAAACTAATGATGACATGGCTAGAATAGCACTAGCTAGCTTTTTTCCAATTCCTCATAATTCTGCTTAAACTCCAAGACTGGACTGCGAGAGTCATATTTTTATCTTTCTTTTTTTTCTTTATATTCTTCAATGTTGACTTGAGACTAACTACTGTTAATTAATACTTTTCATTAATAATGTATTTTTCCGCTTCTTTAAACGAAAAGTATCTTAAGCTTACGGGTTAAGAACGTTTCATTTTACAACATCGAAAAAGTATTAAAAATCGAAAATAATTTACCGAGGGAAACCGGAATCCGGAATCCACGAAATGTTAGGCTTTGGAATCCGGAATCCAGTTTATGATGGAATCCGGAATCCACCCTTTTGAAATCCGGATTCCACTACTTTGAAATGCAAAGTATACACTCAAACGCTATCGCCTCGACCTAGACTGATACCGATGTAGCCCCTCCCACACTGTGTAATATCTCCACCAAGAATATCTGTCATCGGATGCTGATTTAATTGATAGACGATCCTACTTATACTGACAAGTATATCAAATATAATTTTTAGAGAAAGTATCTGAAAATTAACGATATGGAATCCGGAATCCGTAATACAAATGTTTTGGAATCCGGAATCCAGACTTTGGAATCCGGAATCCACCATAATTCCGGATTCCCTTACATGGGGCAAGAGGTAGAACTTTGGCTTCAACGTTCTTCAATCCGATTGGTTGTTTGTAAATCTCGTATTTTCATTGACCTCTAATAAAGCTGAAAAATTGAGCGAAAAAAAGAGGTTTACTTGTGCCGTATCTTACCATGAATGTCTTTCCCAGCTGCATAAGGTCCTTCCTTGATTGTAGTCGCACTTATCTTGTATGATAGTATTCCATTGTTTGTAACATTGATACTGTAGATGAGATCAGCTGATCCATTGATGGTGACTGTCTTGTTATTGAATGTTTCCTTGTTATAGTAGTATACGATGGTGTACTTCCTGATGATGCCATTCAGGTCTCGTGGTCTATCCCAAGTGATAACAACACTTGGCCCAAAGGAACCTTGTGCAGGTATCAAGGTACTATTGACATTCATTGGAGCAGAAGGAGCTTAAAAGAATAAAATTAAGAATGCCTATGCTAAGCTCTTTATTGTTTGATAACCTTGACCTGATATACGCCGAATGCAATAATGGCCGCCACTTCGTTGTCATATTTAAAAAAACATTAATTAAGCACTATAATTAAATCATAGATTAGATTGATTTAAACAAGTTAGAAAGTTTGAGGTAGTAACATATAAATACTTTTAAAGAAGCTATGAGTATATTAAAATTAGAAAAACACTAGAACGACATTAAAATCTCTGTAATATCGATTCCAAATATATATACCGGAATTCTAGTTATACCATTAAAACTAGAAAACTTTCCAAACACACGTATTTCTGCTTGCTAGTTTTGATAGAGGTGCTCATTCCTAAACATTAGTTGTTATTTATGCCAATGCTAGTATTTGTACTCTTTTGGACAGCTAGCTGGAAACATGTTTCCTCGTTTCGTCTTGGTGCAATATCATTGAGTTCAGACTAGTGTGTAAATGATTCCTTAAGTGAATACGATTATTAACTGTTTGATTTTTATCCACATTCACGTGTCTTCTGCGCAACTGTTTGAACAAAACAACGAAAAAATATCGTATCTGTAATGATTTAAGGTTCTAGCTAAACGAGGGAACATGTTCCCAGAAACATGATTATTACCACTTGCATTTTTTCCAAATGTTTCCAAGTTAAATATTGCTGCAGGCTACAAATTTTGCTTCAAAGACGCAACAATGTTTCTGCTGCGCGTTAGAAACATTTAATGCTTCCAAAACGCATAGAAACAATGTTTCCCTATGTTTCCTCGTTTAGCAACGAGCCAATATTCTTAAATTTTGCTCTACTTGAAAGTGCGTATGCGCTAACCGATGCGTTGAACAAACGTGTTTCCTTATGTTTCCTGACAGTTTTGCGACCTTTGGAAACATTTAAGAAATCATATTTCTGGAAACATGTTTCCTCGTTTCAGTTTGTCGTTTGGCCAACATCTAAGATAAAACAATAGTTAAATATCAATTATATGCTCACCGTCCTCCATTGTTCTTACTCTTCGCTCCATACTACGCGGACCAATGTACTTTGTGTTTCTGACTGCTATAGTGATGACGTAAGTTGTATACTTGAGTAGTGACGTCAAGGTACATGTTGTAACATTTCCCACGTCAACTATCTTGGCCTTTCCTCGCTGTGGTCTGTAGGTTATGTTGTATCCCTTGAGAGGACCGTTAACCAATTTAGACTGATGTAGCTTTGTTATAATGGAAGAAGCAAAAAACCTGAATAGTTATGTTGAGACGTAGTAGTAGTAACAGTAGTAGTAGGGTATAGTGTTAGTAGTGGTAGTAGTAGTAGTAGTATAGGTCTGTAAGTCTATTCTTATTTTTTCAAAATATAATAGCGGAGCTCCCGCGCGGAGCACCGTACCTAAGAAAAAATGGTAAACCATCGAGTTGAGTTTTCATGGCTTGGCTGACGTCACTTCCGTCCGTTCGTCTGCCGTCCATCCGTGTACACAACACAGGAATCCCGCTTGGTGTCAAAGAAAGACTTCTCACAAAGGCGGCTCTCAAATGCACAGAAAAAAAATCGCTTTAGGACAAGTTATAGACCAAAAACAATAAAAAAAAGTGTTCTTCAATAATTCAGGTGTGTGTTCAGTGACAGTTATGATCTCCAGCCAATTTCCTAACAAATCATTTATTTTCTTAACTTCCTTGAGGTAAAAATAGGTTCTTATAAAAACTTATACTCTTAATATGAATAACCTAATATTGTCATGTAAAAGAAGTAAAAGTACTGAGCTTTTGTTTTGCTCACCTTTTCTTAAGTAGTTTTCTAGGCTGTCTTTATATGCCGTATTCATTTGTCCATAAAAAGTTAGGAAATCTTCGAAATTTCGCATATCAAACAATTGTTGTCCGTCACGGGCTTCTTGTGGTGACAAACACTCTCCCCTCCCCTACACATTTCCAGTCCTTTTTTCGGCCAAAACCAAGATGGCTAACTAGTTAGTGATGTTTTCACTCGATTTACTGTAAGTTTATGCAGTTTTGAGCAAGAAATTCGTCTATTTAGTGAAAAAAACTAGATTCCAATTTCCAAATATGGTAAGTACATTCCTTATATGGTAAAAGAAACGGCTCGAGCGGAACGACAACTTTTCTATGTGGAAAGTTTGATATGATGTCAATCAAAGACATCCAAGGTAAATTTCACTAAATCTGATATTGTGTTGGATTGTATGTAGCTATCTCTCGTTTTTAAAGTAAAATTAACCTGGGATTCAAAGCTGCCAAGGAAAACTTTGTCGAATAATTTTCGAAAAACAAAACTAGCCTCTATGGGAGGTGGTGAGTCGTGTACAAAATTCCTTAGTGCGAGAGTATACTCGCGCAAAGAAAACAATTTCGATTTCACTGCATGGCTTTTAATTTATTATGGGAGTCAGTATCTTCATCTCGAATATAGAATAATTGACGATTTTTTTACCGATCTTATTTTTACCTAGCCTGCGCCAAATCCGGAATTTTCTTCATAAATACCGTATTACGAAGAAAATTCCGGGTTATTTTTACCTTTCTGATTCATTCAAATTGGGCTACCTGTGACTTTCGTGTCTGGAGCTCCGCTTTTAGGCAGTGCCAAGATATATATATTAAGCTAAGTTTAGATTATTTATTTAATTTGCCGCGCGCTGGTACACCTTTATACCTACCTTCCATTTAATAAGTACTGATTGTGATGATAGTGGTTGAAGAACTTCTATTACTGGATGTGCCTCGGGTGCTTAATTTACATGTGGTCAGTAAAACAACAACAACAAAACTGTTAGTAATAATTCTAACGACCCAATGTTATTTGCCAAATCATGCAGCATTTCAACCAAGCATCGAGCTCTAGTTAGTTGAAAAATTGCCTGTCATTACAATACCTGCGATCTTTGTTTTAGTCTTTTTCGTTCCACTCCGAAGTTTGTATTCTAAGTTCGTCATGGCTATAACCTCCACTTCGTAATCCGTGTATGGTTTTAAGTTCTGTATAGTATAACTTTTGCTGCTGTTGTAAGTTACGTCGAAAGTTCGTCTTCCATTTTTGACAGTGAACCCTTTAATGGGATCATCACGTCTGCATGGGCTAATCATCCATTGCAGTCCTATAGACCTTTCATTTGGAACAACAGATGTAATTCGTAGAGGCTCTAAGAATAAGTATATGAGTTAATAATTGAAAGGTGTGATCATGACCTTGACAGAACCAGGCAAGGTGCAATACATGTATATGGGGATTCGCCGATTTTGTTCAAACTTGGCACAGTTGTAGGTCCTATTAGCTAGTAACTTATTTACTAGCCTAGAGTATTAGTGGTATCTGCTCTCAAAGATATTGTTGTCACGACAATTGCTTCAAAACTGGCATCTCTATTGTATACTAGTAAAATATTTATTATTATTCTTTTATTATTATTCTTTTATACCATTAAAACATGTATATTCATGCTCATGGTTTTAAGGCCAAAATGTGCATTTTAGGAGGGATTGCCCTAATTTACCACCAAAAAGTGATATACGATTCCACAGAAACTCCAAGATAGCAATTACTTAAGGACCTAGGTCTAGGACCTCGAACTGTGCCAAAGTGAGCAGTTTAGTTTTACTACTGGTCCTATCATGGACCAACAGCCGTCTTTGACGCCAATAATTCCATTATTTATCTCATATTATTAAATATCAAATATCTGCAATAACAATCGCAACCATTCTGTTTTTGCTAATGGAGCAAAGTATATTTTTCAGATAAAAATTAAAATTAAACCAATTACATATTTGAATAAATTACCTTTTTTGACAACGTAGACATTGACTCGCATTGTTTTATGCTTATGATACCTCACTGGTATGAACCTAATGTATCTGGCTTTTATATAATTATCTAATGGATGTTTCTGGACATGGTGTTGATCATTATTTCCACGAAAGAGCTGAAAAGAAAAGAAAAAATTATTGCATTGCTGAACTAGTTAAATCACAAGTTGTGGACGTAGGTACGTAATTGACATTTTGTCAAAACGATTGGTTCGTGTTTCATTTGACGTCACGTCAACACCCTCCGCCATTTTGAAAACATATATGAAAACGAGGCGTCAAATAGGGCTTTATAATTAACAAGAGAACATAGCCACAATATCCACTCATCTAATATATACAAGTCTTTTAAAAAGATATGGCGTTATAATTTGGAAAGAAGCAAATTATTTCCCCATAGTACACTTTTCAAAGAAGCGATTTTGCCATTTTAGTCATTTAAGACAGCTCAAACGTTAAATACAAATGATTACAAGCAGTGCAGGGTAAATGTAAGTTTCTCGTACACACTGCACAAATCCTTATACTTATATTTCATATAAATAATTACTAATTGATGCGTGCTTACTCGTTTGCATATATATATTACTCGTTCGAGCTTTTTCCTTTTCCCTTCGATCGTTTCCACCCTTTAATTGGCGGTGGGAGTTGACAATAGATGAATTGCTTATTCCTGTAACCCTTTTTGTATTATGTGAAGTTAAAATTAAGCGTTGAACTCTACCTTAATCCACCAATGTTTTCCATATAACTTGTCCACTTTGTAAGGTTATTAGTATGATTGATTTTATACGTTGTCACCCATTCATCAAATAAGCCACTTCCTTGTGTTGCTACAGCAGTAATAACACGTGTAGTACCGAGGTCAATCTGCAGGTAATCATCAGGATTATTATTATCTCTTGCTCCCCATCCATATTTGTTATTCAGTTTGGCGTTATGAGGTTGGTATCGAACGTCGTCTGGGTTGCCTAGGCTTTTATAATATGAAGAAGTTGTGTAACTGCTGTCTGGTATGTTTAGCTTGTTGCTTCCTACAAGAGACCTCTCTACACAATCTAAATAACAATAAACCATTCATGTATAAGCTTTAGCAATAATTATTTAATAATTATAAAAAGAGATTGTTATTCAAAAAAAAAAAAGAATTGAGCGAAGTTTTACTTCACCAGCAAAACAAAAAGGAACTCGTTAATGCGTAATATAGTCAAATATACACAAATATATCCTGCGACACCCTGCCCTTCACATAAAACGGGGTTAAACAAATATATTAAAGAGGTAACCACCTACAGCTTTGTTTTTTTTAGGGCCTTAAAAAAGGGAAGAATAACCTTCCTTCCATAATAGCTAAAAGGAATTGTAAGGTGTGTTGCAAAACAAACAACAAGCAAGTTTTGAAAGTCATACCGAATTACGCTACAACAAAAAAAAAACTATTTTTCAAGTGAGAATGGAATAGTTATAATTGTGACCACAAAAATGATATAATGTATATATTCATGAAAGCAGTAAAGTGTGTCAATCAATTTAAGCAATTGAGATTTTATTAATATTTTTGTACCTTTCAGTAACATACATGAAAGTAAGGATTCAAATTTAAACCGACCTGAATTAATATGTATTCATACTTTCAGACAAAGTAGGCATTTATTAAAATCAATGACCAATAACATGTAAACTAAGATATGTTAAAAATCAGTTTTGATACTTGTCCCATTTGTACAATTACAACGCTCAAATACATTATTTCACCAAATGTTTTCCTTGGTGCATCACATTTTATTTGAGTGAGCTAGAGCTTCACTTCCAACTATTTCCAAATTGTGTGTAGGAGCAAAGTTATATTTCATTTCATCAAAACATCGAACTGATTAGCAATAACTAACATGAATTAGCACGAATTGCCAAAAGAAAAATGTATATATGATAACTTGGTTCTAAATTGATTACAATTGGTTCTAAATGATTACAAGCAGTACGCTGTAAATTACGTTTCTCTTTACACACTGCACAAATCCTTCTACTTATATTTCATATAAATAATTACTAGTTCTAAATTGTCGATCGACCATATATATATTAGCCTTTAAAAACATACAGGATGATAATAAAGGTCATATACTTTTAACTAACGTTAACAAAAACCTTTTGAAACTCCCAACAAGAGACAATTTGAGGGACGGTCACCAAAGGGTTAAAGCCATTTGCACGGATACAAACAGCTAGGCAAGGATATGTTGCACATTTCCACTTAGATAAAAGTTAAATAAGAAAGAAACAAAACCAAGAGCAAGGAGGGAAAGATTAAGAGGCCACATCCTGGCACAACGAACAAATACGATAACGTGCCAGCTTTCAGGACGGCAAATTATAGCGTAAGAGAAATCTCTTTTCTGATCTTATATACTATCCAAGCAAACGGCATTAGCGTGTTGATAGTGTTTCGATTTTTTCCTCATAGTGACTAGTGATCAAATAATTCTTTATTTTTATACCAAAACTTCTGAATTTCATTGCATAACAATGGTCAGCTTTAAACCATGCATACCTGAGACTTGTCTTATAATCAAGTGGTCTAATAGAGACAAAAGCTAAACAATAAACAGAAGTTAAGATTTACTAACTTATCATTATTAATTAGTTTCTAGGAAAGTGAAAATCACTCTCCCTCTTGATCTATGAGTTGAAATCGTATAGGGTTATATTTATACTTTTTTCAGCGTTTTCAGGCACTTTTTGTCGCTGCATACATTAAGTGAAATTTCTGCAGTCCGAACTATAAATCAGAATGTAACACTTTAACCTTGATAATTATCATTATACTCCGTTCTTTATCTATGCCCCACGACACACCCTCCACAACGTAGGCTCCCCTCCACAGACCAAGCCCCCCGCGCTGACGGCCCCCCTTCGGGATTCTCTTTGTTCCG